>CM060946.1:343501491-344101491 GCA_030765085.1 Allium cepa | reverse complement strand
AAAGATTTATGTGACCTATTTGTTTTTATAGGTCCATGATTGTTAGTGGCAGAATATGAAAAATATGTTTTTGGAGACCCAAAACTATTTATATATGTTCCTTTTGGCACCCAAATTTGTTTGACTCTCAAAGATTTTATATTTGTGCCTTTTGGAACCCAAATTGGTATAGTTTTCACATGTTTGGGTCTATACCAACAATTATTGTGATTGTGTCCATATTTTCTGCAAATCGTGCACATTGAATTTTCTTGATTAATCTCATTTCTAACATATTCAGAATGAGTATATCCAAGTCCTTGTCTATCAATATTGACAGTTTGTTTTCCTATTAACATATTCAACGATTCTTCACTTTTGGAAAAATTTTCTAAAGTCGTTGACAATTGTTGGACTTTTGTTTTTAAAGATTCATTTTCGTTTAACAATTGTGTGCACTTTTTAATAGAATTCTCTCTTCTAGTATTTTCAATTTTTAAAATCAGAATTTTGTTTTCAAGTGATTTCATTTTAATTTCTGATTTTTTTAATTTCTTCTTCAAATGTTCGACACTTATCACACTTAGGGATCCTACTTTGATAGGTTTTAACTAATTGGTCAAGTTGTTTATTTAATTCTATCAAAGTGTCTTTTTGTGATTCAAGTTTAGCATATTTCTCCCTAAGTCGTTCAAAACAGCCATTTACTTCGTGGAAATAAATAAGTAATTCAGAGTGAGTAAGTTTTGATACCTCGCTTGGCTCGTCGTCGTCGCTATCGGTTATATTCCTATGAAGGCACATATCTGCTTTCTCACTTTCACTGCTATCGCTTTTATTCCACGTGGCTGCAAATTTCCTTTTTGAATTCTTCATTAATAATGCCAGCTCGGCCGCTCCATCATCATCATCCTCATCACAACTGCTATTTACCAATCCTGTTAAGCATATTTCTTTAACTGAGTCGGTTGTGGAGGACTTCTCATTGCTGTTGACTTTTTCACCATATATTGCATCGAGAGTTTTTCCAAATTTTCTGTGCATTTTCACAATGAGAGACGAAATAAAAATTATCACGATTAATATGAGAATATAATATATGCATAGCAAGAGCATTAATCGAGATAATTTCCTTATTTGTAATATCACACCCATTTTCAATAATATCCCAACACTTAATATTAACAGATTTTAAAAATAATTCCATTTTTAATTTCCAATTCAAAAAATCTGTTCCATCGAAAATAGAAGGAATAATATTGAAACGACCCTCATCAAAAATATTATTTGGTGGATTCATGACTATAGAGTTAAAAAATAAAATACCGGGCTCCGATACCACTTGTAGGATCTAGATTAACCCTAGAGGGGGGGTGAATAGGGTTATAGAAAATTTTCTTGATTTAAACGCAGAAATAAACTGCAAAAATAAATATGCTGAAAAGTAAATCACACACAAAATTTACCCAGCTTCGGCAACCCCTGCCTACTGCTGCATTCATAGATTTCTATTAGAATTAAACAGTATCATGCTTACAAACACTCTACTAGACTCGCAGACCCTTTTGCTCCCGCTCACAAACACTCTACTAGACTCGCAAACATTTTCTCCCACTCACAAACATTCTACTAGACTCGCAAACATTTTCTCCCGCTCACAAACACTCTACTAGACTCGCACACCCTGCTCCCGCCTATAGAGTTTCGTTTACTCGCAAACTCTGCTCCCGCCTACAATAGAACTTTGATTACTCGCAAACTCTGCTCCCGCCTATAGAGCTTCGATTACTCGCAAACACTGCTCCCTCCTATAGAGCTCTGCAAACTCGCACACACTGCTCACTGAACTAATTCTAACTAGACAATCTGACACGACCTAATCCCTAGGTGGTGATTTACAAATTCTTCGATTCAAAAAATAAATAAAAAAAACAACAATTAAAAAACAAATAGAATAAATAACCCTAATTAAAAAATTAAAGCCCTTAATAATAACAAGGTCGGCCCTATTCTCTTCTTTTCTTTGTTATTCTCCAGCCCAATCCCCTTTATTTCTTTGTTGTGAAAATATGGCCGATCCTCTTTCGTTCCTCTTTGCGAATTAGGGCTTCTGCAAATTTGCTTTTGCTTCTTGCGATTCAAACTAGGGTTTTGAAGCTTCGCCTTTTTCGTGTGCTTTGTTCACGTTCGTTCGCTCTTGGCTGCTTCGTTGTTCGATCGAGTTCGACTCCTTGCTTAGGTATGTAATTTTATCTTTTTGCTTTACTGGGTTGATGCTTGAACTCGATCGTGATTCGAGTTGGATGATTTGTTCTTTGTTATGCTCGAACTCGAATATCTCAATTGCCGATGATGTTAATTTCTTTTATAGGGTTCGACCCCCCTGTATTTTCGTCGTATATATTTTATTTGAATTTGTCAATTATTCATCTCTGGCCGCTTGATTATACTTCAATGATTGAGATGTTTTCTGACTTGTTCACAATTGTATATTTGATGCTTTACTTGCTACTCACGGCTTTGAAATTGCCTTGTTCATCACGGTGTTGATTTTTGACTTCGTCAATACTTTCATTGTTTATCTCGACTTGGCTTTTTCACGGTAACAGATGCTACACTTGTTGGTTCGATTGTTGCATCTCTGACCTGTGCATTCCATTCTCGTGTGTTCATTTGAGTTGTCTGCACTTAGACTTGAGCTTTCATTGTCATGTTGCATTGCTGTTATTGCATTGATGATTTTGAGTTGCAATGTACTTTAGTTGTTGGCATTGCTTTGTCTCGACTTTATTGGTGCATTGTTGCTGTAGCTTTTTGAAGCTCGAGTATCTTAGCTCTGTTCACTGGTCTTGATACTTGCACTTGTATCACTTGATATTCATTCCTGTCGTTTGCATTCATGTACTTGCTGTCGTAGATGTTGCACTGCATCACCACTGTTCTTTGCATTTGTACATACGAATGTGCTCACTGTTGTATTACAGTACACTGCATATTAGTCTTCTCATGTTTGAGGCTGTGCTTTCATTGACATTTGTTCACTTTGATTCTGCATAACTTGTAGCTTGCTGTACATATGAACTTGCAGTTCTCTAGTCTTGCATCATTATGCAGTCTTCGTTAGTTCGTGTGCTTGTTTGTATGTTTTGTATCATTAGAAGTCTTGTTGCACCTGTTGTACATGCAGCTTCATTTTCATTTATATTGACACTGGTTTACTGTCTGCATTGACTACATTTTGTACATGCATTTGCCTTTGAGTTGTTTTGTCTTCACTTGCATTGTTGTACACTTTTGGCCATTGTTGTAGTTGTATTATGTGATGTTGCCTCTTGTTGCTGTCATATACATTCATCAATGTTGGCATCTGCATTGCATAATTCATGTTGTAGCCTGGTCATTTGTGCACTGCCTTTGGTTCATGCTGTATTGTCTCTGTATATTTGTTTTTCTTCTCTGTCCATTTGGCTGCACATGTGAACTTGTGTATTTGGTCTCGTCTCCGTATAGTTGAAGCTTGCTGTCATATTTGCTGTGCTCGAGCTCTTTGCACACTGATGCACTGCCTTTGTGGTCTTGACTTTGGTGCTGTGTTGAATTTGTGCATTGTTGTACTTGTTTTCGAGTCATGTTGCATGCATTGAGTAACTGGTCTTTGTTTCATGTTGGCCTGAGTCTGGGCATGTGTACTCCCGACCATTTTATTGCATTTGAATTGATTTTTGAATTCGCGCCCTTGTTGAATCCAGTTTCACAACTCGGGTTTGACCTTGTGCTCGTGTCGTGATTTTCAATGTTATTGCACGTGAGTTGAACCCGGTTTTTCATTTGGGTTTGACCTGTGCTCGCCTGTCCCTGTAAATCAATCAAGTGTATATATCGGCGTGCACGGCCTTGTGGCATATACAGTAATACACTGTGTATGTCACAAGTTGTTCGTGTATGATGAATTCAAATTTAAATTATGACGAACAACCCAAATAACTGAGGCAAATCATATTTTCAAAAATTATCTTTTATTTTTGAATTGCAAAAATATTTCTTTTTCAATTTTACTGCGTTAGTGAATATTTTTGCAGATTGCTCAGATGCTGGATTCAAACTGGAATGAAGTTGAAGATTAAAATACGAGTGTGAGTGATGTGTAGTGAGGTCAACTGTAAATGTGAAAAATGTGATGTAATCAAAGTTGTATAGTTATAGTGAGAGCTTGAAATTGTACTATTCAAAAATGTAATAAATATTTATTTGAATAAAATATTCGTTTGAATTCAAAATCTGTGTTATTTAATTTATTCAACAAATATTTATTTAACCTATGAAAATAAAATAGTATATTAACAAATGCATTTAGATGAATGTATATATGTTTATTATCATCAAACAAAAATCATATAAGCGCAAAGCGCATATTCAACACTATGGCCTAAACAAAAATCTGAAGAAGCCATTACTTCTAAAGTTAGAAGTTTCTTTCGACCAACTCATTGATATCGCTCTTCGTCTTGAAGAGGTGGATAGGGAGAATGATGTTGAAGTGGTGGGTTCCAAACCAAACTTCAACAACAAAAAGAAAAGGCCTAGTAAATTCAAAGGTCCTTATCCCAATAAGAAAGGGAAGAAAGCAACCCCCGTGGCAAAGACTTCTTCCTTTGGTCGTGGGGAATGCTATAATTGTGGTTCGAAGGACCATTACGCGAACAAGTGTCCAGAGTCTCTCTCTTGTCGCTACTGCAAAGGTCCCGGTCATGTTATATCTTCATGTCCCAAGCTTTAGGGCAAGAAGGAGGGAAAGTTGAATGTTGCTCAAGCCCCTGGCAACACATCTCGAAATCAAGGTATTTCTCATTCTATCATTGATGGAATTATTTTATTTCGTGATCATCCTATTCGAGTTCTTTTCGCTACGGGTGCATCCCATTCTTTTATATCAAAAGAACTTGTTGATACTTTTTCTTCGGATGTTTTGTGTTTAATGACTTCTTTGAGAATTGCGAATCCGGTTGGTGGATCCGCGACAATCAGTTTATTGTGTAAAGATGTCGAGATTATTTTGTGTGATTTTTCTTTCCGAGCCGATTTGCATGTCATGCGTTATTCAGGCTTTGGAATGATTTTAGGAATGGATTGGCTTAACCGTTATGAAGCTCATATCCTATGTCCTGAGCGGATTATTCATCTTCGACATCCTCAATCTGTTAAGCAGATTTCTATTAATCTTAAAGATTCAGATTCCAGCTTGGTTGCATCTTTATATTCTTTAAATCCTCGTGATGACGGTGATGATGATGAGGGTGATATTATTTCTCTTATTCACGTCGTTCGTGAATTTTCCGACATATTCGAGCCCGTTTTAGGATTACCACCTAAGCGAGCAATTGAGTTCAGAATTAATCTTATTCCTGGAGCTCAACCTATCACTCGTCCTCCTTATCGTTTGTCCAATAAAGAAAATGAGGAGATGCACATACAATTATCCGATTTGGAAATGAAGCAATTTATTCAGTCTAGTTCCTCACCTTGGGGAGCTTCAGCTATTTTGGTGAAGAAATCCGATGGTACACTTAGGCTTTGCGTTGACTACCGCAAGCTTAATGATCTTACTATCAAAAATAAATATCCTTTACCTCGGATTGATGATCTATTCTATCAACTTAGTGGTGCTAGAGTCTTTTCACAATTAGACTTAGCTACTGAATTTCATCAGCTTCGTATTGCAGAGGATAACATTCCTTTGACATCGTTCCGGACTCGTTATAGATCTTATGAATGGCTTGTTATGCCATTTGGTTTAACGAATGCTCCGGCTTATTTCGTTGACCTTATGAATAGAGTTTTCAAAGACTTCCTCGATCGATTTGTTCTCATCTTTATTAATGATATTCTTGTGTATTCAAAAACCGAGGAGGAACATGAGAAGCATCCTCGGATTGTGTTGGAAACTCTTAGGAGTAATCAATTGAAAGCAAAATTTTCTAAATGTCATTTTTGGCAATCTCGTGTGACGTTTCTCGGTCATATTATTTCCGAATCCGGAATTTCCGTGGATCCTTCAAAGATTGAAGCGATTCAAAGTTGGAAGAAACCTGAGAGTGTGACTGAAATCCGCAGCTTTCTCGGATTGGCGGGCTATTACCGTCGTTTTATTAAAGACTTTTCTAAGATTGCCGTGCCTCTCACTAGCTTAACGAAGAAAGGTATTAAATACATTTGGTCGGACAAATGTGAAACTTCTTTTCAGAAACTAAAAGAACTCCTTTCAGATGCTCCTATTCTTGTTATTCCCGAGGGAATCAAGATTTCGTTGTTTATACCGATGCTAGTCGCGTTGGTTTAGGTGCCGTTCTTATGCAAAGAGAACGTGTTATTGCTTATGCTTCTAGGAAATTGAAGCCTGCTGGGACTAGATATGCCACTCATGATTTAAAACTCGCGGCTATTGTTTTCGCCCTTCGTATTTGGCGTCATTATCTTTTAGGAGAGAAATTTGTTCTTTATACCGATCTTAAGTCCTTGAAGTATTTATTCTCTCAAAAGGAACTTAATTTGCATCAACAGCGTTGGCTCGAATTTCTTGCACCATATGATCTTGATATTCTTTATACTCCCGGTAAGGGTAATCGTGTCGCTGATGCTCTTAGCCGTAAACAACAAGCTGTTGTTTCTATGATGATATCCGAATGGAACGATCTCGAGATTTTATCCACTTGTGAAATTCGAGACCGTATTTCCGATTTATGTTCATCTCTTGTTTTATGTAGCCTTGAGGCTCATCCTTCTCTTCTAGACCGCATTCTTGAAGCTCAAAGGCTAGATCCTGAATTGGCTCTTCTTGGCCAAAATATTAAGGATAAAATTGATATTGAAAGTTTGAAAGACTTTGATATCGATTCTCGTGGCGGCATTCGAAAATTTGGTAGACTTATCGTATCAAATATTGGTGATCTTCGTAAAGATATTTTAGAAGATTCCCATCGTTCTAAATTTACCATTCATCCCGGTAGTAGCAAAATGTACGCGGATATGAAGCGACTTTATTATTGGGAGGGAATGAAACTTGACATCGCTAACTTCGTTAAGCGTTGCATAACTTGCCAACTCGTTAAGGCCGAGCATCAAAGGCCCGGTGGGTTATTGCAACCTTTAGAAATTCCAATTTGGAAGTGGGACCAAATTTCCATGGATTTTATAGATAGCCTTCCCCATTCTTGTTCGGGTCATGATAGCTTATGGGTGATTTTTGATAGACTTACTAAATCCGCCCATTTTATTCCCGTTCGATCTAACCGAACCGTTCCTCTTTTGGCCAAGCTCTTTGTTAAAGAGATTGTTAAATTACATGGAGTTACTTCTATTGTTAGCGACCGTGATCCATTGTTTACTAGTGGATTTTGGTAGAGTCTTCAAAAAGCTTTGGGAACGAAGCTTAATTTTAGCACCGCTTATCATCCTCAGTCCGATGGACAAACCGAGCGTGTGAATCAAACTCTTGAAGATCTTCTTCGTGCATGTGTTCTTTATTTTGGTGGAAGTTGGGAAGATCATATTTCTCTTGTTGAATTTTCCTATAATAATAGCTTCCAATCTAGTATTGGTATGGCACCTTTCGAGGCTCTCTATGGAAGGCCATGCCGATCTCCTTCTTGTTGGATTGAGGCCGGTGAGAAGATGGTTTTAGGTCCAGATTTTATTCGTGATTCCACAGAAAAGATTGACCTTATTCGTCATAGGATGAAAGAAGCCCAGAGTAGAAAAAAATCCTATAACGATAATCGGAGAAGGAAGTTAGAATTTTCTGTGGGAGATCTTGTGTTCATTCGTGTGTCACCTATGAAAGGTGTGGTACGTTTCAGTCGATCGGGAAAGTTAGCGCCTCGATATATTGGGCCATTTCCTATCACTGAACGTATTGGTTCCATGGCTTATCGCCTTTTATTACCGGCTCAATTTTCAGCTATCCATGACGTGTTTCACGTTTCTCAACTTCGGAAGTGTCTTCGAGATTCCGATTCTATTCTTGAGCCCGGTGTTGTGGAAGAGATTGAAGTTTCACCAAATTTAACTTTTGAGCAGCATCCTGTTCGTATCATTGCTTCGGAAGTCAAACGTCTTCGAAATAAAGATGTTCTGCTTGTTAAAGTTCAATGGTCTTCAAATCCTAAGGATTGTTCTTGGGAATCTAGAGAGTTCATCGAGCGAACACATCCGGACTCACTTTCCCGTGCTCTTTAAGGTGAACTTCTTATTTCAAACTTCTTTTGTGTTGAATATGCTTTTATGGTTGTTACTATATATCTTCTTCTAAAATATTGCGAGGACGCAATTTCTTTAAGGAGGGGAGTCTGTAACAACTCGCATATTTGTCGATTTTATATTAAAATATTTTATTAAAATATTTTATCGATACTCGAAATTTTGTCCAAAAAGCTACTTTTTGCATACGGTCGAATTAGAACTCGGGACCACTCCTATTGAGTATAAAATGCCGTTTGCGACCTTTTTGAGTATAAGCTTCGATATGTTTGGAGAAGGTTGATTTTTGCTACTTTTTCACTTGGGGTTTTGGTTTGGGCTGAGCCCACTTATGTATTCAGTCCCAACCCCTCTCCTCCTCATTTACTTCATTTCCAATTCCTAATACTCAAGCTAAAGCATCAATGGTGGGAGAGATTGGAAATTAAAACTCCAAAACCCTAGTTTTCTCTTGCAAATCAACTCTAGCTCCAAACTAATAGAAGAACCCATTGGTAAGCTTCTCTTCTTCTTCTCCAACTCATTCTCTAATCAAAATTCAGAAATTTCCTAAACCTAACTTAGGGAATGTTCTTCTTTTAAAGCTTAGAATCAAGCTTCTTGAGTTGGATTTGAAGAGTGGTTGATTCTCCATTGATTTCAAGCATCTTCTTCAATCGTTTGGGTTCAAAGGTGAGATTTTTAATCTCACATCTAGGTCTATGATTATCTTCGATTGTTAGGTATGGATTCCTAACACATATTCATGTGCATTTGGTTTTGGTTTGGATTGATTTGGTGTATATTCCAATTTTTAGTGTTTCGAGTTCAAATCTTCAAAAATCATATCTTTGTAGTTTGAACTTGTTTTTGGTGATGCGTCGAAGAGCTTATAGGACCGGGTAGTCGATTGGCATAAACCCCTAGTGACCGTGCTCGCCCGATTGCATTTTGAAGAAGATAGCATCTTCATTTCGTAGGCTGGAAAACAGCCTTGGTGCCAGTCAGTCGACTGGACCCTTGAGTCAGTCGACTGGCTGTAGCACATAGGCATTCCGAAGGCAATAACTAGAGGCTCGGGTCCTCTGTTTCCCTGCATTCAATCGACTGAATTTTTAGGTCAGTCGACTGACTGCAGGAAATTATTTTTCCCTGCTTCTGGTTCAGTCGACTGGACCTTTGAGTCAGTCGACTGACCTGCACCAATTTGCCTAATTATGCCTATTTGTGCATATTTTTGCTTGGTTTCCAAATTCCATCGACTTGTGTTATTTCCCACTTGTTGTTGCTACGACGTTAATGACTTCTATTTTTGGAATTTTTGGGAATATCCATTTTGATGGATTCGGATCGATTTCTTTGGATCTTTATTCGCGTCTTTGAATGTGAATTTTGGTGGTTGATTGTTCTACAATCATTTTTGTGTTTTGTCACTTTAAAAATATAAAGGTTTCAATACTAGTAGTAAATATCAAAACTCTTTCCTCAAAACGATTTCAACTCTATTTTCAATACCAAATTCATTTATAAAACCGTTTTCCAATCTATTAGTATATACAAACCTTTACCTCACTCGCATGAGAAATCTAATTAAACGGCTTAGTAAAACAGGTGGTATGAAACGCTTGCGTTTACTTCGTCGGTTGATTCTTGGACTTGTTCGATTGAATCTCTTGTGACAATTTAGTGGAGATCTACAATTTGTTCGTAAATATTTAAGTTAAGCTAGTGGTTATGGGACATGAAGATAAGCTCATATATTTACTAGCTTACTGTAATTGACACTTCTTGATGATCATGACGATCATTTTTATGATTTAGACTAGCAATGTGCGATGTCTCTTTGTCTGCGAGGGAGACTAAACCCCGTTTTGTGGAGTTTCGACTCAAATTGGTGGGGTAGCAACCCATGGTCTTCGGGCCGTTTGTGGAGCTTCGGCTCAATTTGTGATAGTTAGCAACCATGGAATTAGCATTCCGTTTGTGATACACGTGTTGGTGAGCCTTGTGCTCCCGTTTGTGATACACGTGTTGGTGAGCCTTGTGCTCCCGTTTGTGATAGGCCTCCCCTCTTTTGTGATTTCTGGATTTCTTGAGATGATTTCTAGAATTTGTGCTTCACCAATTTTCGTGATTTCCATTGATAAGCTTTATCAATATTTGTGCATTGGTGAATTTTTGCGTCATTGACTTTTGTGATTTCTGGATTTCGTGTGTTGAATTCTGGAATTTGTGTCTCATTGACTTTTGTGATTGACATTGATATTATTGTCAATATTTATGGTTTGGTGAACGAAATTAGGAGTATGACGTTTCTTTGATTCTTGTTTAGATTTTGTGACATTGAATAATCCCTTGATGATTTTCAACTACTTATATATATCACAGCTTGGCATTGTGATTATTATGTGTTTAGTCATATCTCTTATTCTATATTGTTTCATCTGATATTTATAGTTAGACTGATCCGTTTATTATTTTCTTATTAAATAATACTCGGGTCAGACCGAGATGTTACAGGTGCTTCTGCTTGACTTCTCCCCAAGGATTCATTACTCTGACTTTTGGCAAACTACTTAGATTAGTAGTTTATTTTGTTATATACACTTGAGATATAGACTCATAGTTGTATTCTTTTGTATAGCACGTGTTGCTATTCTTTTGTATTATTGTGGATCTTTTTTTACCACTACCATGATATACACTTCCATGTGTTAATTATATATTCATATCTTCTTCCGCCTTTGTGATATGAATTATCTGTGACTGATTTATGTTATGTTTATTTCTGTATTTGTTTCCGAAGATATTATAGCCACTGTGTAGTAGCTTTGAGTTTGTGTCGGTATGTCGGATTCTCTTGATAAAGTATTGCATGTTATACTATCTGACATATCAATGCTCGCACAAAGCAATTACACGGATGGTCGCTCCTCAACAGCCTTATTCTCCGTGCTAGTTGACAGCATTCACCGTAATGTTCTTCGCTAGCGTGGGTATAGAGGTGGGGTGTTACAATGTAAATCCTGAGCATCTCTTAAGTTACTGCACTCATATTTATTCCTGTTGATTTAACTTACATAAGATCTTTTAGTTCTGACTCGAGTGTTTTGTTTTTCAATTCGCTCGGGTCAGTACGAGCGTTTCAGGATTTCGAAGACCTTAGCTCTGGAGGACGAAGACGGAGATTTATTATTATTATTATTAGTCCACTATACTCATACTGTTCCGCTGCATTGTTATTGGTATGTGTAACTCTGGTAAATGTTGTAGTATAATCGAATATTTTGTAAACGGCTTTATAAACTGTGTATTTGGTCATTATATTTTATCCTTCCGCTGTGAGATTTTTTTTTGTTTTTTTCTTTCTCGTTTTTCTTATTTACCCCCTAACAATCCGCCCTTCCGAACGGTTTGAATTGGTACGTGTGTCGATTTAAGGCGTGCGAAAAGGCGGGATGTTATAATGTGGTATCAGAGCGAGGTTTAGTGATAAACCTTAGCTTTGTGGGGTTTGACTCTTTACTAATAGGGTAGTAATACCCTATGGGAGTCGCTGAGTGTATATATATGAGAGAGCGTATTTGTTAGTATTATAAAAGGTTTTAATATTGTGTTAATCTGTTCCGTTTTGTATTTATAAATTCTGGTTGATGCATGGGACGCTGTGACATCAATAGGAATTTCTAAACACTTAATAGGACAGACCGACATAATATTTGTTTTAATGTAGGTGAATGAAATAATTTTGCCTATTATATTTTCTATATATAAAGTAAAATTTTATAAGTCATATTTGGTTCCTATATATTGGTTGTTAGGTAATGAAAATATAAATAATAGCTGAAATAAGATTGGAAATGAAATAAATGAAAATTGGAAATTTTAGAACTAAATTTCCGGGGTTTTGAAAATTTCTTTCCAATGATTTTTGGAATGTAATAATAATATTTTTAGAAGTATTTTCGGATATAAAAATTTCAATATAATTTGGAAGAATTGTTTTAAAGAAGATTTTTGGAAAGAAGTAAGTTTTGTACTCCCCTCTCTGTCGTTGGAAAATAATTTCGGTGATGAGTGCACGCATCATCGACATTCATTTTCGAGTTTCAAAGTAGGAAGGACACTGTAGTAATTTTACTACAGATTTATTTTGATAAACAAATATAAAATCTAAATTGTTTTAAATATAATTGGGGATATAAGTTGTAAGTATATATTTATCTATTATTTTTAAATAATTTAAAATTTAAAGCCAGTATTTGGTTCTTAAGTTCCAATTAATTAATAGTTAAATTGAGTGTAGTATAATGGAATTTTACCAATAATTAAAACCTTTAATTAAAATAAGAAATTTAATGCTAAGTTATAAATGGAAATTAAAGAAATTGAAATGTGTAACATATAAAACAAGGATATTATCATTGAACATTAAATTAATTAAAAGAAATAGGAATAAACTTGTATAACTTTCAATTATATCCTTATAAACATATATAACTTACCAGATATAAAAGTTGAAAATTTTAACAAGGAAATGTAATAGATATTATACCAGTAATTAACTTGAGGTAATGAAAGTAATTAATGAAATTATTTATTTATAAGAATTGATGTTATAAAGTTATAAATTTAAGTGTAATTAAAATGTTACTATAATTAAATATAATAGAAATGTAAGCATTAAATAAACGAATGAAATTGAGAAATGCATAAATGTAATGCAATAAAAAGAAACTTACATGACTTGAATAAATGAAAATGAATAATTACAGGCAGTAAATGAAAATGAATACAATTAATAAGAATAAACTAATCGTTGTTGTTGTTTTGGTCATAGTTGCTTGGGTAAGGAAATTTAAAATTGTTTGGATGAATAAATAATCTATTTAGTTTCATCCAAGACTGTTGAGTAAATGATGTGTTAAGTAGTTTATTTTTCATTCTGTACAATTTAAAGTTTGAACCCGAACAACTATTTGCTTTGTTTGATATGAATGATTGATGTTTGTATGGATTTGTTTGTTATTGATTGAAACAACTCCAAAAATTTCATTTTATATAATTATTAACTCTTTTGGATGATATAAGTGAAATACAGGTTATGGAAGCAATTGCTACTGCTTTTGGTTTCATAATTAAGCGTAAATTGCCCGACAAATAGGTACATTTTCGGATTACGTTTTATAGCGCTATTATATTTTTCCCGTGTTAGGATTTATATTATTCTGGAAAATATATGTTGTATATTATTATAATTGATATTATATTTTCTTCCGAGCCTCCCCGTACAAAGGAGACTCTGGCAAAATTTTCCGTAAATTTTGGACTTAGAAAATTTTGAAAAATGTTTTCCAAACTTCATTAAATTTGAGTATAAAAAGATTTAATTGTTATAAATTGTTATATTTTATTTTAATTAATTAATTTTGTAAATTTGATTGTTATAAAGTTAATATTTTGAATAAGATATATTGATTTCTTAATTCTTCTTTTCCCTTCTTTTTCCTTTTCGGGGACGAAAAGTTTTGAGTGGGGGAGAGTGTAACGACCCATAAATTTTGGTAAATAAATTTGGTTAATTAATGAGATTTTGTAATTAAATTTTTGTAGAAATAATAAAGGGGATGAATTAGTATTGGAATGAACACTAAATTAAAATATAGCAAGGATAAGTAAAACTTATTTATTAGTAAATTGAATAAAATTTCAATTAATGAAATAGCGTAAGTATTATATCTGGATATAATTGAATATGAAGAGTATAGGGTAGGCATTGAATTAGTTAATGTAAGAACACGTTGTTGCAGTAATTGATTGTAATAATATGGGATAAACTGAAATTTGATAAAATTAATGTTAATAAGAAATATGATGGGTGTTATACAGGAATGAATAAAAAGTTTGAAACCAAATAAATTTATGGAAAACATTTAATAGTAATCAATGTATGTATTATGAAATTGACAATTTATGGATTTGTTAAGATTACAAAGTTAAAATTGAGTGTAGATAGGGATATTTGGTAATTAATTAAAGTAAGAAAGAAATGTAAATGGTATACCTTGGTTACAAAATTTATTTATGGAAGTGATGAAGATATGAATTAATTAATGTACGAATTATTTTATAATGGGATAAAACGTAAATTAATGTAATAAATATAATATAGGTTGGTAAGTATTCATAATGGTTGTGTTGGTGTTAAACGTTACTATAATGATTATAATATAAAATAACGGAAGTGGAAATGGAAATTAATAAGCGTAAACTTATTTTAAGGAGGGTAAATTGGAGAATTGGGAATTTATTTCAAAGGTTATATTTATTTAAGGAAACAATACATATTAAATTACAATTTGATTTAATCAGTGCAAATTAAGTAATTACAATAAATTGTAGTTGGTAATTAAGGATGAATCTGAGTAAAATTTGGCATTGGAGATAATTATAAAATTTTACCCATTCATCTAATTTATTTAATTAAATCTAAATCAATGGCAAAATTGTTGTTAATAATAGTTGTAAGCGAATTTGAATGTTAAAGGGTAACAATTATTTAGGTTAACCATTTCTTTAGTATGTTGCATAAAATTTGGAAATCAAATTTTAAATTTAAGAAAATTAGGTAGTATGTTATTAGGAAATAAATGTAATAAATACGTTAATGAATTGTCTTATGATTCAATGTTATTTATACTCATAAAATGACTATTTATTGAATAGCTAGATTTTGAATCAATAAACGAATTTATTTAGGTTTCAATTTTTAATTTATAACATTTAATGGGGAATCAATTACAATTAATTGACTTAAATTATGCAGTTATGGTAGATTTGATTTTTCATTGAAGATGGTAAATTTTATAAGATGTAATTTATGATAAGCCTATTTACTTTATGAATTTTGTTTGATTTAAAGATTTGGAAGCAAGATTTATTATTTGGATTGAATTGTAAAATTCAATAAATTGAATTTATTCCAAACAAATGAAATTCAACATTTATTTTTACGTCAATTGAAACTAGATGTAATGGGAGGATATTGTCATAATAGATTTTGAATCAAATATTGATTTCATCAGGGGTAATAAAGAAAGTACGTTGAATACAAGAATGGAAATAAAGATTTACAAATTTTGAGATTCGAACTATAATAATTGGATTTAAATGCAATAAAATCAAATTTAATATATAAATATTATGTAAATATAAATTTAGATGAAATTTGGAGATATTTACGTAATAGAGTATGAATCCAATTGTAGTCTCATCTATTGGATACTAATAGATTGAATAATTGAATGAAAGTCAATTAAAGGGAATTACTGCAAATTTAATTTATAATTTGTGAATATAATGAAATTGAAATTTAACGATGAAATGGATAAATTTGTTAACTCTAAATTGACATCTAAATTTGGTTTAATTAATGTGAATGATTAAGAAAATAAAAGTGTTAAAGATTGTCAATCTCAGTATTTAAATAGGATTTCAAGTTTCGTATCGATCGGACTTGTCGTTTGATCGTACGGACTTAAAATGCCTTGAAATCGATAAATCAATTTGAAAAATATTGATTTTAGCATAACTTATGGAATTTGGACGTGAAACTTTTACCATCATGTTCAGAATATTTTAAAACATCTATTTTGATATATGGGTTGACCCAATTTCGTTCCGGATTCAAAACGGGCTTTTCGAGCCATATATCGTTTAGCGCATACATCTATCTTATCCGATCCATCCTATTTCAAATTTGTCTATAAATATATCGTTATAAACCCTAATTCTCCTCAATTTCATTTGGCTGTACATATATCTCAACTCTCTCCTCCTCAATGGAGGACAACATAATTTCAGATCCAATCCCAAATCAAATCCAAAGCCTAAAATTTCCAAATCTTCAGAAAAATTCCAAAAAAATATATGTTGAAGCTCTCCACTAGAGTAATTCACTGGTGGTGTTCGATTTTTGATTCAGTTTTTCGTTTGACCGGTAAAAATCAGAGAAGTTTCGGCCGTTCATCATCGTCGAAGTCAAAGTCGTCGGATCGGCGAACCCTTTCTGGGTTATGGAGAGGAAGCCGAGGGGATCTCATCTATATGATTGTTGTGTCGATTTGACGGTTAGATTGAGGTGGAAATTCGATCAGGGTTCTAAACTATGGTGACAGCTGCTGTAGTTGGGGGGCCGAGTAGGCAGGGGCGGAGGACATGTGGTCGGCGGCGAGCTTGGTGGTAGGGTTCGCGTACGGTTGGGGAAGAGGCAGCGACTTTTAGTGGCGAACGCGTTCGTTCGTTTATGCACAGGGAGGTTGCGTGCGTTCATGAGCAGGGAGAGGGTTTTCGTGAGAAAGTGCAGAGAAGAATGATATGTGTGCTGGGTGATAATGCATGATGACGTGGCACTTAGTATAATGTGTTCGTTTTCTTTTATTTTTAAAAAATTGAAATTTAATCACAATTATCGCTATATCTTTCACATACGATATCTAATTTACGCACGGTTTTTTTTGTTCTGATCGTATTGAAATTCCGGACTTGATGACGTTGGTTTGGACAAATTCTAAGATGGTCAAATTTTTGGGTTTAAATTGGATTTAAATTCAAAAGGTGAGTGTTTTAAACCACTCACAATTTCTAAAATCTCTTATGTTTGTTAAATTGATTTATAATGTGTTTAGAAATTTATTTATAGCTGTTTGGCATATATTTCATCATTATCTCAGTAAATTTGCATCCATATAATTACTTGTTATTTAATTCATTTTTGCATATAAACTACGAGTTAAAATTTTTTGTTAAAATTATTATTGCATATAAACTGCTAGTTAAATTTATTTATTATTGCATATAAACTGCAGTTAAACAGTTATTTAATTCATTATTGAAAAATTAACTGGCAGTAATTAATTATTATTTATTGATGTGATTGTTTGAATTTGATGATAAATTGATAAATGTTTGATGATTGATATGATGGATGAATGGATGCTGTATTTATATTGTATAAACTGCAAGTTACTATGCATTTTCATTTCATTCGGGATTGCAGTTTGAAATGATATACAACCGCATTTTTATTTTAAATTGGGGATTGAAATGATAAATATCTGTATCACTTGACCGTAGAACAGAAAATTATATACAGGCATCGCGGTATATATATATAATTATTTTTGAAATGATTTTCTATGGTTTTGGAAAGAATACGGTTTAATAAATATTAAATTTTGATATATATAGTTAAAGAAAATTGAATTTAGCTATGTATAAATTTGTTTCGAACTTTAAAATAAGATAATTAATGAAGTTGATTTTGTTTATATAATATGGTTAAGAATATATTTGAAATTCTATTGTATATAGAGTTTATAATTACTCAAATAATAGTAAGGTTGAAGATAAATGTGAATATGATTTGAATTAAAGTATTTAAGAATTTTTCGCGAAAAATTTGTTTGAAATGTAAATAAATTAAGATTTAAAGGGTATGATCTTATAACTTGATTGTTGATTTGAGGATTTAAACGAATATCAAATTTATTTAAAGAATATTATCAAGTTAATATAATTAAAAGAATATCCTGTTATTGAAGTTTAAGGGTTTTACTTAAATAATATTTGTTTTATTAAGTAAATATTTCAAATTTAAATAATAGGAATTTGGATTTGATATATATTAAATTATCAAAGAATATTTTTTTTGAAATAGTGGAATATTTAAAGATTGAAATATATGAACTATAAAGTTTTGGAATATATAATATTTAAGCTTTGAAATATATGGGAATTACAATAGTTTATTTGGAGGTTCTATTGGGAATTTATTATGAAATTTGAAGAAGCTATTTATTTTATAAAGTAATATAGTATTTGAACCATTAAGTATTAAAAGTTATGTTTCAAAGCTATGGTTTCAAGGTATATATATTCGAAAAATATTATGATTTTGGGAAAGAGATATTTATAAAATAAAAATGATATCATATTGATTTGGGTTTTAAAATTATAAATGATATCATATTTATATGGTTTGAAAGAGATATTATATTCTGGTTTTAAAGTATAAATTATTTTGAAAAACCGCGGTGTTATAATAACGATTGGTTGTTGAAGAGACCGGGATCGGAAGTTGTCATACTCTCTACCAACCCCAAAAACCACTTTAACAACCGTGTACGCGGTGGAGATTCGAGATTGAAGTAGGATGGCGGCGACGTTTCCTTTGAGGTAAATACGTGGACCCGACTCCCATGAGTTGGCATAAGGTGGCTAAAGCAGGTGCGATTCTCGGGCTAAGGGGGTTAGCGCCCTTTATATCAGATACTCCTCTTCGATATTTTACTCTGACTTTGGATTGATTCGGTGGCCACTTTTGATTTCTTTGATTTTAAGGGGGAGTTTGTCCAAGGTGGGCGGTAGCTGCAGCTACGCGTTACCACCAGCCCGGATGCGTAATTGGTATATCTACCCTGGCATTGCCTAGTTGTGCCGTGTTATCTACCCTAGCGCGCCTTCTACGAGTTTCTATTTGTGTCGTACCTATGGACTATCCTCTGGTAGCCTCCCGATCAGGAGGTATTACGGTACTATATAGACTATTGGCATTTTACATGTTAAGGTGGAAAATGTAAAGCCTTAACGCTATTTAAAAGTAAGTTTATTTTACAATTAGACACTATTATAATAGCGAAATATACTACATAGTAAATAGTTTAACAGATCCTTAGGAGATGTAAATCCCGAGCATCTCTTAAGTTACTGCACTCATATTTATTCCTGTTGATTTAACTTGCATAAGATCTTTTAGTTCTGACTCGAGTGTTTTGCTTTTCAATTTGCTTGGGTCAGTCCGAGCGTTTCAATATTTCGAAGACCTTAGCTCTGGAGGACGAAGATGGAGATTTATTATTATTATTATTATTATTATTATTATTATTATTATTATTATTATTATTATTATTATTACTATTATTATTATTAGTCCACTATACTCATACTGTTCCGCTGCATTGTTATTGGTATGTGTAACTCTGATAAATGTTGTAAGTATAATCGAATATTTTGTAAATGGCTTTATATACTGTATATTTGATCATTATAATTTATCCTTCCACTGTGATATTCTGTTTTGTTTTATTTCTTTCTCATTTTTTATTTACCCCATAACAATCCGCCCTTCTGAACGGTTTGAATTGGCACGATTGTCGATTTAAGGCGTGCGAAAAGGCAGGATGTTGCATATACATTATAAAAAGAATATTTTTTTTATTAGCTTAGAAAGATAAATTTTATCAATTAAATATATTATTAATTTTGAAAAGAATAAAATTTTCCAAATTAAATTATTAGTTTATTATAAATTTTGAAAAGATAACATTTGTTAAATTAAACAATTATTAGTTTTAAAAAAAATAAATCCTGTTAAATCAGATATTTAAATCAATATTACTCATTTTAAAATAATTATTAATGGAAATTATTAGATAAATATTGCCCAAAATTTCGGGACATCACTTAACTCATCTAATTGTCGTTCATTTCTGGCCTCGAAAGGTGAGCAATCACCCACGATTAACGTTCTTATATTTATTAAATTTGATTTCAATTAAAACGACAATTGAAATATGCTGCTGTCAGTTATTTACGTTGCTATATATATGATATATGTTCGCATGTGACATCTGACACCATTATCTTTTATTTATGATATATGCCTGATATATTATTATCATATCTGTTATCACTCTGCAGGTTCCCTGTTAGTATAGAATTCACTATGGGTTGAAATGATACATACCCGAACGGACTTTAAAATAGGAGAAAATCGTTATGGGTTGAAATGATAGATTCAAGCGATTTTCAATTGAATTGAATTTGGGATTGCGGGTTGAAATGATATATACCCGTATATGTAAATTTAAATTGCGGATTGAAATGATAAATATCTGTATCACTTGACCATAGGATAGAAAATTATATACAGACACCGATGGTCTATCTACATATTTTCGAAAGGATTTTTATGGCTTTGGAAAGAAATATATGGTTTAATAAATATTGATTTTTGATATTATATAAGTATTATTTTATATATAGTTAAATTCTTAAATTTAAGCTATGTATAAATTTGTTTAATATAAGCTAAGTTTAATAATAAAGTTTGATTTTATTAAAATATAATATGGTTAAGTATTTATTTAAATTTTATTTTTATATAGTGCTTATAATGATTTTAATAAATTAAGGCCGTGAAGATGGATTTGAAATTGTATTTAATTAAGAATTATATTTAATTAAAATTGATTTGGAACTTATTGAATTGGAAATTTCTAAAGGATATGATTTTATAACTTGATTTGGTTTAAGGTGATAAGATGAATATATCAAGATTGAATAAATTGAAGGAATATTCAGTTATTGAAGTTTGAAGTTTTATTTTAAAGGATATAGGATTTGTTAAGTAAATATTTCGAAACTAAATAATTGTAAAGTGAATTTGATATATATATATATATATATATATATATATATATATATATATATGTATGTATGTATAACAAATTCAGTTTTGAAATGTTGAATATTTAAGCTTTGAAATATATTAAAATTGAAATGGTTATTTCAAATATTTATGTGGAATTTGATATAAATTGAAAGGGTTTATTGAAAACTGAATTTTGTTGAAATTTGTGATTTGAGATTTGATTTAAATTGAATTTTTGGATTCAAGTTGATTTGAATCAAAATTTGTGAAGTTGAGGAAATTATTTTATTTTATAAAGTAATTTTAAATTTAAAACTATTTTATTATATGTAGTATTTGAATATCTAAATTGTTTATGTGACGCCCCACCTCAATACCCACGCTAGCCAAGAACACTACGGAGTAATGCTGTCAACTAGCGCGGAGAATAAGGCTGTTGAGGAGCGACCATCCATGTAACTTCTTTATGCGAGCACCGATATGTCAGATAGTATAGCGTGCATTTCATTTAAGGAGGAAGTCCGACATACCGGTACAAACTCAAAGCTATCATAACAATATCAAAAGAATCTTCTAAAAGATCCAAATTCACCTAAAAAAAGGTGATGACACATAAATTCACCAAAACATAAAAGCTGGAAAATCATAACAATGAAAGTCATGAAAATAGGTGAAGCATAAATTCCAGGAGACTACACAAGAAATCCAGAAATCACAATATAGGAGCATGAAAACTCACAAAATGGGAGCATGAAAACTCACCTACATGTGTAACACAAAGCGAGATGCTATCTTATGGTTGCAAGCCATTAATTTTGACACACGAATGGCCCGAAGACCATGGGGCGCTACCCCACATATGTGATGGCGAAACATCACACAAATGCGATGGCGAAACAACACAAGAGCGGGGTCTAGTCTCCCTCGCAGACAAAGAGACATCGCACAGTTGCTAGTATAAAACACAAAAATGATCGTCATGATCATCAAGTAGTGTCAATCTTACCAAGCCAGTAAACATATGAGTTTAGCTTCATGTCCCATAACCACTTGCTTAACTTAAATTTTTACGAACAATCTGTAGATCTT
The DNA here is from genome assembly GCA_030765085.1 of Allium cepa. Lineage (NCBI taxonomy): Eukaryota > Viridiplantae > Streptophyta > Magnoliopsida > Asparagales > Amaryllidaceae > Allium > Allium cepa. Next base: position 344,079,698 of record CM060946.1, on the reverse strand, counting down.
CACTAGAAGATTGTCACAAAAGGTTTTAAGGAAAAGGTTTGTATATACTAGTAGATTGGAAAACGGCTTAAGGAAAGAGATTTGTAGTAAAATAGAGTTAAAATTGTTTTGATGAAAGAGTTTTGATATTTACTACTAGTATTGAAACCTTCATATTTCTAAAGTTGTTATCCCGCCTTTTTAGCAAGGCCGTGATACCATAAAATCGACTGAGGAGCCCAAGATAGTTTGTCTCGAAGAATGATCAACTCAGCATCTCAACAAAGCAAGTTCTGTTGAATGTTTTTCAGATAAGATCCCCTACGGAGGGGGGTCCGGGGGGGTGGCAACCCCCCAAGGTGGGGGTGCGGGGGCAACACCCCCGCTACAGGGTTCGACCTGCCCGGTCAGGTTGCGGGGGTCCAGGGGGCAGCGCCCCGTCCAAAACGGTACGACCTTGTGAAGACCTAAGGGAGGATAGGATCGAGCGACCTAATGGTTGCGACCTAGGGGTCTAAGGGGTCAAGCGACCTAGTGGTTGCAGCCTAGAGGTGTTCGCGAGTTAGCAGAAGCGAGCGACCTAACAGAGGCGAGTGACTTAAGGGACTCGCGACCTAACAAGGTAATAAGGTTGAGCGACCTACGACCTAACGAGGTAAAGGCCTAATGGCCTACTGAAACACGCGACCTAAAATGTACACGACCTAATGCGGCCGAGTGGTTTAAGGTCGGAGACGACCTATGACTTATAAAGGTAGACGGTTGAGCGACCTAGTGAGGCTCGCGACCTAAAAATGACAAGGTCGATCGAGCTAACGAAGTCCAGAGTCGAGCGACTTAGCGACACAGTGTGTTGAGCGACCTAACGAGGTCCAGTGGAGAGCGACCTAAAAGAGACGTGACCTAAAAGAGGCGCGACCTAACTCAAACAAGCCGGGCGATATAAGGTCGGAGAAGACCTACGACTTAGCGACCTATTTCCGTGCGACCTAAGCCGGAACGAGCTATAAGAAGGCGACGAATTTTCCACGCGAACGGCCTACTACCTTGCGACCTAACGAAGGCAGAGCGACCTAAATGCAGGGATTCGCCAAGAACGCTAGAAATTGGAGTTTTTCGCCAATCCAATCCAAACCAAATGCAAATGTACATGCTAAAGTGATGGGGAATCATTCCCAACAGTCCAATATAGTTATAGACTAGAATTGTGAGATAAAAATATCACCTTTTCACCAAATTATGAAGGTAAAGCTTGAAGGTGAATGGAGAAGCAACTACAAGCTTGAATCCAATGCTTTTCCTTGAATTTGGAGTTGAATGATGGAGTTGGAGTTGAACCTAGGCTTGGAGTTTCTAATTTCTCTTTCCACTCACCATTAATGTTAAAGTTTGTGTTTGGTAGGAATTTATGAAGAGTGAGGAGAAGGAGAGAAGTGGGTTTGAGTTATAATGGCTAATCTAACCCAAAGTCCAAAGCGGGAAAAGTAAGTGAAATTCCATTAACTCCAAACCTATCAATGTTTATACTTAAAAAAGTTGTAAACGGCATTTCGAACTCAATGGAAGTGGTCTCGAGTCCTAATTTGATCGTTTGCAAAAGGTTGCTTTTCGGACCAATATCCGATTAGCGACAAAATATTTAAATATAAAATCGATAAATATGCGGGCTGTTATAGATTAAGTGGTGAAAGTTATGGTTTCGAAGCTGTGAATTGCAAAATATTATGTTTGAAAATGTTATATTTTCAAGTGTTTGGTTTCGAAAGTGTTATAACCTTGAAAATGCTATGATTTTGGAAATGATATCTTATTTGGTTTTGAAATGGAAATGATATCGTATTGATATGGTTTTGAAATGGCAACGATATTTTGGTTTTGAAGTATAAACTATTTTGAAATGACTGCGGTGTTATAATAACTTTTGGTTGTTAAAGAGACCGGGATGGAAAGTTGTCATACTCTCTGCCAACTCCAAAAACCACTTTAACAACGGTGTACGCGGTGGAGATTCTAGAATGAAGTAGGATGGTGGCGACGTCCTATTGAGGTATATACGTGGACCTGACTCCCGTGAGTTGGAATAAGGTGGCTAAAACAGGAGCGATTGACGGGCCAATGAGGTAGCTCCTCTGATCGAATACACTCCTTCGATACCATTCTATTACTTTGGGATTCATTGGGTGCACCTTTGATTTTGGGAGTGTGGCTCGAGGTGGGCGGTAGTGGCTGCTACGCGTTACCACCGGTCCGGAAGCGTAATTGGTATATCTACCCTGGCATTGCCTAGTTGTGCCATGTCTCCTACTCTAGCGTGCCTTCTACGAGTTTGAATTGTGTCGTACCCATGGAGTGTCCTCTGGTAGCCTCCCAATCAGGAGGTATTACGGTACTGTATAGACTATTGGTACTATATATGTGTTAAGGTGGAAAATGTAAAACCTTAACACTGTTTTTAAGTAAGTTTATTTTACTTTATACATTATTATAATAGTGTATATAACTACATAGTAGATAGTTTAACGGATCCTCAGAGGATGATTATCCTAAACATCCTTTGAGTTACTTGTATTTCAGTTGTTATTTCATTTGAGTTCGATTTATTGATATAAGAATGTTAATCCTAACTCGAGTGTTTTGTGTTTTTCTTTACGCTCGGGTCAAACTGAGTGATACAGCCTTTGAGACTCACCTTAGGAGTTGGAGCTTCGTTTGGAGATCCATCTACAACTGTTCAGCTTGCAGTTATTCAGTTGATTTTAGTGATGTATTATGATCTTGTATTTGACTATTGTATTTGAGACCTTCGTTGTATATTATTCAACTCTGATATATATAGTAGCATCATGAACTACTATTCATTTATTTCAGCTGCATATTGTTATATTACTTTGTTTCTGTGATTCTGTGATTTATTTATTTGCTGTATATGTTGAGTTTTTCCAAATATACATTAACAATCTAGTATTTTGAGCGATTCAAATCCGGCATGTGTGTCTACCTATGCACTTGGAGGGTGTAGCAAGATAGGGGGTTCTCGCATTTGGTTTGGTAGTGAGCGGATGACTCTTACTCCTACATGTCCCGCGGGGTTGGTGATGCAGTCGAGAGGATGGCCGTAAAGGCAGTACACATGTACCAATGTATGCTACAGTGGGCGTTACACCACTGACGAGCAGTCCGTTACATTTGGTATCAGAGCTTTGGTTTTAGGTAAAACTCAACATATATAGTAGATTTGATTACAGAATCACTTTCGTTCGGGCTTGAATTCCTTCTTCTTTGACTTGGTTTCCTTTGAATTTTGGAATGTTCCCCTCGGTTCCAAAATCCATCCTTATCTCTCCCTATTCGTGCTTCTTGATTTTTGGAGTATCCAATAACTCCACTTCGAATTATCTTTATAATAACTCGGCGGTTTCGCCAATCTTCGAATGATTTGTAAAGGGTGAAACTCCTTTACAATAGGCTTTAATTTACCAGAGATTTTTGTATCCTCGGTTTACGATGCTATCTATCTCCTGTTATGCTTGAATTCTATCTCTTGCGATCGAATGTCGATTTGCCACGGAATTCTGCATTGATCTCATTCTTGAAGTCACGGTCGACCCGGTTAAGGTTGCCCGCGATTTATATAAACTTATTCATCTTCCTGTTTTGTTATTTAATCATCTTATCTTTGTTTCGAACCTATCTTTGAATCAAAATTCTTTTTGATTTGAGTCCATCAAACTTGAATCTCTAACTTTGCTTTGAAATCCATTCTTGTATCGTCGAGCGAGGAAGTGTATTTGTAAATTAATATAAAAGTGTTATATATATATATATTGTGTTGTTTAAGTTGTTGATATTGATTTGGATTTTCGATCGATTCGTTTGATCAACGCTATCGGTAGGATTTCCAGAACACTTGTACCGAGCAAACTGACATAATATTGTTTTTCAAAGTTAGTAAATGAAATAAATTTTTGTATGATTATATTATATATATAAGTATAATTTTCTGAAATTTGAATTGTTAATTGAAGTGGTTGTCAAAAATGATAATAATTGATTTTCGTTTATTGCTTTGTAACCCATTGACTATTTCATAATATAAATAAATGAATCTATAAAATATAGTTTATAATTTGATTTGGAAATTTAAATGAATGAAATGGAGAATTTATGAATTAATTTTCGGTGATCTCAAACTTTGGTTTTAAGTTTTGAATTGTATACTATCTAAAGTATTTTCAAATAGAATTTATTTCCAAAGAATTTTAAAATGTTTAAAATCAGTGCTCTTCTCTTTGTTGTTAGAAAATAATTTCGGTGATGAGGGCCGCATCGTCAACATTCATTTTTGAGTTTCGATGTGAAGAGACTATTTTGTAGCTTTGCTACACTTTTGTTTTGGAAATTAAATTGATTTGAATTGCTAAAGTATGACTTGATTTATAATGTATATATATTATTAGTATATGATTACAGATTTGATTTGATTTGATATATATATATATATATATATATATATATAGACACACATATATATCCTTAAATTGATTAAAGTGAAATCGAAAATTTAATTCTTAAATTTATGTTAAAGGATGTTTTCAATTATAAATTGAAGTCAAAATTTTGGATAAATATTTAAATTTGAAATAAATCAGATAAGGAAAATTTAACTTGTATAATACTCAATTGCATTCCATATATAACTTACCCAAATTATTTAGAAGTTGAATATGTAATTAGATAATAAACAGTATTAGATGATTTTATAAATAAAATTTGGGTGGTTATAATAAATGTTATACACTTAGTTTTTAATTTGAAAATGTTAATAGAGATAAATAGAATTATAAGTTAATTGAATGAATAAATGAGATAAATAAAATAAATTCTGTTTTGAGGGGAAAAAATGAAATTAAATCAACTAAATGAAATACCTGGAATTTAAAAATAAATTATTGATTATTAATTAAATTGAAATTTATATGGTTTAAATTAATTTTTTATTTTGTTATTCAAATCTATTTTCTTTCTGGTTGTTTCTACTCTCCTACATCCTTCCTTTTCGGGGACGAAAAGTTTTGAGTGGGGGAGAGTGTAACGATCCGTAAATTTTAATAATTTTTATTTGTTTTATTAATATATTTAATTAAAATTTTGTGAAATTTAAAATGATAAAATTTTGAAATAAAATTTTGATATTTGAAATGCGTCTATTTTGACATAACAACTGGTAAATTTTCATCAGATAATATGGAAGTTTATATTCTAGTGTAATTTTATTTCAATTTATATTAGTTAAATATTGATGATAATAAAATGTTTTTCAAACCCGAATATTTTTATATAGAAAATTTTTAAACCATCTTCTGAGTGAGACATCATATGTCATTTCTCAAAATTTTGACTGCTATTCCTCCGTTTATCTTATTTACGGCTAATTAGCAGCATTTTCGGTACCGATCATCGACTTTTGATAGGATAATCGTACCACTGATATCTGTATACCGTTTTGATCGTCTCGTCGTGCCGATCTCTGCCGTATATTCAATTTTGTGTTTTGAAGTCTGTAACGACCCACTATTTTGTACCATTCGAATTCGACAATAATAGAACATGTCGAGCTGGAATAGTTCAAAATAATAGATTGTAATTTATTGCTAAGGAACAAATGAAATCAAATACACAGAATCACAGACACAGATATCAGAATCTCACAGCGGAATATAAAATAATACAGTGGTTCATGAAGCCACTGAAAACTTTTACCAACAGAAATACATTGTTCAAAAACCTTATACAAATTTTTAGCCATAAGCAAATATAATAGAGTCTTCAAATGTCTTGAATTACAAAATAGATAAAGATGAAGAAGCTTCCAACTAGCAAGAGTGATCTAGACCTAGCTCCGGAAAGAAAAGCTGAATCTGCAACTCAGGCTGACCCGAGCGTACAATAAAACAAAACACTCGAGTCAGGACATACATACTTATATAATGTAAGCTAAATCAAGTGTACTGTAATGTAAAGAGCAAGTAACTTAAAGGATGCTTGGGATCGCCCATCCTCTAAGGATCCGTTAAACTATTTACTATATAGTATATTGCGCTATTATAATAGTGTCTATATTAAAATAAACTTACTTTTTAATAGCGTTAAGGGGTTACCCATATAGCCCTTAACACGTAATAGTCCCAGTAGTCCATCCAATATCATAGCTCCTCCTGATCGGGAAGCAACTAGAGGATACCACACGGGCTACGGGAGAAAACCAAACTCGTACAAGGCTCGATATGGTAGGTGACACGGCACAACTAGGCAATGCCAGGGTAGATATACCAATTGCTATCCGGACCGGTGGTAACGCGAAGCCGCAGCAACCGCCCACCTCGAACAACACTCCCAAATCAAAGGTGCGCACCAAAACAATCACAAGAGTAATAGAATGGCATACGAAGAAGTGCGTTCGATCAGAGGAGCTACCTCATTAATCCGAGAATCGCTCCTGTTTTAGCCACCTTAAGCCAACTCACGGGAGTCGGGTCCACGTATATACCTTTCAAGAAACCGCCACCACCATCCTACTTCATTCTGGAATCTCCACCGCGTACACGGTTGTCAAAGTGGTTTTCGGTATCGACAGAGAGTATGTCCATATCCGATCCCGGTCTCTTTGCCAACCAAACGTTATTATAACCCGTGGTTATAGTTTGAAAAATGGTATTTATTTTTCCAAATCAATATATATTTCAAATACCTTAAATTTTTCAAATCCTTGATTTAAACATTTTCTTTAAAAATATACCATTTCAATTTATTCAATCAAATTTGGAATTTATTTCTTTTATAATAGAAATCATATTTTTCTTTTAAATCTATCCAAGCTAAATTCTAGATTCTTTTATTTATTACATATTTAAATTCCAAAGTTTAACTTATTCTCAAAATTTCTATAGAATTTCAAATAAATCCATCTTAATTTCTACAGCATTCAGGAAATGCTGTCTAAAGTTATGAGTTTAACCTAGTCAAATTTCAAAAGATAGCATTTAAATGCTGTTGTAGATTTTTAGATTTAAAATCTATTTCTAAATATAACTTGTTATATATATATAATTTTCTAAATTTAAATCTTATTCTTTCAAAACTCCAGAATTTTTGGAACAAGTTATACTAAAATTTAACTCTATATTTATTTATTTTTAACATTTAAAACATTATAAAAATTTTACTAGAATATCCTCAATTTCTTAAAAATAATTTAAAATATTTCCAGAAAATAATATATATAAACCACGGGCCTGTATAAGATTTTCTAGCCTAGGTCAAGTGGAACGGATTTATATCATTTCAATCCGATATTTACAAATCCCGGGTTCTATCATTTCGAACCCGCAATCCCAAGATAATTTACAGCAGTTACAGAATAGGTGAACAATAATAATCAATTTGGCCTATCATTTCAGCCATAACATTATATATATAACAGGGAACTTGCAGTGTGATTTAAGCAGTAAATAATAACATAATATAACTGCAGATATCATATAACATATGAATAACTGATGGGGTGTCAATTAAATGGGGTTTATCATTCTATATAACACTACAGACAGATAATAGTGAAATACAAATTTACACATACACTTGTAATAATTTACGAAATATAAATACGTATGTCTGGTGAGAAATACTCACCTGGGTGTTGCAGCAAATTCGAATTCAAAATTGAAAATTTACTGGTACCGACTGACAGAGAATAACAGTCAAATTTTTCGGGCGTCGCCTAGATTTAGATCTAGAACAATTTCAAAATATAGGAATGCGACTTAGTTTTTAGTTAACGAAGAATTAAAGATAGGAAAAGAAGTTTGACTTGCTCGACCAATATTTTTCTAAACTCGATTGCAAAATGAATACGAGTGCACCCCTAACTTGTTCATGCCTATCCCATACCTATTTATTCATCATTTTTTTTTTCTTTTTTTTTTTTCTTCACAAATGATTTCCAAACTCAATTTATGCCCCAGGTCACCACTGCATAACAACTCAACCATATTTGTCTCCAACCCGAGTTTCCCTTCATTTGCTTCGAGACAAAACAGGGTTTTCTTCGAGTCAAGACACCTTCTGCTTCGGGTCATTTATGCTTCAGCTTCGAGTCAAAATCTGGAAATGTTAAACCACATATATTTCGAGGCACTCATCCTTCTCTGGCCTTCACTGCCCCTGCTACCTCCTACCACTGCCTTCACTAGTCCATCCACCTCCTATACACCAAGTTATAGTGTCAGACCCATCAACCTTGGCCCTGCACTTGAGTGCATCTGCTGTGCACAAAACTTGTGCACGTGCACACTTGAATATGCAACTGTGGCATCATTTTCCCACTTCTTCCCAAAACTTTCTACTGCTAACCAACTTCACCCTTAACTGCATCACCAAACAACATTCACCAGATGCACCTTTCAGATCTGCCAGCCTTCACTCAACCTTCCCCCTTCCAGATTTCCAGACCTGGCAGCTTCACCAACCTGATCTGCCTCTTCCCTTGCTTCATCTTTCAGATATTCACCATCATCACTATATTCAACTAGCCTTCAGTCACATGCTCCTGTCTCTCATGCTATCAGTGCTACATCTAATATGTGTGCAGACTTAAATGGTGGTGAGTCTGGACTTAACATGCCTACACATGCACTGACATCATATTCATATGCAAGTCTGACTACTAATATGATTTATACATATACCCTATCATGATGCAGACAACTCTTATGCAAAATTATATGAATGGTGGGTCTGAACACTTAATGTGTATATAGATGCAAACTAAAACATATGCCTACCTGATGCACTAAAACACTGACTACCACTATGATTTATCACAGGCCTTATCATGATACAAGACGCCCTCTTACACCACTTCATAGCCTATTCCAACACCTGTAGACTTCATCAAAACACACACACCCCAGATCTATAACTGATATCATGTTTTCACCAGATTAGCTATCAACTATAGATTGCCTATCCTATATGTCCACTGTAAAGCTACAGACAATACACCCAGAGAACTTATACCAAAATGGTATGGCCGAGCAAATCAAGAGATAAAGAGACATAGGATAAGAAAGAAAAGAAAGGTGATTACCTGATTTTTATCAAAAGAGTTGAACTGGAATTTGCAGAAGAAGATGTAGAGGAAAGATGCAAATATATAGGAAGAGACTTAGAAAAATTAGAGGAAAACAAATTCAGTTACATATGAATTAACTCTGGAAGAATTTGAGCAAATCACGCTATCAGTTACAATATGTACAGCTGATGCGTGATCAAGGCAGAGATTGAAGGTGAGATGTAAAGGCAGAGCTTGATTTAAGGCCGAGCCAATGTTTTGCAATTGCCTAAATTCCAAAGCATACTAAGGCTTATCGGTTTCAACATTTGAGGTATAACTGATTGCTTTGATCTGGAACAATTAATGGCTGTTTATATTTTAAGAAACTGATCAAAGTAACATGCGAGATATAGGCTATGATATTGAATGCAGAGATAAGGAATGGGTTGATATGTTGATGCATGCTTTGAAACAGGCTTGATACTAAGACCAGATGAATTCTTGCATGCGTGATCTAAGCTATACTTATTGATGATGCAGAGATGAAACAAATTTAAATACACACGTTACTAATAAAATAAAACTTGCGTGGTATATGCTCTGATATTGAATGTTGAAGCAAAGGAATCGATATGTTTTTTCAGTTTTATATTTCCAGAGCATATTAAATTTCGAACATAATCAGTGGTTACTGATTTATTGGTGATTTGCATGATGTTAGCTTGGTCATGAATGAGATAGAGATGGATGGATGTGCATGCTTCAGTTTTGAAAATGAGGAATGTACAAGTGCAAAAGAACGGCCGAGAGAATGTGAACACAATGGCTTTGGTTTGAACGTTTTAAATATATAAATGTTGTGATTATTTTGGTTAAATCTTCCTCTGATTTAGATTGATATTTTTAAATGCAAGTGTTAACGTTTTTTATGTAGTCAGATAAAGTAGAACGTATGCAAAAATATATAAAACAACGGTCCTTTAAAACGAACCAACGTCCGTCTTAAAACTACTGACCAAAAATTTTCTTCAAAAAAATTTGAAAATATTATTTTTACACTACGTTAAACAGACGCAGTCTAAAATATCAAAAATTTTCACAAAAATAACATTTTGAAAACACACGTTTTATAACGTCACTTTAACCCGATAAATCACGCGTCTTTCAAACTCGAAATTTAACGGTTCAATCCTAGCTTAAAATTTTACAGTTATTATTAAATTTTATTGTCATATAAAAATTTTCAAAATATATCTCAAATTTAAATATTTAACTATATTGTTAAACCCAATTTATAAAATATATTATTTAAAAATAAAAACAAATTAAATAAATTAAATAAAATAACAATTGAACTAGGGTTGTTACACTCTCCCCCACTTAAGAACTTTTCGTCCCCGAAAAGGAACGAAAGAAAAGAACAAAGGAAGAATAAGCTAGATAGATAGGTACCTTAAACGAATAGTTCTGGATTTGAAGTACGGATGCTCTCCTCCGTTTCCCATGTGCAATCTCGCCCATCAGTGCTCCACTGCACTTTGACCAATGGGACTGATTTTCTTCTGAGCTGTTTCGTACCTTGATCGACGATACGAAGTGGCTTCCTTTCCATAGTCAAATCAGGCTCGATGTCCAGACCATCGAGAGCAGTAGGCTGGATGACTAAAGATGGATCGTGCAGACAGCGACGAAGGTGAGATACATTGAAGACATTGTGAATTCCGGCAAATCTCTCGGGTAGATCGAGTCGATAAGCGAGAGACCCAATCCTCTCCAAAATACAGAATGGACCGATGAATCTAGGGGCTAGCTTTCCTCTTCGATCAAACCGGACTACATTCTTTAAAGGAGAGATCTTCAGAAACACCAAATCACCAACATCAAATTCTAACCTCCTTCTACGCCGATCAGCGTACTTCTTTTGTCTGTCTTGGGCAACTTTTAATCTCCTCTTAATCTCCTCTACCTTCTCTGAAGCTTCTAGAATCATCTCAGGACCAAGAACTAGACGATTACCCGACTCAATCCAACACGAAGGAGATCTACACGGTTTCCCGTATAGAGCAGCAAAAGGAGACATCTTAAGACTAGCCTGATAACTATTGTTATAGGTGAATTCCACAAGATGAAGATGGTCTTCCCAAGATCCTCCATAGTCCAAGATGCAAGCACGAAGAAGATCTTCAAGAATCTGATTTACCCTTTCAGTCTGACCGTCAGTTTGTGGGTGGTAAGCGGTGCTTAGATTCAAACGAGTACCCAAGGACTCTTGGAACGCTTTCCAAAACTGACTAGTGAAAAGAGGGTCTCGGTCGCAAACAATGCTAAGAGGAACGCCATGGAGACGAACAATCTCCCTCATATAAATCTCAGATAAACTCGAAGCTGTGCGGGTAGATCTGACTGGAATAAAATGAGCGGACTTAGTCAATCTATCCACAATAACCCATATGCTTTCATTTCCCCTTCGAGATCTCGGCAATCCATCAATAAAGTCCATAGAAACTTGTTCCCACTTCCAGTTTGGAATCTCCAAAGGCTGCAACAAACCAGGTGTTTTATGATGGTCTGCCTTAACTTGCTGGCAAGTCGCACATCTACTGACAAAGATGGAGACATCTCGCTTCATACCCTTCCACCAGTATAGCTTCTTCAAATCCTGATACATTTTAGCTACGCCAGGATGGATAGAAAGTCGGGACTGATGATGTTCCCGGAGTAATTCCTGCCTTAAACCGTCAACATTAGGGACACAAATCCTTCCATTTATCCTTAAAACTCCTTTATCATCGATCTGAGTTCCCTTTCCATCAGAGCTATTACCACCAATTCTGCTACGAACACTTCCCTTTATACGCCTAAGCATCTCGTCTTCATCTTGTTTAGTCACGATACGATCCAAAAGAGGGGAAGATACAAAATCTGACATAACAAAGATTTCTTCCTGCTTAGCGCATCTGCCACTACATTGGCTTTCCCAGGAGTATAGTTGATGTCGAGGTCATATGCAGCAAGGAACTCGAGCCATCGCACCTGTCTCTGATTTAAATCTTTCTGGGTAAAGATATATTTCAAAGATTTATGATCGGTGAACAGATCAAACTTAGCTCCCAAGAGATGGTGTCTCCAAAGCTTCAAAGCAAATACAACAGCCAGCAATTCTAAATCGTGGGCAGCGTAATTAGCTTCATGTGTCTTCAGCTGACGACTAGCATAAGCAATTACTCTCCCATCCTGCATCAACACTGCTCCTAATCCTTCTCGACAAGCATCGGTGAATACCGTTAATCTTTCACTTCCGTTTGGTACAGTAAGTACTGGTGCGGAGGTGAGCTTATCTTTTAACTCTTGGAAAGCAGCTTTACACATACTGCTCCATACAAACTTGACATTCTTCCGAGTTAGAGCAGTCAGAGGTGCCGAAATCCGAGCAAAATTCTCAATGAATCTTCGGTAGTAGCCGGCAAGGCCTAGGAAACTACGGATATTGGTAGGAGTCTTAGGTTCTTCCCAATCTTGGATTGTAGCAATCTTGACTGGATCAACAGAAACTCCTTCTTTAGAGACAATATGCCCAAGGAATCGGACTTCTTCTTCCCAGAAATGGCATTTAGAGAACTTAGCCTTCAATTGGTGGTTCCGAAGAGTCTCTAAAACATACTTCAAATGGACTTTATGTTCTTCCTCGGACTTGGAGAAAACAAGGATGTCATCAATAAAGACAAGGACAAACTTATTAAGCACATCTCGAAAAACTCGGTTCATCAAGTCGACGAAGAAAGCAGGGGCATTAGTCAAGCCAAAAGGCATAACTAGCCATTCAAAGAAGCCGTTCTCAGTTCGGAAAGCAGTTTTGGGGATGCTCTCCTCAGAAATTCTAAGCTGATGGAAACCAGTGGCTAAATCAAGCTGAGAGAAAACAGTTGCTCCATAGAGCCGATCGAACATATCGTTTATGCGGGGCATAGGATATCTATTCTTCATGGTAAGCTTGTTGAGTTCCCTATAATCAACACACATCCGGAGAGAACCATCGGATTTGGTGACAAAGACAACAGCGGCTCCCCATTCTGAGAAGCTAGGTCTGATCAGACCTTAGAAGATAGATCTTGAATCTGATTTCTCAATTCGCTCTTTTCCCGTGGTGCCATTCTTCTAGGTGGAAGGACTACAGGTCGTGCTCCAGGGATAAGATCGATACGGAAATCAATTTCACGTTTTGGAGGCAAAGAGGTGACTTCTCCAAACACATCGGGAAATAGTTTGACTACAGGGGTCAAATGGATATCATCCGGAAAGGTGTCAAGAGAATAGATGAAACTACCAGAAAACTCCTGAGGCAACTTACACTGGATCTCTAATGGATTCCCTAAATCATCTTTAAGAGCAACAGTACGAGAACTACAAGAGATATCTGCACCATGCCTATCTAACCAATCGCCTCCGAGCAAAAGGTCGAAAACGTCGAATCCCAAAACATAGAAGTCAAGATATTCTAGGATAAGATAAGGTTAACTTGGACAAACTATAACAAAGGCTCGAAATATAAACGATGGAGAGAAGGAAGAAGTAGTTGGAAAACTTTATTTATAAATAGGAAGTTTTTATATCAAAATACTTCTTTTTAAAATTTTTTTTTTTTTTTTTTTTTTTGAAAATCATTTTATACTTTAAAATACGTTCTCTCACAAGGAAAGGATTCTGGAATTTGACTCCACTCATTCTAGGGTATTGCTACCCTATCTCTAATGAGTTTTTGTTCCTTAGGCTATGGTTAAACCTGGCTCTGATACCAACTGTAACGACCCACTATTTTGTACCATTCGAATTCGACAATAATAGAACATGTCGAGCTGGAATAGTTCAAAATAATAGATTGTAATTTATTGCTAAGGAACAAATGAAATCAAATACACAGAATCACAGACACAGATATCAGAATCTCACAGCGGAATATAAAATAATACAGTGGTTCATGAAGCCACTGAAAACTTTTACCAACAGAAATACATTGTTCAAAAACCTTATACAAATTTTTAGCCATAAGCAAATATAATAGAGTCTTCAAATGTCTTGAATTACAAAATAGATAAAGATGAAGAAGCTTCCAACTAGCAAGAGTGATCTAGACCTAGCTCCGGAAAGAAAAGCTGAATCTGCAACTCAGGCTGACCCGAGCGTACAATAAAACAAAACACTCGAGTCAGGACATACATACTTATATAATGTAAGCTAAATCAAGTGTACTGTAATGTAAAGAGCAAGTAACTTAAAGGATGCTTGGGATCGCCCATCCTCTAAGGATCCGTTAAACTATTTACTATATAGTATATTGCGCTATTATAATAGTGTCTATATTAAAATAAACTTACTTTTTAATAGCGTTAAGGGGTTACCCATATAGCCCTTAACACGTAATAGTCCCAGTAGTCCATCCAATATCATAGCTCCTCCTGATCGGGAAGCAACTAGAGGATACCACACGGGCTACGGGAGAAAACCAAACTCGTACAAGGCTCGATATGGTAGGTGACACGGCACAACTAGGCAATGCCAGGGTAGATATACCAATTGCTATCCGGACCGGTGGTAACGCGAAGCCGCAGCAACCGCCCACCTCGAACAACACTCCCAAATCAAAGGTGCGCACCAAAACAATCACAAGAGTAATAGAATGGCATACGAAGAAGTGCGTTCGATCAGAGGAGCTACCTCATTAATCCGAGAATCGCTCCTGTTTTAGCCACCTTAAGCCAACTCACGGGAGTCGGGTCCACGTATATACCTTTCAAGAAACCGCCACCACCATCCTACTTCATTCTGGAATCTCCACCGCGTACACGGTTGTCAAAGTGGTTTTCGGTATCGACAGAGAGTATGTCCATATCCGATCCCGGTCTCTTTGCCAACCAAACGTTATTATAACCCGTGGTTATAGTTTGAAAAATGGTATTTATTTTTCCAAATCAATATATATTTCAAATACCTTAAATTTTTCAAATCCTTGATTTAAACATTTTCTTTAAAAATATACCATTTCAATTTATTCAATCAAATTTGGAATTTATTTCTTTTATAATAGAAATCATATTTTTCTTTTAAATCTATCCAAGCTAAATTCTAGATTCTTTTATTTATTACATATTTAAATTCCAAAGTTTAACTTATTCTCAAAATTTCTATAGAATTTCAAATAAATCCATCTTAATTTCTACAGCATTCAGGAAATGCTGTCTAAAGTTATGAGTTTAACCTAGTCAAATTTCAAAAGATAGCATTTAAATGCTGTTGTAGATTTTTAGATTTAAAATCTATTTCTAAATATAACTTGTTATATATATATAATTTTCTAAATTTAAATCTTATTCTTTCAAAACTCCAGAATTTTTGGAACAAGTTATACTAAAATTTAACTCTATATTTATTTATTTTTAACATTTAAAACATTATAAAAATTTTACTAGAATATCCTCAATTTCTTAAAAATAATTTAAAATATTTCCAGAAAATAATATATATAAACCACGGGCCTGTATAAGATTTTCTAGCCTAGGTCAAGTGGAACGGATTTATATCATTTCAATCCGATATTTACAAATCCCGGGTTCTATCATTTCGAACCCGCAATCCCAAGATAATTTACAGCAGTTACAGAATAGGTGAACAATAATAATCAATTTGGCCTATCATTTCAGCCATAACATTATATATATAACAGGGAACTTGCAGTGTGATTTAAGCAGTAAATAATAACATAATATAACTGCAGATATCATATAACATATGAATAACTGATGGGGTGTCAATTAAATGGGGTTTATCATTCTATATAACACTACAGACAGATAATAGTGAAATACAAATTTACACATACACTTGTAATAATTTACGAAATATAAATACGTATGTCTGGTGAGAAATACTCACCTGGGTGTTGCAGCAAATTCGAATTCAAAATTGAAAATTTACTGGTACCGACTGACAGAGAATAACAGTCAAATTTTTCGGGCGTCGCCTAGATTTAGATCTAGAACAATTTCAAAATATAGGAATGCGACTTAGTTTTTAGTTAACGAAGAATTAAAGATAGGAAAAGAAGTTTGACTTGCTCGACCAATATTTTTCTAAACTCGATTGCAAAATGAATACGAGTGCACCCCTAACTTGTTCATGCCTATCCCATACCTATTTATTCATCATTTTTTTTTTCTTTTTTTTTTTCTTCACAAATGATTTCCAAACTCAATTTATGCCCCAGGTCACCACTGCATAACAACTCAACCATATTTGTCTCCAACCCGAGTTTCCCTTCATTTGCTTCGAGACAAAACAGGGTTTTCTTCGAGTCAAGACACCTTCTGCTTCGGGTCATTTATGCTTCAGCTTCGAGTCAAAATCTGGAAATGTTAAACCACATATATTTCGAGGCACTCATCCTTCTCTGGCCTTCACTGCCCCTGCTACCTCCTACCACTGCCTTCACTAGTCCATCCACCTCCTATACACCAAGTTATAGTGTCAGACCCATCAACCTTGGCCCTGCACTTGAGTGCATCTGCTGTGCACAAAACTTGTGCACGTGCACACTTGAATATGCAACTGTGGCATCATTTTCCCACTTCTTCCCAAAACTTTCTACTGCTAACCAACTTCACCCTTAACTGCATCACCAAACAACATTCACCAGATGCACCTTTCAGATCTGCCAGCCTTCACTCAACCTTCCCCCTTCCAGATTTCCAGACCTGGCAGCTTCACCAACCTGATCTGCCTCTTCCCTTGCTTCATCTTTCAGATATTCACCATCATCACTATATTCAACTAGCCTTCAGTCACATGCTCCTGTCTCTCATGCTATCAGTGCTACATCTAATATGTGTGCAGACTTAAATGGTGGTGAGTCTGGACTTAACATGCCTACACATGCACTGACATCATATTCATATGCAAGTCTGACTACTAATATGATTTATACATATACCCTATCATGATGCAGACAACTCTTATGCAAAATTATATGAATGGTGGGTCTGAACACTTAATGTGTATATAGATGCAAACTAAAACATATGCCTACCTGATGCACTAAAACACTGACTACCACTATGATTTATCACAGGCCTTATCATGATACAAGACGCCCTCTTACACCACTTCATAGCCTATTCCAACACCTGTAGACTTCATCAAAACACACACACCCCAGATCTATAACTGATATCATGTTTTCACCAGATTAGCTATCAACTATAGATTGCCTATCCTATATGTCCACTGTAAAGCTACAGACAATACACCCAGAGAACTTATACCAAAATGGTATGGCCGAGCAAATCAAGAGATAAAGAGACATAGGATAAGAAAGAAAAGAAAGGTGATTACCTGATTTTTATCAAAAGAGTTGAACTGGAATTTGCAGAAGAAGATGTAGAGGAAAGATGCAAATATATAGGAAGAGACTTAGAAAAATTAGAGGAAAACAAATTCAGTTACATATGAATTAACTCTGGAAGAATTTGAGCAAATCACGCTATCAGTTACAATATGTACAGCTGATGCGTGATCAAGGCAGAGATTGAAGGTGAGATGTAAAGGCAGAGCTTGATTTAAGGCCGAGCCAATGTTTTGCAATTGCCTAAATTCCAAAGCATACTAAGGCTTATCGGTTTCAACATTTGAGGTATAACTGATTGCTTTGATCTGGAACAATTAATGGCTGTTTATATTTTAAGAAACTGATCAAAGTAACATGCGAGATATAGGCTATGATATTGAATGCAGAGATAAGGAATGGGTTGATATGTTGATGCATGCTTTGAAACAGGCTTGATACTAAGACCAGATGAATTCTTGCATGCGTGATCTAAGCTATACTTATTGATGATGCAGAGATGAAACAAATTTAAATACACACGTTACTAATAAAATAAAACTTGCGTGGTATATGCTCTGATATTGAATGTTGAAGCAAAGGAATCGATATGTTTTTTCAGTTTTATATTTCCAGAGCATATTAAATTTCGAACATAATCAGTGGTTACTGATTTATTGGTGATTTGCATGATGTTAGCTTGGTCATGAATGAGATAGAGATGGATGGATGTGCATGCTTCAGTTTTGAAAATGAGGAATGTACAAGTGCAAAAGAACGGCCGAGAGAATGTGAACACAATGGCTTTGGTTTGAACGTTTTAAATATATAAATGTTGTGATTATTTTGGTTAAATCTTCCTCTGATTTAGATTGATATTTTTAAATGCAAGTGTTAACGTTTTTTATGTAGTCAGATAAAGTAGAACGTATGCAAAAATATATAAAACAACGGTCCTTTAAAACGAACCAACGTCCGTCTTAAAACTACTGACCAAAAATTTTCTTCAAAAAAATTTGAAAATATTATTTTTACACTACGTTAAACAGACGCAGTCTAAAATATCAAAAATTTTCACAAAAATAACATTTTGAAAACACACGTTTTATAACGTCACTTTAACCCGATAAATCACGCGTCTTTCAAACTCGAAATTTAACGGTTCAATCCTAGCTTAAAATTTTACAGTTATTATTAAATTTTATTGTCATATAAAAATTTTCAAAATATATCTCAAATTTAAATATTTAACTATATTGTTAAACCCAATTTATAAAATATATTATTTAAAAATAAAAACAAATTAAATAAATTAAATAAAATAACAATTGAACTAGGGTTGTTACAAAGTCCGTTATGTGGCTGAAACCACGAAACGGTAAATCGCACCGGTACCCTTTTTGAGTCCTTTCATTTCCGAGGCCTTTTATTTCCCTCGTCTGTTTATTTTCCATTGTACAAGCTGTCAGCCACTTACTCAATATCAATATACACGTTCTTTTTATAACATACGTTCATCTTGCGGTTCAATTTCTTTTATGCATTCATTCAATCCTTGCGTGACCTTTGGCTCCCCTGACACGTTTTTTTTTGGGCATTCTTATTTCCTTTACCTGACTTTCCTCCTCATTCACATCATTTCTATTTCCCTCTATTCTTCACATTCCTCAATTTTTCTTCCTCCTTATTTTTTTTCTATTGCACAAACATTATTATAGTAAGTTTAAAACTATGTTTTCTTTCTTCTTCTTTTTCATTTTCTTTTCTCCTCCTTCCTCTTTATATTTTTCTTTCTTCTTTCATTGTTCGGCCACTTTTGTTGCACCTCCTCTTTTGCCGCTTGCACCTAGTCAACGAGCTGCTATTCTTCTTGCTCTTATATATATGAAGACGTATGTATTACATTTTATTTCAATATATATAGATGTTATATATATTATTAGTATGGTGTTGGGTTAGTGCACGTAAGTAGTGATATATGTTTGAAACGACTTCTAAACTGTTAAAAATAAATATGTACCGTTGTCTATTGTGTATAAGTTTATAGTAGTATTAGACATCCTATCTATTACATAGTTTTATATGAGTATTATATATTTATCTAATTTGTTTATATAAGTTTATATTAATTTTATTTTAAACATTGATTTGGGGAGATATATATATATATATATATATGTAGGTTGTATACAATGGTATATATAAATTATATACGCGTGTTCGTTTATGTAGATACAAAAATAAAGTAAGTTATAATGAAGTAAATTTGCATATAGTTGCATTCGCCTATTGCTTATATATTTATAAAATAATAAAGTAACTTTATATATTATGCAGGTTTTGTAAAATGTTACAGCGGAGTGAATATGTGATTGTATGGAAAGGCTTATATTAGCATTATATATGTAACGACCCGATTTTTCGACGCTCGAAAATTGACATCAATACGTCCACTGTATCAAATGCCGAGCTATCGGATGTCGGAAAACCGAACCATTAAGGTTAAAGAAGAAGGAGGTAGAAGAAGAAATAGAAACAATATCAGAATCTCATAAATGCAGCGGAATAATATATAATATATAAACGACTAATCTTTAAAACAAAAGAATTATATCTGTTTTATATATTACATCATCAGAGTACAATACAATCAACATCACAATTCAGGACGGTTATAATATCTCTTCCTTCCAAAGCTGAATATACAGCTTACACTGCACAATGGAAATATGAATCTACGAAAATATGCCTCGTCATCCAGCTCGTCTCCGGAGCTCCACAGCAGTCCATTCAGAATCTGTATTCTATAATACTCGGCATGACCCGAGCATTATAGTTAAATAACAACCAAGTCAGTCTGGAATACCATAGTGAGAAAACACACTCAATTGGATTATTAATGTTTTCAAAATCCTTTTAAATCAAAAGTATCTCGTAAGACCATGCCACAAATAAACATGTCGGGATTTTACCTTACGATAACCAAAACATTTCTTATAAAATCCTCTGGTATTATAGTAGTGTCTATATACAATACTTATTCAAATAGCCGAAATTGTTACATTATTAAATTCCAGCTAATAGGTATACAAACAAAACCGTAAAGGCACGTAGGAAGAATGGATTTCCATCAATGGTAGGGCTACTGGGGTACCGCCCATCACAGTTTGTGGTCTAGATCACCGTACCGAGGATTCACCCTGATCCCCCACATCACAAGACTGGAGCTACCCCTTACTGGATAGTCCGAATAAGTTCACCCTACGGTTGGGTTCAACAACCACCCACACAGCCGAAATAAAAGGACATCTAGTCAAGGGCGACCTTACGCTAATTGGTTGCTAGCCACTTAGCCTTGTGTGCACCTCCCATGTTTTAGCCATTCCCGGATGATGAGGCTAGAGGCTATGCGTTACCCTTTTAGCACATATTCACTTAGAATGCTCATCATCCTCCTGACGATGTTCTGAAAGCATTCGTCCATACAAGTCTGTTATGGGTTCGAACGGAACCGAAGGCACTACTCTTACTACATCCATTTTGGAATCACCCTCAGGATTAGTAGCGATTAGCCCTTGCACTTCATTGCTCCATCTTTGACTCCAAGCTCTTGTCTTCAACATGAAAAAATTCAAACTGGATCGAAGGGGTTTTCGAGAAAATAAATCCCGATCTCGGTCTCTTCGAAATGATCAGTGCATTGGCCAATACTGATAGTCGGTTATTTAACTATCAGATAACATTCACAAACAATCATCAGATCAAATAAATTTCCAAATTATTTATTTCAAAATAACTTCGCAAGCTATTTTCCATACTTTAACTCTTTTGAAAACAAGTTTCAAACCATCTTTCTCTCACGGAATAAATTTCCCAGATATTGTTTATTTCCGATGAAAATCACCAAGTCCAAATACTTCTAATTTAAAATAATTTAAATCGCTTTATTCTAAAATATACTTTAAACATTTAAATTAAACTACTTAAACACTTTATTAAAAATAATTACAATAAAACTAATTAATAAAATATAAAACTAATTTTTAAAATAAAAGTTAAGCCAAACTAAATTTTAAAATAGGAGTTACAAAATTCTATACAAGTTTTTAAATAAAACTTAACCAAACTATCTTTAATATAAAATTACTTTAGAAAAATATAAATATTAATAATTATCTTTTTAAAACATAATACCAATTAACCTTTAAAAAAATTACCACTATAACTAATTTAATAAATCTTTACCTTTAAAAATTTAACAACTTAATAATTATTTCTTAAAAACATTCCTTTAAACAACTTTAAAACTTTTAACTTATACTTAAAAACTCGCTTTGAAAACATATTTGGCTTTCCAGCGAAATATACTTCTTTCACACCTTTTAAAAATAAACCACTATTTATTTTTAAAACAAATTTACCCATTCCTTTATAAATTCCCACTGTGAATTTATCCTTCCAAATATCCACTGATATCTTATTTCACTTTATAAACCCATTTTATAAATTCCCTAGTCTCATCTTCTTTTAAAACACAATTTCAAACTCTAAATCAATTCCTAAATCGATTTTCAGATTTTACTCCATTTCAAAATAAATTCCTTTACTTACTCCATTTTTATTTCAAAACCCAATAACTTCGGATTTTACTTCTTTAATTATGATTTAAAATCTTACTTAACCGAAAATACCAATTTCATACTTTTCCAAATTCCTTCTTTATCCTTTCCAATAGATTTAAACCTTGACTTTTAAAATAAATTCTTTATTCCTTTAAATAATATCACTTAAGTTTTAAAATTCAATATTTCCCCTTTTATACAAAATCTCCTTTCCAATACTCGGAATTTATTTATTAAAATTTAAAAATCCGCTTTTATCCTTTTCCAATTCATTTATCCCAACCTCAATAATTATTTACTTAAGAATTTTTTTATGTTTCTTTGAAAATCAAATCTATATATTTTGATAACTCGGCATACCCAAATATATTCAATCAAACCATGGCATTCAATATTTTCAATTACCAATATAATATATCATAGAATATCACATAAACCATATCATAGGATATTAAAACAATCTAAATAATTTTGAGGAATCCAGTTGGATCCCTCCAACCTGTTTTCCTGCATCCACAGATGTTATCACGATATAAAATACCAATTCCACTTCGAGGTGGAATATCGCGGTATATGAGGTTATATCATCTCATCCGCTATTATGTGGCGCTTAGGGTCTCATCCGCTATATAATGCGAGAAATCAATCACTCAATATATTATATACTACTATATATAATATACCACATCCAATTAAATCATTCAACCCAAAATTTTTAATTCAACTATTTAAATTTAAATAGTAATGCAAATGAGTGAGATTAACTCACCTTTAACTTTAATTTGCAGCCCATTCCAACCCACTTCCAATCCGACTTGCTCCTTTTTTTTTCCAGATTTTTGACCTTGTATAAACATTATATGTTTTATTAATATTTGGTAAAATAGAATGATCAATTACCATTTAATAAGTTAAATTACCAAATTATTTTATTTAAACTAATTTACCCTAAATAAATAAATTTCAAGTTACAAAAAAAATTAAATAAGTTAATCTCTCTAATATAAAATAACAAGTAGGTTTTATATATGTGTATATAATTTCATAGAGATAATTTTTACTCATATATATTATCTTTCTTTTTATTTTGAAACTCCATATATATATATATATATATATATATGCTTATAAAATAATCCATATAGATAAAAATCTAATTTATATAAACTCAAATATTTCAAATTCCTATATCTCTATTTTTATATAAACTTCTCTTATTTAAAATTCCTACCCTTTTCAAAACCATATCTATAAATATATATTTATATCTACATTGTATTTTTCCTTACTGAAGCATATATATGTAATTTAAAAAGGTATAATAGGATAAAATAAAAATAAAAATACCTTACTGCTTTAAAATTTTAAACAACTGTTAATAACTAGCTGTAAATTTCTGATAAGTGAAGTAATAACCAAAAATCAAGTCACAAGTTTAAATTCAAGTAATAATGAATTTAAGATGTTTTTTTTTAAATTTAAATCACCTATCTTAACAGATTATCACTAAACTCGAAATTCAAACCTCAGGCATAACTTGAATTCCAGAAGTCAATGCCGATACCAGGCATGCATCACCCACTCCCCTGCGCGCTCACCTCAACTCGAGCTAGAACCCTTGCCTCAGGATTGACCAATTGACGAACTCGCGCAACCGCTCATTGCTTCGCGACCGAAGCCCCAATGCTAACGCGAGCTCGAAGTCGAATGCCTCTCTTCCATCGTCAATATCCCCTAGATGTAGCCGCGACCATGTGAGTTCTAATAGCCTCAAGTCGACGTGATAACTTCGGGCCCAGGTCCACTTCGTCGTCACGAATCGCGTGACATTTTTTTTTGAAATCGAATTGATTTGGGTTTCATTGATTTAGAAGAAAACGAAAAAGGGAAACGGGTGCATTGATTTCTATCGTCACCATTTTTTATTTGCACTGGGAGGTGGAGAAATGAAGACATGTAACGGAGGAAGCCATTTCAATTTGATTTGTTCGGCATTATTTTTCTTTTGATAAAGGAGACGCGTGTTTGACTGCAAAGGACACACGTTAACCCTGTTGAACACGTGCTTGAAGAGGTAAGCAATGTGTTGAATCCCAGGCTACTATTTTTGACAGGTCACCATTTTCAATTTTAATTTGAATTTTAAGCGTATTGAAATCCAGCTAAAAATCTTGATCTCCTATCAAGGCGTGCCGCTTGACGTTTAAAATGTTAAACCCCTATTCCGAACGCGATGGAAAAGGTTTCGAGGCCTAACTCGATCGTATGGAGAAGATAGCTTTTTGGACCTAGTTATTATATATATATTTACGATGTAGATTCAACGCGTTTATCTACCGTACAGCCAAACGATCACTCCAAACACTGTGAAAACTGAAATCCGCAATAATACAATATTATGGATCCAATGGTACCAGTTTCGTCAAATTTCGGGACTGTGCCTCGGATGGCTATTTTTAAATATCAATTTAAACTATATATTTTTTTAAACTGAATATAACAGTTTTAGATTCAACTTTTAAAAGTTTCATTATCTCCAGTATTATCAATATAAATTTTATAAACCTTTAAATTATTTTTAACAAGCCTGTTACTCCAGATTTAACAATTTTCCCTAAATTCAATTATTAAATTCAATATGTAAATTACCCAATATATCGCGATATTTGAAATTCAAGCTAAACTAACTTTCAAATATTTAAAATCAACTAAATATTTCAATTTCAAATATCCAGAAATTCTAGGTCGTCACATTCCTCCTCCCTTAAAAGAATTTTGTCTCCGAAATTACTAGTTATGAAGAATGGTCCATAACCCGCTTATTATTTCACAAACCAACAGTTTTTAACAACTTCCTAAACAATCTTCTATTGAAGTCACATTATTACCCTTACCAACTTTCCAAACTTCTTCCATAGATTCCTACCAATATCACTTGCCCAACCATTCAAATTTAATACTAAAATTTAAATTATCAAAACTTCTTCAAAAAATTTCACCAGCTTCTCCTTTGCGCGGCTATATTGGTACAACTACAAAATGCCTCTACGACCCCTAGATTTCAAAAGAAAACAAAAAGCCAAGTGGCTAGACCAGAAGATCATCAAATTTCATACAGAAATTTAAATACATACCTTTGCCGAGCAAATTTCTATTCATCTTCAAAAATATAAAATCAATTCCCTTTTTCTTTTTAACACCTGAATATCCTACTTAGCAATAATATCCAATCATAGCTTTAAAAACCATTTTATACATTTCTTTACAAAAGTTTTCATATCTATTTCATTCACATCCGTACGATGCACATATATCATCCGTACGCAATACTCAATTTGACCGCTCACTCGATCACACAACTTCACTTCCGAACTAATATCGTCCCCCACCCTCGACTTCCTAGTGCGGACTTAGATCTGGTTTCTTGATCAAAAACCATCATTCACCTTGCATAGCCACACACTATGATAGAGAATTTCCAGAATCTATCAATAATCCATATCCAGAGTTCGCCGTCGAAAATCGAGTCAAAAATCCCAACTCGAATTGATATAACTATCTCGAAATTATGTGCTCTAATCTGGATCAAATCGTTATGCGAATAATATAATATTCGTACATCCTACGTATTTGCCTCAATTGATTGATAACTATATCAATTTCCTTTATATTCACATTTATTTTTATTTCCTTTCACTTATTCCCAATTTTCCCTCCACACTTGCATAATCTTATTCAAATGTTAACTTGGAACATCTTTCTCAACATCAAATTTTCACTCAAGAATCTCACCATTTATTTCTTAAGTTTTATATAAGTATTTTATACACTTCTTATATTTATTTTCTACTTCACCAATTTGGATTAATATCCATTTTCATTCAATTTTTCATTTTCAATTTCATCTGAATTCACTTTACCTTTAATTTTTGAATATTGAATGTTATTCTCCTTATTTCAAATCATATTTAATTAATCATTTATTTAGTTAGCTTCACTTACAAATTTATTTTAAGTCTTAATAGACTTTATTTTCAAATCCTTATTATTTTTAATCTGCTACAAATTAATCTTTCAACTTCACTTTATTTTACTTCACCCAATTTAAATTAAATATCATTCCAATATTCAATTCCAGTTCATTTACTTGCCACTTAATCAATTAGTCCAAATCAACTATATTTTCCATTTTACTTTATTTTACACCATTCAATTTTAATTCCAATATCCAATTTCAATTTCATTTACTTACAAATAAAATTTCATTTGTTCATTCGCAAATTTATTTCTAACTAATAAATTTTATTTCAATGACCATTTTACTAAGCCTACTCTGATTCATTTCCTCAAATCTCTCCTTTAATTAACTTAATTTAGTTAAATCCCAATTCAGTTCAAATTTTAAACTTCTATTTCATTTACTAGTTTTTTTACTTCATTTATTTGACTTACTTTGCTAACTTATTATATTGCCACATTTTAGTTTAACTCTTCTTTAAGTTAAAATTTTCTATTGTAGAAAATTTCCTAATTTTACTAGTTGTCAATCCCATTTACATTTCCAATTTATTTCCAGAGTTTAAATAATTGCTTAAACATTCCAAAACATTTAAACTAACTCCAGAGTTTTCAACAGTCACTTATGTACTTCAAATTATTTTGAAATCGATTCTATCAAAAATTCTTTAGTATCAAATTAGCTCTTGAATTTAAAACCAACCCCAGTTTTGCAAACAACTTCAATTCAAAATCCTCAGGCAGCAATTCCTCCTTGGAAACTCGAAAATGAACATCGATGATGCTGTAGTCATCACCGAAGTTATTTTCCAGCGACCGAAAAGAGTTCAATGCTTTTATTCCTTCCAAAACCCTTTCCAAATATTTTTAATCCAAATCTCACCAGATTTCAAATCCAATTCAAAAAATACTTCCAAATAGTATCACTACTATTTCTTAAAAAATCTTTGAAAACCATTTTCAAATCCAAAGGAAAATTTATTTCCATATTTTCAAATTCTTTCAATCCATATTCAAATATTACTCTGGAATTTCATTTCATTTCCAATTATAAACCATATTTATAATTCACATTTACAAATTCTATTCTGTTATATGAATTAATCTTTAATTCTGGTTATACTATTATTTCCTTTTTTCAATTTTCATACAACAATGATAATAAATTAATATTATCATTCTCTAACAATCAAGCAACCATATACTACAATAATTTATGAAAAATTATTTCTTTTATATACACAAATAATTTGGGTAAGATTATTTCATTTACCCTATTTTAAAACAATATCGCGTCTGTTTATCTTATTTAAGCGTTTAGAAACCCCTATCGGTGACGTGGCATCCCACAATCGACCAGAATCTATAAACACTGAACCGATAAATCAATACAATATAAAAAAATTATACTCACTAATAAATACACGCTCATATCTATTAATACACTCAATCTCATTCTAGAGTACTACAGACTCTATTTGAGTAATCCTCACCAGAGCTAACGTTCTCGCTTAACCTTCAGCTCTGATACCAACTGTAACGACCCGATTTTTTGGCGCCCGAAAATCGACAACAATACGTCCACTATATCAAATGTCGGGCAATCGGATGCCGGAAAACCGAACCATTAGAGCTAAAGAAGAAGGAGGTGAAATAGAAACAATATGAGAGTCTTACAAACGCAGCGGAACGATATATAATAGATAAACGGCTAATCTTTGAAACAAAAGAATTATATCTGTTTTATATATTACATCATCAGAGTACAATACAATCAACATCATAATTCAGTACGATTATAATATCTCGTCCTTCCAAAGCTGAATATACAGCTTACACTGCACAACGAAAAATATGAATCTACGAAAATACGCCTCGTCATCCAGCTCGTCTCTTGAGCACCACAACAGTCCATCCAGAATCTATATTCTATAATACACGGTTTGACCCGAGCATTATAGTTAAATAACACCCGAGTCAGTCTGGAATACCAGAGTGAGAAAACACACTCAATTGGATTATTAAAGTTTTCAAAATCCTTTGAAATCAAACGTATCTCGTAAGACAATGCCACAAATAAACATGTCGGGTTTTTACCTTACGATAACCAAAACATTTCTTATAAAATCCTTTGATATTATAGTAGTGTCTATATACAAATACTTATTCAAATAGCCAAAATTGTTACATTATTAAATTCCAGCTAATAGGTATACAAACAAAACCATAAAGGCATGTAGGAAGAATGGATTTCCGTCAATAGCAGGGCTACGGGGGTATAGCCCGTCACAGTACGTGGTCTAGATCACCGTACAGAGGATCCACCATGATCCCCTGAATCACAAGACCGGAGCTACCCCTTACTGGATAGTCCAAATAAGTTCACCCCGCGTTGAGCTCAGCAACTGCCCACACAGCCGAAATAAATGGACACTAGACAGGGGTGACCTTACCCTAATTGGTTGCTAGCCACTTAGCCTTATGTGCACCTCCCCTGTTTTAGCCATTCGCGGTTGATGAGGCTCAAGGCTATGTGTTACCTTTTTTGCACATATTCACTTAGAATGCTCATCCTCCTCCTAATGATGTTCAGAAAGCATTCGTCCATACAAGTCCGTTCCGGGTTCGAACGGAACTGAAGGCACTACTCCTACTACATCCATTTTGGAAGCACCCTCATGATTAGTAGCTATTAGCCCTTGCACTTCACTACTCCATCTTCGACTCCAAGCTCTTGTCTTCCACACGATAATGTTCAAACCAAATCGAAGTGGTTTTCGGGAAAATAAATCTCGATCCCGGTCTCTTCGAAACGATCAGCGCATTGGCCAATACTGATAGTCGGTTATTTAACTAACAGATAACATTCACAAACAATCATCAGATCAAATAAATTTCCAAACTATTTATTTCAAAATAACTTCGCAAGCTATTTTCCATACTTCAACCCTTTTGAAAACAGTTTCAAACCATCTTTCTCTCACAGAATAAATTTCCCAAATATTGTTTATTTCCACTGAAAATCAGCAAGTCCAAATACTTTTGATCTAAAATAATTTAAATCACTATATTCTAAATATATACTTTGGACTTTAAATTAAACTACTTAAACACTTTATTAAAAATAATTAAAATAAAACTACTTTATAAAATATAAAACTAATTTTTAAAATAAAAGTTAAGCCAAACTAAATTTTAAAATAAGTGTTACGAAATTCTATACAAGTTTTTAAATAAAACTTAATCAAACTATCTTTAAAATAAAATAAAATAAAGAAAATCTAGGGTTTCCAATTCAGCCATGGGAAAATCAATTTTTCCTTAAATTTCAGCATCTATGATCTCTACAACAGCTCTAATGGGCAGACCACCTGATAAAAATCTAACATTTCATATCAGAAAGCCATTAGGAGTCAACATTGATGAAGAAGGTTTTCAAACCGTTTAATCTAGATCTCAGAGGAGAAGAGAGATCAAGAATAGACAGGAGTTGGTACCGGCCATGAATTCCAGTATTACTAGAGGTAAAGATATGCCAGTTCTACAACAACGCAAAAATTATCAAAAATTTCAAAAGCCGGTAGCCATCTCCTGAATAAAGAGCAAGGCATGAAATCATGGGCAGACATAGTGGCGGTTGAGTCAGATGATCCACCAGAGGAAGAATGTATTCTTGAAGCAATTGCTCCAATAGTGATTAATAACAAGAAGTATGGAGTGATTAAAGAGTCCGTCTGTAAAAGAACCAGAGATTGCTAGAGCAACTCTGTTCTTATTTATGTGGTAAGCTCCAAACCATACTACTTGCTATTTAAATCTTACATTCAGCGTGTGTGGAAACCATCTGGCCACTTTGAAGTATATTCGAGAGAGAACGATTTCTTCCTCATCAAATTTGAAATTCAGAAAGATGTTGAAGCAGTA
Source organism: Allium cepa (assembly GCA_030765085.1). NCBI lineage: Eukaryota > Viridiplantae > Streptophyta > Magnoliopsida > Asparagales > Amaryllidaceae > Allium > Allium cepa. The sequence continues at coordinate 344,049,673 of CM060946.1, read as the reverse complement.
TTGAAAATGGACCATACTTCTATAATGGCAAACTCATCATCCTGAAAAGATGGTCCGAGTCATTAAAACTAGATAGAGATCTTTTAACAACGACGCCAGTTTGGGTAAAGTTACCCAATATGAATCTTAGGCTATGGGACAAAGAGGCTTTCAGTGTCATGGCTAGTCTAATTGGAAAACCCATCAAAATGGATGCAGCAACCACTTTGAAAACGAGATTGAATTTTGCTCGTCTTCTAGTTGAAGTTGCGGCAGAAGATGAACTCCCAAATGAAATTAATGTTACAATGTATAATGGAGAAAATATAACGCAAAAGGTGGAATATGAATGGATCCCACCGAAATGTAATACATGTAAATGTTTTGGACATGTCAAAGAGCAATGTAATTTGAAAAAAGCTTGGGTTCCGAAAGAAAATATTCAAGAACATCAAGATAATAATCATCAAGAAATGGGTGATACAGCAATGTTAGTCAGTAATGATAATAATGAAAATGCTGGGATTGGTGCATCTAATAGTAATGAAAAGCGGATCATCCTAAAAGGAGTCATCTCCGATCAAGAAAAGATGCTCACTGATCAAGAAAACCAGATCACAGCAGTGGGAGTTCATCAAATAGAAAAATATAAAAAGAACAATCTGAAAGGCAGTCAAATAGGATCGAACTAGCCTTCCTCCTTTTCATTTGAATCAAAAAGAAAAAAATAAAAAATAAAAGGGGAATCTGTAGGATCTAAATTAACCCTAGAGGGGGGGTGAATAGGGTTATAGCAAATTTTCTTGATTTAAACACAAAAATAAACTGCAGAAATAAATATACTGAAAAGTAAATCACACACAAGATTTACCCAGCTTCGGCAACCCCTGCCTACTACTGCATTCCCAGATTTCTATTAGAATTAAACAGTATCACGCTTACAAACACTCTAACAGACTTGCAAACCCAGCTACCGCCTATAGAGTTTTGCAAACTCGCAACCCCTGCTTACTGAACTAACTCTAAATAGACAATCAGACACAACCTAAAACCTAGGCGGTGATTTACCTAAACTCTTTGATTCGTAAAATAAAAACAATAATTAAGAACAATATAAAATAACCCTAAACTAATTAACAATATTAATAAAACCCTATAATTAAACAAAACCCCCTTTTGATTTTTAAGACCGGCCCACTTCCTTATTTCACCCGATCCTTTTTTTGTCTTCGTTCGTGAGAAATAATGGCGGCTTCGTTCTGATTAGGGCTTCGTTCCCTTTTGATCCAGTTAGGGCTTCGGCTCTTTGTTGCAATTAGGGCTTCGGTTTCTTCAATTGATCTGTGATTGGTTGCCCTAGCTTGCTGCTTCTCTGATGGTTGACCTTTGCTTGTTTGTAGTTGCTCGATCGAGTTTGATGCTTGTGAATTCGGTATGTACTGTCTCCTTTTGCTTTTCTAAATTGATACTTGAACTCGATCGAATTTAAATGCCGATGATGATTAGGGTTTTAATAGGATTTGATTTCCTATTTTTGCGTTCGACTGATTGCTGCAAAAATTCTTGTTTTGCCGTTCGATTACGCTTTGATGCTGAGGTTTAATCTGACTTTGTCAATTTCGTATTTCTAGTAACTTGATTCACACGGCTTTGAATTGATTTAGTGATTTGAGATATTTGACTTTGTCAATTTCGTATATTTTCGACTGTTGATTTTGGGTATGTGAATCCTCTACTCTGTATTAGCTTCGATCATCACCATTGCTTTTTAAATTTTCTCTGCTGCATACCACTGCATTTCACTGCACTGTTGAAATTTGTGTCTGCATTTGTTATTTCTGGAGCTCGATTTTGCACTTGCTCACTGCTTGATGGTCTTGTGACTATAACTGGACATTTTGAGTTTGTTGCATTTGCTGTCTTGTACTGTCCACTGCCCTGATCTTGTTTGTTTGATCACTTTGCTGTTTGCATTGATGCTGCACTTGGTTTTGTTGAGTTTGCACTGCTTCACTATATATGTAGGTTGCTGCACCATGTTGTTTGCTGTGGATACTGTGTTCATGTTTGTCATGCTTGTAGTCTGGTCCATTGAGTTTGATTATCCATTGTAGCTTTTGTGCATTTCTGTCCACTGAGTTATTACAGTTTCACTTATATACTTAAGTCAGTGCTGTCTTTGATGTTGTACTTTGGTCTTTTGGACTGCATTTGTGTATATTTGATCATTTTTGCTGTTTACTGCAGTTTGTAGTGATATTGAGCATTGCATATTTGAAGTCTTGTATCATTTCTTGGTCATTGCATCGATTCTTGATGGCATTTGGTTCTGCACCATATTGTATGCAGTGTTGCAGTTGTTTGTATGCACTTCAACACTTCAGCATTCCATTGTTTTTACCTCTGAGCTGTTGGTTCATTGTGATGCTCATTTTCATTGTTGCCTTGTTGACTGTGTTGTTGCATTGTATTCTGGTCAGTGGTGCTTTGAGTCAGTGCATCACCATACTTGTTGTTGCAGTATTCTGGTCAGTGGTGCTTTGAGTCAGTGCTAAATTGTTGTTGCAGTATTCATGTTGTTGTTGGTGGCAATCTTGTATGCTGCTGTTTGCATTTGGTCTTGATCATACTTGATGTCATGATTTTCCTGGTTTCACTTGTGTACATTTTCGAGTTGCACACTGCTGCTTGTACTTGTAGTCTTGGCCAGTTGACTGTTGCTTTGAGTTGTTCATTGCTTGGTCTGTGTTGCCTTGAATTTCTGGTTGAAGCTGTGCACACGAGTTGGCGAGGCAGTGCACACGTATACGAATGTACACGTGTGTACTGCAGCCACTCATAGTTACCTGTCCCTGATAAAAAATACTGATATGCACAGATATTGCACAGTCAAGAAATGATGACGAACAACCCAAATAACTGAGGCAAACAATGTTTTCAAAATCATTGTTTCTTTCAAATTTCAAAAATATTTCTCTTTCAATTTTACTGCGTTTGAAAATATTTTTGCAGATTACTCAGATGCTGGATTCAAACTGGATTATAGTTGAAGACAAAAATATGAGTGTGAGTGATATGTAGTAAGGTTTTGATGTAAATGTGAAATGTCATGTATTGTAGTCAAAATTGTATATGTATAGTGAGAGCTTGAAATTGTACTATCAAAGTTGTAATAAATATTTGTTTGAATAAAAATTTCTGTTTGAATTCAAAATCTGTTTAACTTGTTCTGTTTGAATTCAAATTCGAATTCTGTGTAATTTAATTTTATTCAACAAATATTTATTTATTCTAAAAAGAAAATAGTACATTACCAAATACATTTAAATGAATGTATATATGTTTATTATCATCAAACAAAAATCATATAGCGCAAGGCGCATATTCAACAATCTCCCCCTTTTGATGATAACAAACATATATTTAAGATTTTGAATATATCAAATGTTATTTGATAATTTCAATTTGCTCCCCCTATTTGAATGCTCCCTCTCTACACAATACTCCCCCTACATATATGCATAGAAATATATAAATGAGCCTATATGCACAGTGAAAATTATTTGACCTTTGCTTGATTCTATTCGACAAAATCTTAACTTTTCTCTCCCCCTTTTGTTATCAGCAAAAGAATAATAGTGTTATAAAGTAGGGATGAAGTGATAGACATGAATCAAACATTTAACTTAATTAAATTTAAATATCAAATTTCGATAAAACTCAAACAAAAATCATAATTACCCTTGTCAAGCGCATATTCCACTTTCAGAAGTGATGGGGATAAAAATCATCAAAAATCATACAATTCTGTCTATTTGTGGTATATTTATTTCAGGAAATTTGAATATCTACTAACCATGCATAACCGTTAGGACTTTTAAATGAGATTAGTAGTATTCACAATTTTTTTTTTAAAAAATGAAATCAAGTATCTTCTAATCACGCATGACCGTGAGGACTTTTAAATGGGATTAGAATCAACTTGTCTATTTAATTAATTAATTTTGATATACGTTCCATACATGCATAACCGTGAGGACTTTTAAATGAGCATGGAAGCACATAATCATAAATCCAAGTAATTCACCCATGCATAACCGTGAGGACTTTTAAATGAGAGTGAATACTTTGGATATTTATATTTAATTGCTGAATATTATAAGTTGAAGCACAAATAATTTCCTTCACAGATTTAAAGATATTGAAGAACAAATGATTTCCTTTGTAAACTACCACAAATTTACATACTAAATATGATCTTGAAGAGTGATGGTCGATAGAAAGATGATAGAAATAGAAATGGTCATGGAATTATTACCCAACAAAAATTTTTATAACTCTTGTTATGAAATTCTAAAGAAATTTTCTAATTATACTTTCTCGGGTTATAATATATGATAAATATCAACACTCATCACTTTTTCAATCACTATTCATCTTTTCGATAATCATTAGGGAGTTAGATTAGTTAAAAAAAATTGTCATTTAGAATCAAATTCAAAAATCAAAATTTAAAAAAAAAATGATTAGTCAACCTCTATAATTCCCAAATCTAAACGTAATTTGGAAAATCTGTCTTCGGGGAGAGGTTTTGTGAAAATATCAGCAAGTTGAGTTTCTGTTGAAATATATTCAATGCAAATGTCTTCTTTAGCAATGTGATCTCGAAGAAAGTGGTGTCTCACATCAATGTGTTTTGTGCGAGAATGATGGACAGGATTATTTGACAAATCTATAGCACTCTTACTATCACATTTTAATGGAACTTGTTTATAGACTAAGCCAAAATCAGAAAGAGTTTGCATCATCCATAGAATTTGAGCACAACAACTTCCCAAAGCAATATATTCTGCTTCAGTGGTGGATAATGCAACACAATTCTGTTTCCGACTTGACCATGAGACTAATGAATGTCCTAGCATGAAACATGTCACACTAGTGCTTTTTCTGTCAACTAATGAACCAGCATAATCAGCATCGGAATAACCTACTAAATCAAAATTTTCACAAGAAGGGTACCATAGTCCAAATTTGTGTGTGTGTGAAAGATATCTCAAAATTCGTTTAGTAGCTTTTAAATGAGATTCTTTGGGATTAGCTTGAAAACGTGCACACAAGCACACAGAAAACATAATATCAGGTCTAGAAGCAATAAGATAGAGAAGTGAACCGATTATCCCTCGATATTTCTTTTGATCAATTGCAATTCCTTTCTCATCTTTGTCCAACTTTGTTGATGGGCTCATAGGAGTTCTCAATGGCTTGGAATTTTCGACTCCAAATTTCTTCAATAGCTCCAACACATATTTGGATTGTGAAATGAAAATACCATCACTACTTTGCTTAATTTGAAATCCAAGAAAGTATTTCAATTCACCAACCAAACTCATCTCAAATTTAGCCTGCATGACTTGTTCAAAATTCTCACACAAAAGCTCATTAGTAGCACCATAGATAATATCATCCACATAAATCTGAACAATCAAAAAATCACTTTCTTTATGTAATAGAAACAGAGTCGTGTCAGCACTTCCCTTTTTAAAACCATTTTCCAAAAGATATGTACAGAGACAGTCATACCAAGCTCTTGGTGCTTGCTTAAGACCATATAATGCTTTTTCTAGCTTATACACATGATTTGGAAATTCATGATTTTCAAAACCGGGTGGTTGTTCAACAAAAACTTCTTCTTTTAAATCACCATTCAAAAAGGCACTTTTTACATCCATTTGTTTAAGTTTGAAACCCTTGTAACATGCAAAACTTAGCAAGATTCTAATGGCTTCTAACCTAGCAACTGGAGCAAATGTTTCATCAAAGTCTATGCCTTCTATTTGGTTATAACCTTTTGCAACCAACCTAGCCTTGTTTCTAATTACATTTCCTGATTCATCAAATTTATTTTTAAACACCCATTTAGTCCCTACAATTGGATAGTCATTAGGCCTAGGAACTAAATTCCAAACTTTGTTTCTCTCAAATTGATTAAGTTCATTTTGCATTGCTAAAAACCAATTTTCACCATTAAGAGCCATTTCAACAGAATCAGGTTCAATTTCAGAAATAAAACCACTATGACAACAAAACGCACACAAATTTTCATCAAATGAAGAACGAGTACGTATACCTTCCGTAGGATCACCAATAATTAATTCAGGAGGATGATTAGGTTTGAACCTTAATTTATCAGCATCAACAGTCCTTCTTTCAGTTTTCTCACTAAATGTCCCATCTTCAGTGCCTTCAGGATCTACTCCATCGTCAACCATCCTTTCAGTCGTCTTTTCCAGATCAGATTCATCAAATTTCACATTGATTGACTCAACAATTGTCTTTGTTCGTTTGTTATATATCCTGTAAGCCTTACTCCTTGTTGAATAGCCCATGAAAATTCCATCATCAGCCTTTGATTCAAATTTTCCAAGTTGATCACCTGTGTTAAGAATGAAACAAGGACACCCAAATATACGAAAATAAGAAATGTTAGGTTTCCTTTCATGCCACAATTCATAAGACGTTTTGCCAAGTATTGGTCTAATCATTACTCTATTCATTACATAGCACGAAGTATTCACTGCCTCTGCCCAAAAGATTAGAGGTAGCTTATACTCACTTAATATGGATCTAGCCAATTCCTGTAATGTACGATTTTTCCTTTCAACCACCCCATTTTGTTGAGGTGTTCGTGGAGCAGAAAATTCATGTTTTAAACCATTTTCTTCACAAAAATTTTCAAATTCAAAATTTTCAAATTCGCCTCCATGATCACTTCTCAAGGTTTTAATTGTAACTCCTTTTTCATTTTGAACAAGTTTTGCAAATTTTGAAAAATATTCGAAAGATTCGGACTTTTTGGCTAAAAAGTAAACCCATGTAAATCTAGAATAATCATCAACCAATACATAACAATAACGTTTTCCATTCAAGCTTGAAATTTCATTTGGTCCAAATAAATCCATGTGGACTAGTTCAAGGACCCTTGATGTGCTAACAATGTTTTTAGGACGAAATGATGATCGACTAAGCTTGCTCAAGGAACATGCTTTACACACTTTATTATTTTTAAATTTCTGATGTGGTAACCCTCTGACTAATTCTTTTGATTCGAGTTTTTCTAAGAGACTCATGCTAGCATGTCCAAGTCTCCTATGCCATAAATATGCCTCTTCGTCAGTGGCTACCAAACATCTAGAAAGATTTAGATTATCAAATGAAAGTGAGTAAACATTCCCTTTTCTTTTGCCCATAAAAACAATGTTATTAGAAGATTTATCAATGATTTTGCAAGTATCACTATCAAAAATCACGTTCATACCTTTGTCACATAGTTGGCTAATAGAAATGAGATTGTGATGCAGATTTTCAACGTATAAAACATTAGTCAAGGAAAAAATACCGTTACCAACTTCACCTTTGCCAATAATCTTACACTTGCTATTGTCTCCCATGATCACATTTCCACCTTTAAAATTCTCTAAGCTAAGGAACTTCGATTTGTCACCTGTCATATGTCTAGAACAACCTGAATCTAGAAACCATTCTTGTTGTTCCTTAGCCCGCCAACAGACCTACATAAGAAGAAAGGAAGATGACCTAGAGAAACTCTTAGGTCCAATGTTATTAGTGATAGAAGCATTGTGAATAAACAATCCCTTTGGAATCCATACTTGTTTAGTCCTTTTATTTTTATTCCAATAAACATGAAATTTGTTTGTAGAATTCTTAGGAACCCAAACTTGTATAAATTTTGTGTTCTTGTTCCTATGACTATAATTTTCAGCACGACATCTAAATATTTCACATCTATCAAAGACATTCTTATATTTTGCATTATCATCAACTTGTGTTTTCCCAAAACCTAGTCCTTTTCCGTTGTTAGCAAAAATTTGATTTCCCAATAGCATGTTGAAAGATTTTTCGCCTCTTGAAAAGTTATTCAAAGATTTCTCAAGATTTTGGACTTTGGTTTTTAATGTTGAGTTTTCAGTAACAAGTGAGGTGCATCGATTAATAAAATCCTTTCTCCTAGTGTCGATGGTTTCCTTAAGATTCAAGTTTTCATTTTCAAGACTTTCAAAGTTATTCCTCAGTTTTGATAATTCTGAATCTAAAATCTTACATTTTTTACATTCTAGGTTTTGAATATTTTCAATTTCAGTTTCTAACCTAGAATTTTCATGAACAAGTTCTCTCCTATCAGATTTTAGTTTTTCAATTTTAGATTCAAGAGTATCAATCATTTTAGTAAAATCACAACACATTGAAACAAGTTCTTTATAAGAGTAGTTACTTACCTCACTAGATTCCTCTAAGCTTGCTTCTGAATCCGATTTTGACATAAGACACAAGTTAGCCTCCTCTGAGCTATTATTCGAAACTTCCTCTCCTTCTTCATCATCCCAAGTTGCTGCAAAGGCCTTCTTTTTCTTTTTCTTTCCTTTGTTGTTTTTGAGAAGTGGACATTTTTGTTTGAAGTGGCCAGGCTTCTTGCAGTTATAGCATGTCAATTCATTATCGGAATCATCAGAATTCTTTGACTTATTACCACTTATTTTCTTCTTTCGTGACTTGAATCTTGACCATTTTTTAAGATTATTGACAGCCATTGCAAGCTCTTCAATTGGATCTTCTTCTTCTTCATCGCTTTCTTCTTTGCTCTTTAAGGCAATCGTCTTCTTCTTTGGTTCGGAGTTGTTGCGTTCTTCCTTTGCTTTTAGCTCAAGCTCATATGTCATCAAGTTGCCAATCAACTCCTCCATGCTTAGTTTGCTCAGATCTTTCGATTCTTGGATTGCTGTGACTTTTGCCTCAAAGTTCATTGGTAAAACTCGTAGTATCTTCCGCACAAGCTCTACCTCAGTGAATACCTTCCCAAGCGCTCTAGCATTGTATACCAAGGTTGAAAAGCATCCAAACATATCCTTTATGCTCTCGCCTTTGTCCATCACAAAGTTTTCGTATTCATTGCTGAATAGGGCTAGCCGAGACTCCTTCACTTGAGAAGTTCCTTCGTGTGTCACCTCCAAAGTATGCCATATTTCCTGTGCTGTTGTACAATGAGAAATTCTATTAAATTCATTTTTATCAAGAGCACATATCAAAGCATTCATGGCTTTAGCATTTGTTGTTTTCAATTTCTTATCGTTAGCATCCCACCTATCCTTAGGTTTAGGAATCTCAGTATCACCAACGATTATAGTGGGGGGTTTATAGCTAGTTTCAATAATATCCCAAACTTCATAATCAACAGAACTGAGATAGATACCCATCCTAACTTTCCAATAAGCATAATCGTTCCCGTTAAACATGGGTGGCCTAGCAATAGATTGCCCCTCAGAAAAAGCATTATTTTGTAGACTCATGACTCTAGAGTTAAAAAAAATAAACCTCGCTTTGATACCACTTGTAGGATCTAAATTAAACCTAGAGGGGGGGTGAATAGGGTTATAGCAAATTTTCTTGATTTAAACACAAAAATAAACTGCAGAAATAAATATACTAAAAAGTAAATCACACATAAGATTTATCCAGCTTCGGCAACCCCTGCCTACTACTGCATTCCCAGATTTCTATTAGAATTAAACAGTATCACGCTTACAAACACTCTAACAGACTTGCAAACCCTGCTACCGCCTATAGAGTTTTGCAAACTCGCAACCCCTGCTTACTGAACTAACTCTAAATAGACAATCAGACACAACCTAAAACCTAGGTGGTGATTTACCTAAACTCTTTGATTCGTAAAATAAAAACAATAATTAAGAACAATATAAAATAACCCTAAACTAATTAACAATATTAATAAAACCCTATAATTAAACAAAACCCCCTTTTGATTTTTAAGACCGGCCCACTTCCTTATTTCACCCGATCCTTTTTTTGTCTTCGTTCGTGAGAAATAATGGCGGCTTCGTTCTAATTAGGGCTTCGTTCCCTTTTGATCCAGTTAGGGCTTCGGCTCTTTGTTGCAATTAGGGCTTCGGTTTCTTCAATTGATCTGTGATTGGTTGCCCTAGCTTGCTGCTTCTCTGATGGTTGACCTTTGCTTGTTTCAAGTTGCTCGATCGAGTTTGATGCTTGTGAATTCGGTATGTACTGTCTCCTTTTGCTTTTCTAAATTGATACTTGAACTCGATCGAATTTAAATGCCGATGACGATTAGGGTTTTAATAGGATTTGAATAGGATCGAATTTAAATGCGTGAAAGGATTGGGGGCGGCGTTTTAGGGCAGGTCATGGACGCGCGCGCGAGGCGGAGGACGAGGCTGCGGCTTCGTGCGAAGGGTTAAGGTTGGCAGCCGAAGCTTCAGCATGGCGGCGCGGCGTCGCGACAAGGTGGAAGCGAAGCGGCAATGTCGTCATATTCTCGAGCTCGTTTTCGACGAATAAGAGCCTGTTCGATCGGAGTTAGGGCTTCGGGTGGGGCCGCACCATGGGTAATAGCAGGTGGCAGTAAGGTGAATTCTTATCTAGATTTTAAATTATGTGTGTGTGTGTATATATATAAACAGAAGAAAACAAGTAAAGTCTATTTCAAAATTTTTAAACAGTAAGCTTTTAAAATTAGTAGTTTTAAAGTTTTATATGTATAAATGTATATATATACAAAGAAATTTACATAAGATTTTTGAAGAAAATTATGTACGGGGTTTAGTGATAAAATTGTACGATTGACTTAATTAATTTATTTTAGTTACTAAAAATTTTTAAAGGGAAAATTATTAGTAAATTAAATTTTGTTAATGGTAATAATATATGTGGTTAATTATATTATAAAACGATAATTTAATTGTTCGATTTAACTCAAATATTGATAAATTATGTAAATATTTATACAAGGTATAAATCGAGAAACAAACCGGAATGGAAAATGGATTGCATGCATAATCCAAGGTGAGATCTTCTCACTCAATCGCTGATTTAATTTTAATAGTTAAATTTAAAATTGATTGATTGTGTGCTTGAATAATTAATTTATTATTAGTTATATTAGTTTAGACCCTATGCGCCGCATAATAGCAGATAATATTTTATAAATCCCATATACCGCGATATTCTACCTTGAAGTGGAATGGGAATTTATTTGTTGTGCTAACGTCTATGGATGCAGGGAAACAGGTTGGAGGGAGCCAACTGGATTCCTCAAATATTTAATTTGTTTTGTATGTTGTGTGTTGATTATTTTTAATTTGTGCGACTATTTGTGATTGAAACAGTTGAAGGCTGTAATTTAGCCGAATATATTTTTGGTATCGTAGGATACCAGAAATAAATAAATAAATAAATTTGATTTTGAAATTTGGGTAGAAAATTTATAATAAATTCACTCAAAAGAATCGGGTGAATTTTAAAAGAAGGAAATTTAAATATATAAAGTTTTATCTTTGAAAACTTATTGAATAAATTCCAAAAATATGGGAAAATATTTAATATAGGAATTTCGAGTAATGTTGTTTAATAGTTGAAGGATTTATTTAAGATACGTATTTTAAATAATTGAAAGAGATAAATAAATTTATTTCAAAAGGAAATAAATTTAGAAATTAAATTTGGAATTTAATTTAGAGTTGAAATTAATTTTAGAAATCGATTCGAGAATTAATTTGGTGTAAGAATAAATCTTAGGAATCGATTTGGAAATTTGGTTAGGTGTTTTGGAAATAACTTGGAAAATCAATTTGAAATTGATTTGATTTGATATTGGAAAATTAATTTGGGGAAATCAAATTGAAATTTGATTTTATGTTTGAAATAAACTGGACATCAATTTGGGATTTGATTGGGTTTGAAGATGATATTTGGGAATCGATTTAAAATTCGTATATCAGTTGATATTTGGAAATGTAAATTCACAATGGGAATTTGTAAAGAAAAGGGAAATTGTTTAAAAATAAATATTGATTTATTTTTAAAGTATGGAAAGAAATTTAAAAATTGGTATGTAAATTAAAATAAATCGAGAAAATTATTAATTTATTTGAATGGACCATTTTGTAATGGAAAAAGAATTCTCCCCTGGAAAGCCGAGTATATTTTTAAAATAGCTTTTGAAATAAAATTTAAATGTTCTAAATTTGGTTTTAAAATAATATTGTTGGAGAAATTAGTTTTGAAATTGTTTTAAAGTAAAAATTTATTTAACTAATTATATAAGGGATTATTTTAAAGATTTAAATTGATATTTGATTTAGAAAAATAGTTATTTAAATATTTATACTCTATCTACTAATTTTATTTTAAAATTAGTTTTGGACCGGAATTTTTATTTGAGATATTAGTATAATATTTTTCATAACTAATATTTAAGAAAATATTCTAAAATAGTTTATTTTAAATATTTCCAAGTATATTTTGAATAAGTATTTTATATTATTTTGAAATATTTGAAATCGGTATATTTTCGGTGGAAATGAATAAATATTGGAAATGTTTTCCGCTTAAGGAAAGAATTGATTTGAAATTTATTTTCAAAGGATGGAAGTGTGAAAAATTAATTTGAATTGTTTTCAAAGTGTTGAAAAGTGAAATTTTATCTTGGGAAGATATATTGAAAATAATAATAATTGGGAGAAAATTATCTTAAATCCAGTGATTGTTTGTGAATGGTGATTGATAGTTAAATAACTGACCGTCAATATTGGTCTTTAAATGGCCTTTGAATTCCGATGCGACCGGGAGTCGAATTCCAAATGGATATTCGAAACCCACATCGAACCTTTGTGATTGTGATGGATCTTTATTTAAAAGATCAAAGTGAATTTGTTGTGATTTGTTTGAATCTGAATGTAACACTTATTTTTAAAATAAGTGCTCGTTATTAGGATTAGCCGAAAGAGGAACTTATGTCATAAAACCCATTTCGAATAACGATACGACGAAATGGGATTGCATTGAAGATGGTGTTGAAGACCGGGTATTTTCGAAAGCGAAAGGATTACCTATCGAATGTCTCTACACCGGGTTGCTCCGGTGTAGAGATTTTATCACCCTTTGTGATGGGTATTCCGGACGTGATTAGTGAATATCCGGATTTGCAAGGGCTTCTTTGGAAGTGCCTTCGGTTCCGTTCGATCCCGGAACGGACTTGTATGGATGTGTGTCTGACGTTACACTTTGATATGTAAAGATGGTTTTTATTAAATACATTTCTGTTGGTGGCGGAGAATTTATTCTCTTAGCTTAACACCCTTCTCTGAGACGTACGAGCTCAAAGGTTATGTAGTTGATGGTTACTAGTGATACATTCCCAATTTGGTAATGTGGCATACGAAGTGTTGCTGAACATTTGTTGATCGAAGCATGGCTTTTGTGAAAAGCGTAGCTTTGTGGACGAGACTTCGTCGAGCCTCACACCCCGGAATGGTCGAAACAGAAAGAATGCAGCAAGGTTATAAGGGGTAGCGCCCCTTAGGGTATGTCCATTTCCTTCTGGATAGAAGTGGTATCATGGTATGGAGCCTAGATACTTAACTTATGTGGATATCGCAAATATATATTACTTTATGATTTTTGTTGTTGAGGATCCTTGAATAAAGGTTGTTTACAACCGGGGGATGGCATACTCGTATCAGTAGTTACCTATTTTTGCATAGGTAACCCGGCCTTGTGTTGGTAGAGATCTGGTTAGGTTCTCGGGGCGTCCCTCCAGAGACGTACCCATGTGGAAATAGGAAGTTCCTTAGCCTGACCATTTGTTGGAAATATAAAGAAACAATACGTGTCTTATACGGTTTTAGTTGTAGAACCTGCCATTTCAAATTGTAGCTATAACAGGCATAATATAATGGTACCTATGCTGGCTAAGATTTATATTATACTTTCGAAATGTTTTCTACACTGTGCACTACTACTACTAATAATATCAAAGGATTTTGCGTATCAAGCATGTTTGACTATCATAAGGAGAAATCTCCTCCAACTCTGCGTTTGCATTGTGTGTGTGGCGGGAGGCCTTATGGTAGTTTCATTTTCCAAAAGCATTGCGGATTTCTTTTTATTTTCTTTGTGAAAATAACTGTTTTTAAGATCTCACACCAGTCACACGACTGACCTGGAGTATATTGTTCCCTTTCTAAACTTTGGGTGCCCACAATTTTCCACACGGGCAGCCTAGAGTCAGGTTATCGTTATTCGGGAGCAAAGTCAAGAAGTTGCTGTGGAATCAGGAATTGGATCTGGAGGGCGAGGCGTATCACTTACATATGTAATATTTCTTTCCGCTATTTGTTGTTGTACACTCTGATAATGTAATGTGATGTAATGTAATAACCGATATAGTGAATCTTTTGAAGATATTTATTTATGTATTATATTTGTTCCGCTGTGAAATATGAGATTCTGTTATTGTTTCTGTTTCTTCTTTCTTCTTCTACCTCTTCTTCTTTAAACCCCAACGGTTCGGTTTTTCGACATTCGACTGTTCGGCATTCGATACAGTGGACGTATTGATGTCGACTTTTCGGGCGTCGAAAAATCGGGTCATTACAGTAAATATCAAAGAGAAGAAAAACCATGTTTCATAATTCTTCAATTCTCTTCCTCTTATTTTTTTGAAAACCAAAAGAGTGAAAAAGAAAAAAATGCCAAAGAGAAAAAAAAAAATCTGAATCAAGCAACAAATCAACTCAAAAACAAGCAAGCTAAAATCAAAACAAAGTTCAGATTCAAAATGCAAACAAAGTATTCAGATCAGAGCAACTGGGATTCAATTCAAAGCCTGAAAAACAAGATCCTTTCAACAAAATTCAAACAGCAATCAAAGCCAAGTTTAAAAGCAATAAAAAAAAAGCTTTCAGTCTGGAATCAAATACTCTTCAACATGAATCAAAGTACAAATCAGAATTCAAGCTCAGATCAAAATATCAAAGCCCGGTTCCAGATAATTTCATAAAGTATTCAATTTTCTCGGGTGACCAAATCTTACCTCAAAAACAAAATCTTATTGAATCTGATGCTTGTGATGATGACTTGGAAATATCCTAGGAAAGTAAATATATCTGTAAGTATATATATACACATATGTTTATATATGTGGGTGAATGGATGTGTGCATGACTATGTTTTGCATATACATTCCTCTGTTTAAATATTACGGACTAAATCCTCTTCATAACAATCCAGTATGGATGTTGATGTTCAAAGGGAAATTTTTTAAAATGATGTAAGATTGACTTTAAAAATGATTTCAATATTTTTATATTTAGTAATTAATTCGAAAATATGAAATAACAGTGAAAACCATATATAAGTCAAAATTAAATGATTATGATTTCAAGTTCGGATTCCATAAGTGAATTTTTGTTAGAAAACTATGAAATTTGATAAATTTTTCAAGATTTTTAAGCTTGGGATTAGCGTGTTATCTCGAATTGAACGGAATTTATATTATCGTCAATTGCTGTCGATCAACGATGAATTGAAGCTAGGGATTAGTGGTGAAGGTGGCTTAAGTGTTGCAGATTTAGGGAAAAATAGTTAAGAATTTTTCTGATGATCTATGCGGCGTGGGTTCGACAAAATAAGGTTTTGGGTGTAGTTCTGTTCGACGTTATACAAGGGGAAATTTCTTCGTCGTAGTATGATCGAAATCGTTCGCACCGGAAGGAAAAGATTCATGGGTCGATGACGCAGCTTTGGTCGGAATCGCATGACTTCTGGCGATCTAGGGTGGTGAGGCAAACTGGTTTTAGTTGATCAAGTTTGGGTTTCAGCTATGTTGAGTAACTCAATTTTCGATTGCCGACGAAATGATGGGTTCTGGGTGTTCGTGATGCCTGAGGGTGTCGTTGATGATGTGACGGAGGTCTTGGAGGTGGTCGGCGACGATCCGATCGGGTGTACGTGTGCACCATATATCGTTCGTATCTGGATTTAGTTTTGGGAAGATGAAATTTAGCTCGAGGAAAACTCGAAGGAAATGGTAATTTTGCTCGAAGAAAGGATGATATTCGTAAACCCAGTGTTTTGATCGGGGAAAAATTGAATCAGCTTGGGTTTTCTTTAATGATCAGGATTAAGGAAAATTATATATATATATAAGTTTAGAAAAAATTAAAAAAATTAAATTTTTAGTCAATGAATTCTTTTAAAACACTTTTCTTTCCTAAATATTAAATGGTTGATTAAGTTTGAGATTACTTCAAAAGTTTAAAAAATATAATAAATTATTTCAAACTTATTAAATTAAAGTGTTTTTAATTTATATATCCTTTATTTTAAGACTTTTTAAATAAACTTAATATTATAATTGAATGGATAATTAAGAAATGAAATGTTTTAAAAGTTAATTTAACTTAAAAAATTTTAAGTTAAATGGTAATGAATATTTAAATCCAAAGGCGATTAATAAGATGTAAAAAATAATCAAAGTGATTAATAAAGATAAAATGGTTTATCTGTTAAATAAATTAAGATCTTAAGTAATTAGTAATTTATTAGTCAAAGAAAGTAATTAAGGACAATTACTTATTGAAAGTAATTAGAGGATAATTAATGTGATTAATTAAAAGAATAAGTTCTTAAAGTAATTTAAAGGCTAATTACTTAATTTAGTTAAGGATAATTAATTAATGCGATTAATAATTAATGTAATTAACTAAAGGTTAATTAAGTAGTTAATTAATTTAATTAATTAAAAGTAAATTAATTAGTTAAAGGTGGATTAATTGATGATTAAAGGTAGATTAATTTGTAATTACTTAAGTGTAATTAATTAAGAGATAGCTGATTATGTAATTAACTTAAAGGTTGATTTAATGTATGAGATTAATTAAGGAATAATTAATTAATTAAAGATAATTAATTAAGATGAATAATTAAGATTGATCAATTAATTTATATCAAATAATTTGTAATTAGTTAATCAGGATCGGGTGACTAATTCATAAGTAATTAACTAAAGTGAATTAATTAGGGATTGAACAATTAATCAATCTGACATATGGATGTATGGATTGTATTGAATGTTTGAATGGATGATTGTCTCTGATCTGTGATATTCTATTCTGTGAATTGAGTTGTGTGTAATTTATTTATTTATCTGCGATGAATTTATTTATTATTTGTGAATCTGTGAATGAAAGATAAGCGTTATTGATTATACCGCATATCAATATTTCTATGCTTGAATCTGTGATGGTTGATGATATTGCGCAATTATTGTGTAAAACCCCTGGACTACACAAACACACACACAAATATGGATATCACAGGGAATTGGTTATGTCATAGAATTTTGAAATGGTGAAGATTTTGGAAATTGAATTTTGAATTCAAATTGGTTTGAAAATGGAATTGGTTTTAATATAAAGAGCTTTTTAAAAAGGAAGTTTTTGAAATTGAACCATTTTGAAATTAATATGGTTTATTAAAATTTGAGATTAAAATTGAATTTGAATTCAAAGAATTTAAGTTAAAATTCTATGTATAGATAAGCTTTAATTGGAAATTCTTTCCAATAAAGTTTAATTGATTCCTAAAAGCTTTGGAACTTTAAAGTTGAATTTTGAAAAAATAACTATTTGAAGTACTTGTTTTAGATAATTGATTTTAAACTTTGGAAACTATGTTTTGAAAAGG
The DNA here is from genome assembly GCA_030765085.1 of Allium cepa. Classification (NCBI taxonomy): domain Eukaryota; kingdom Viridiplantae; phylum Streptophyta; class Magnoliopsida; order Asparagales; family Amaryllidaceae; genus Allium; species Allium cepa. The sequence goes on along the minus strand of CM060946.1, from coordinate 344,032,117 downwards.
AATATAGAAGTTATACTATGTATATGTGTGGATTTTAAACCATTTTCAAATATTTTAAAGGAATTGTTTTGAGAATTCAAATCCAACTTAAATAGAATCTGCTTAAGGTACTGTAGGTTCGCTGATTTTCCAAATTTGACTTTAAAGGACTACAACTTGAGTAAATTGAATTGGATTGTTCTAAAACGAGAATATTCGTTTTCGAATAATAGTAGCTTTCATATAAAGAAAGAATTTTCCAGTTTTGTCAAAAAAATTCCAAGTTATGATTTAAATCACATTTGAGATAGAAATTGTTTTGAAAGCTATGAATGAATCTTTGTGAAAGATTGTTGAACTTTGTTTTGAACTTGAAGAGGATATTAAAGGTGTATCTTTTGTACAAAAGATTTGAATTGTAAATAGTTTTGAAAGCTATGAATGCATCTTTTTGAAAGATTATTGAACTTTGTTTTGAAATTGAAGAAGATCTTAAAGGTGTATCTTATGTATAAAAGATTTGAATTGTAAATAGTTTTGGAAAGTTATGAATTAATCTTTATGAAAGATGGGCGAACTTTGTGAAGTGAATCTTTTTGTTTAAAGATTTGAAATGGTAATTTGTTTAAACCATTTGAAGAAATGCTTTGTGCTTTAAGTTGTGACTTAACTAAGATCCTCTATATCCATACGGTTTTAAAATTAGCTCATTATTCGGTTTAGCCGGGAGAGGACCTTATGTCATAAAAACCATTCCGAATAATGATACGACGATATGGATAGCATTTGAAGACCGATTGTGAAGACCGGGTATTTTCGAGGATGAAAGGATTACTGATCGAATGTCTCTGTACTGAGTCATGCCGGTATAGAGATCTCCATATGTGATGGGAAGTCCGATCGGGATTGTGAATACCCGGATTGCATGGGCTTCTTTTAAAGTGCCTTCGGTTTTGTTCGATCCCGAAACAGACTTGTATGGATGTGTGTCTGACATTATTACACTTTGAGATGTAAAACTGGTTTTTATTAAATACATTTCTGTTTGGTGGCATAGAATTTATTCTCTTAGCTTAACACCTTTCTCTGAGACGTACGAGCTCAGAGGTTATGTAGTTGATGGTTACCAGTGATATATTCCCAAATTGGTAATGTGGCATACAAAGTGCTGCTGATCATTTGTTGATCGAAGCATGGCTTTTGTGAAAAGCGTAGCTTTGTGGACGAGACTTCGTCGAGCCTCACACCTCGGAATGTTCGAAACAGGCATCGTTGTAGCAAGGTTATTTAGGGGTAGTGCCCCTAGAGTGTATGTCCATTTCCTTCTGGATAAAAGGTGGTATCATGGTATAGAGCCCAGATACTTAACCTATGTGGCTGTTGCAAACTTATTGCTTTGTGGTTGTTGGTTGAGGGCCCTCGGATAAAGGTCGGTAACGACCGGGGGATGGCATGCTCGTGTCAGTAGTTACCTAGTTACCGAGGTAACCCAGCCTTATGTTGGCAGAGATGCGGTTAGATTCTCGGCGTTGTCCCTTCAGAGGCATACCCATTTGGTGTACGAAGTTCCTTAGCCTAACCATTTTTTGGAAATCCAAAGAAAACAATACGCGCCCTATACGGTTTTATTTGTATAAGCTGCCATGGAATGTGGTGGTAACCTGTTATTAAACATGGTAGCTATAGTAGGCATAAGTGTGAAATGTCAATGCTGGCTAAGATTAAAATTGTACTTTCGAAATGTTTTCTGCACTATGAACTAATAATAATATCAAAAGATTTTTTGCATATCAAGCATCTTTGACTATCATAAGGAGAAACCTCCTCCAATTCTGCGTTTGCATTATGTGTGTGGTGAGAGGCCTTATGGTAGTTTCATTTTCAAAAAAAAGCATTGCGGGTTACTTTTAAATTCTTTTGTCTTGCTTTTGTTAAAGATAAAATGTTTTTGTTTGCTCGTACCAGTCCCATGACTAACCTGGAGTTTATTGTTCCCTTCCTAATCTCTGCATACCCACAATTTTCCACACGGGCAGTCTAGAGTTGGGTTTTCGGATAATCAAATAGTAGGTGTAGATTCGATAGCATTCAGCCTTTGGATTTGGCGATCATATTTGTTTCTCTGGGATCATATTTGCTTCAGTACAGCTTAATACAACTTGATGGTGGTTCGAGCTTATTGAATTGGAGTCTTCGAAGCTTTTAAATTGACCGATTTGGTTTTGGAGCATTAGAAATGGAGTTGCAATATTGACGTTGGATTTATTTGAAGCTTTGTTGTTGGTGCAAATTTTTCCGCTGTTATGTATCTCTGATTATGTGATATCCATTGTATCATTGTTGTATCAACTATTGTATATCAATGATATTATTCAATTCTTTTCCTCTGTGTTGTTGTACTTAATGTGTTATAAGCTTAGGCAATTCGGATTCCGACGTTTGAATCTGCGACATTCGAATACAGGTAAAGTATGGATGTCGATTTTCGAGCGTCGAAATTCAGGTCGTCACATTTGGTATCAGAGCTAAATGTTGAACTTTAGCTTTTGGAGTATAACACATTAGGTAACTCATTAGAGATAGGGTAAAGTATACCCTAGAATGAGTATATCCCTAAGATATCCGTCCGTATGCCTCAATAAATTCACTTACTATTCGCTGATAGTGAGTATGAGCGCAAGAAGAGGACGAGTTAGTGGATAAGGAAATACCACTACAAATGGTCAATACCTGCAACAATGGAAACAACTTTCTCTATCAATCTCCTATGTTGATCATCCAATTTCAAATTCTTTGATTGCTTCGTGGCAGCTCCGGAAAGAACTTTGGTGTGATGGAGGCCTTACGAATCGTTATAGCAGCTTTTTGTGTTAACTTTAATGAAATTGAAATTTTACTTGAAATAAAATTGGTTAACGAAATATGAAACTCTATTGGAATGTATCGATAGAACGATTTCGATTGAAACCAAACTTTGGAAAGTTTTATTATGATTTCTTGTATGAATCCAAGTTCGAAGACGGACAAGCCGGTGTAAACTTTCGGGTATTCCGACCTGAGTTTGGAATCCATACCTAGTGTTCGAGAATTGTGGAAGATTGAATCTATTTGTCCGTTTTTTGTGTCCACGTATATTCTACGAATGGTTAGTTAGTTCTTCGAACTAACCAGTGCCCCTGCATATTTCGTAGACTGAGTGACCCGAGTATCTTGTGAAATATTGAATGAGTTCGTTCTCATATCTATTGATGATACTTTGATTTGGTAAGCCAAATGCAGAATAGATATTCAGTTTGATCTGGAAAGATATTTCTCTATCTTTAATCTATTCTTTGTTGTCTCCTTAGCAAATTTCGGGAACGAAATTTTCTTAAGGGGGGAATTTGTAACGATCCCAGTTTTGTGTCAAATCTAAATTGGTAAATTAATATAAATTTTGGATTTAATTGTGAGTTAATTTGAATTTTTCCAAATTTATAAAGATATGTATTTGTTTTGTGTTTATATAAATATGGATATAAATAGAATTTTGGTTTTTGAAATCCGAGAATAAGTATTGAAAATAAATTGGATTTAAAAGGAACTTTTATTTTGTTTTCTATTATATATATATATATATATATATTAATATATGAATATTATGATTTGAGATTAATGTAATCATTTTCAAAAGGCTATTTCACTATACATACATACAAACATATATATATATATATGTGATTACTTAGTAATGTATAATTGGTTGAAAATTCTTTCTTTTAATTTTATATGAATAAATAAAGTTTGTATATAGTTATAAATATAAAAACATTTAGTTTTGGTATTTGTGAATTTTTACATAAGATAAAGAAATTAACTTGTATGTATGTAAAATATATTTATGAAAACATATGTATATAAACATAAAAATATGATAACTTTTGAAAGGTGTAAATTTATTAACATAAGGGTTTAAACAAAATTTATAAATTAAATTAAGTAAAGCATTTAAACATAAAATCTTTATTTGTGACATTTGTAAAATAATAAGATTATGTAATTAACAAATGTAAGATTAGTGGCAACATTAATTTGTAAGTGTTAATACAAAATGAACAAGTGGCATGTTTATTTCTTTTAAAATTTTAATGTACATATCAATGAGAAGAAAAAAAACCAGGTTTCATAATTCTTTAATCCTCTTCCTCTTATTTTTCTGAAAACCAAAAGAAAGAAAAAGAAAAAAAATGCTATAGAGAAAATTAAAAAAAAATCTGAATCAAGCAACAAATCAACTCAAAAACAAGCAAGCTAAAATCAAAACCAAGTTCAGATTCAAAATGCAAACAAAGTATTTAGATCAGAGCAGCTAGGATTCATCTCAAAGCCTAAAAAGCAAGATCCTTTCAACAAATTCAAACAGCAATCAAAGCCAAGTTTAAAAGCAATCAAAACATAAAGCTTTCAGTCTGGAATCAAACAATCTTCAACATGAATCAAAGTACAAATCAGAATTCAAGCTCATATCAAAATATCAAAGCCTGGTTCCAGATCATTTCATAGTATTCAATTTTCTTAGGTGAGCAAATCTTACCTCTAAAAAAAAAATCTTATTGAATCTGATGCCTGTGATGATGACTTGGAAATGTCATGGGAAAGTAATTATATCTGTAAGTATATATATGCGCACACATATGTATATATATGTGGGTTAATGGATATGTGTATGACTGTGTTTTGCGTAAACATCCCTCTGTTTAAATATTACAGGCTAAGTCCTCTTCATAACAATCCGGTATAGATGTTGATGTTCAAAGGGAAATTGTTTAAAATGATGTAAGATTGATTTTAAAAATGATTTCAAGATTTTTATATTTAGTAATTAATTCGAAAATACGAAATAATAGTGAAAACCTTATATAAGTAAAAATTAAATGATTATGATTTCAAGTTCGGATTTCATGAATGAATTCGTGTTAGAAAACTATGAATTTTGATAAAATTTTCAATATTTCTAAGCTTGGGATTAGCATGTTATCTCGAATTGAATGGAATTTATATTATCGTCAATTGTTGTTGATCATTGGTGAATTGAAGCAAGGATTAATGGTGAAGGTGGCTTGGGTGTTGTAGATTTAGGGAAAAATAGTTAAGAATTTTTCTGATGATCTACGCTGCGTGGGTTCGATAAAATAGGGTTTTGGTTTAGTTCTGTTCGACGTTATAGAAGGGGAAATTTCACCATCGTAGTATGATCAGAATCGTTCGCAACGGAGGGAAAAGGTTCTTAGGTCGATGGCGTAGCTTTTGTTGGAATCGCATGACTTCTGGAGATCTAGGGTGGCGAGGGGAACTAGTTTCAGTTGGTCAAGTTTGGGTTTCAGCTATGTTAAGTAACTCGATTTCGATTGCCGACGAAATGATGGGTTCTGGGTGTTCGTGATGCCTGAGGGTGTCGTCGATGATGTGACAGAGGTGTTAAAGATGGTCGATGACGATGCGATCAGGTGTACTCGTGCAACATATATCATTCGTATCTGGTTTTAGTTTTGATTTGGGAAGATGAATTTAGCTCGGGATAAACTCGAAGGAAATGGTAATTTTGCTCGAAGAAAGGATGATATTTGTAAACCCAGGTTTTAATCGGGGAAAAATTGAATTGGCTTGGGTTTTCTTTAATGATCAGGATTAAATAAAATTTTATATATACAAGTTTAAAAAAAATTAAAAAAATTACGGTTTTAATCAAAGAATTCTTTTAAAACAATTTTCTTTCTTAAATAATAAATGGTTGATTAAGTTTGAGATTACTTCAAAAGTTAAAAAAATATATTTCAAACTTATTAAATTAATGTTTTTAATTTATATAACCTTTATTTTAAGAGTTTTTAAATAAACTTAATATTATAATTGAATGGATAATTAAGAAATGAAATGTTTTAAAAGTTAATTTAAGTTAAAAGTTTTAAGTTAATTGGTAATGAATATTTAAATCCAAAGGCGATTAATAAGATTTAAAAGATAATCAAAGTGATTAATAAAGATAAAATGGTTTATCTTTTAAAAAAATTAAGATCTTAAGTAATTAGTAATTTATTAGTTAAAGAAAATAATTAAGGGTAATTACTTATTGAAAGTAATTAGAGGATAATTAGGGTGATTATTTAAAAGAATAATTACTTAAAGTGATTTAAAGGATAATTACTTAATTTACTTAAGGATAATTAATTAATGTGATTAACTAATTAATGTAATTAACTAAAGGTTAATTAAGTAGTTAATTAATTTAATTAATTAAAAGTAAATTAATTAGTTAAAGGTGGATTAATTAATGATTAAAGGTAGATTAATTTGTAATTACTTAAGTGTAATCAATAAAGGGATAGTTGATTATGCAATTAACTTAAAGGTTGATTTAATGTATGAGATTAATTAAGGAATAATTAATTAATTAAAGATAATTAATTAAGATGAATAATTAAGATTGATTAATTAATTTATATCAAATAATTTATAGTTAATTAATTAGGATCGGGTGACTAATTCGTAAGTAATTAATTAAAGTGAATTAATTAGGGATTGAACAGTTAATCAATCTGACTTATGGATGTATGGATTGTTTTGAATGTTTGGATGGATGATTGTCTCTGATTTGTGATATTCTGTTTTGTGGATTGAGCTGTGTGTAATTTGTTTATTTATCTATGATGAATTTATTTATTATCTGTGAATCCATGAATGAAAGATAAATGTTATTGATTATACTGCTTATCAATATTTCTATGCTTGAATCTGTGATGGTTGATGATATTACGCTATTATTGTGTAAAACCCCTGGACTACACAAACACACACATAAATATGGATATCCCAGGGAATTGGGTAAGTCGTAGAATTTTGAAATGGTAAAGATTTTGGAAATTGAATTTTGAATTCAAATTGTTTTGAAAATGGAATTGGTTTTAATATAAAGACGTTTTGAAAAAGGAAGTTTTGAAAATTGAACCATTTTGAATTATTATGGTTTATTAAAATTTGAGATTATAATTGAATTTGAATTCAAAGAATTTATGTTAAAATTATATGTATAGATAAGTTTTAATTGGAAATTCTTTCCAATAAAGTTTAATTGATTTCTAAAAGCTTTGGAACTAAAAGTTGAATTTTGAGAAATAATTATTTGAAGTAATTGTTTAGATAATTGATTTTAAACTTTGGAAACTATGTTTTGAAAAGGAATATACAAGTTATACTATGTATATGCGTGGATTTTAAACCATTTTCAAAATATTTTAAAGGAATTGTTTTGAGAATTCAAATCTAACTTAAATAGAATCTGCTTATGGTGCTGCAGGTTCGCTGATTTTCCAAATTTGACTTTAAAGGGCTACAACTTGAGTAAATTGAATTGGATTGTTCTAAAATGAGAACATTCTTTTTCAAATAATAGTATTTCATATAAAGAAAGAATTTTCCAGTTTTGTTTAAAAGATTTCCAAGTTATGATTTAAATCACATTTGAAATGGAAATTGTTTTGAAAGCTATGAATGAATCTTTGTGAAAGATTGTTGAACTTTGTTTTGAATTTGATGAGAATCTTAAAGGGGTATCTTTTGTATAAAAGATTTGAATTGTAAATAGTTTTGAAAGCTATGAATGAATCTTTGTTAAAGATTGTTGAACTTTGTTTTAAAATTGAAGAGGATCTTAAAGGTGTATCTTTTGTATAAAAGATTTGAATTGTAAATAGTTTTGGAAAGTTACGAATTAATCTTTGTGAAAGATTGGTGAACTTTGTGAAGTGGATCTTTTTGTTTAAAGGTATGAAATGGTAATTTGTTTGAAACATTTGAAGAAAGGTTTTGGGCTTTAAGTTGTGACTTAACTAAGATCCCACATATCCATATTATTTTAAAATTAGCGCTCATTATTCGGTTTAGCCGGGAGAGGACCTTGTGTCATAAAACTCATTCCGAATAATGATACGATGATATGGATAGCATTTAAAGACCGGTGGTGAAGACCGGGTATTTTCGAGAACGAAAGGATTACTGGTCGAATATCTCTGCACTGAGTCGTGCCGGTATAGAGATCTTCATATGGGATGGGGAGTTCGATCGGGATTGTGAATACCCGGATTGCAAGGGCTTCTTTTGAAGTACCTTCGGTTTTGGTCGAACCCGAAACAGACTTGTATGGATGTGTGTCTGACATTATTACACTTTCAGATGTAGAACAGGTTTCTATCAAATACATTTCTGTTTGGTGGCGGAGAATATATTCTCTTAGCTTAACACCCTTCTCTGAGACGTACAAGCTCAGAGGTTGTGTAGTTGATAGTTACCAGTGATATATTCCCAATTTGGTAATGTGACATACGAAGTGCTGCTGATCATTTATTGATCGAAGTATGGATTTTGTGTAAAGCATAGCTTTATGGACGAGACTTCGTCGAGCCTCATAACCCGGTAATGGTCGAAACAGGAATCGTTGCAGCAAGGTTATTTGGGGGCAGCGCCCCCTGAGGGCATGTCTATTTCCTTCTGGATAAAAGGTGGTACATGGTATAGAGCCCAGATATTTAACCTATGTGGTTGCTGCAAACTTATTGTTTTGTGGTTGTTGGTTGAGGGCCCTTGGATAAAGGTCGGTAATGACCGAGGGATGACATGCCCGTGTCAGTAATTACCTAATTACAAAGGTAACCTGGCCTTGTGTTTGCAGAGATCCGGTTAGGTTCTCGGGGTCGTCCCTCCAGAGGCATACCCATTCGGTGTAGGAAGTTCCTTAGCCTAACCATTTATTTGAAACCCAAAGAAAACAATACGCGCCCTGTATGGTTTTTGTAACGACCCGTATTTTACATATCGATAAATCGTAAAATGGTTGCATTAGGACGTTGATGTTGTTAAGTCGTTCAGAGTTTAAGTCATTTGGAGCTTGAGTCGTGTAGGAGATAAGTCGTGTTGAGGTTGAGTCATGATCGACTTATAGGGGATTAAGCGGCTTAAGGTGTTGAACGGCTTATAGGTGTGGTCGAGTCAGGGAAGTAGCCGACTTAGTGGTGTTGGGCGACTCATGGGAGTGGCCGACTCATAGCGTGACCGACCTAAGGGATAGTGATATAGGAGTTAGTTCGTGAGCGACTTAGTGAGGTAGTTAGGTTGTGTAGTGTTTGGGTCGGTAGGGCGGCATAAGGAGTTACCGACCTAGGGAATGGAGCGGCTATGTGATAGGTCGTATGGTGTTTAGGTCGTGGCCGTGTAGTTAGGTTGTGGGACGACCTAGTTAGGTCGGCAGGGTAGTTAAGTCGCTGAGTCGCTTGAGCGACGTAGTGTTAGGTCGGCCATAAGGAGGTCGTGTGTGGTAAGTCGCTGACTCGGGGTTGAGTTGGGTCGGTATGTCTGTTAGGTCGTGTGACCCTGTGTAGCGTTAAGTCGCATGAATCGTTAGGTCCTATGGTTAGGTCGGTGGGTCGTTAAGTCGTAAGTCGTGAGTTAGGTCCATACGACTTAGGGCTTAGGAAGGGAGGCGCGCAGGTGTTAAGCCGTGTGGGTACTGAGTCGTTAGTCGTCTCTCGTGTTAGGTCGGCAATGTATTGAGTCGTGAGCCGTGTGTGTATTGAACCGCATGTTGTTAAGCCGTGTACGGGCATGAGTCGTAGGTCGTGGGTTGTTAAGTCGTGACCGACTTAAGGGTTTAGCCGACTCATGGGGATTTCAGCCTATAAATAGAGGGGTTTGGTTCACTTTTTGGCACCGGATTTTGAAGCGACGAAGTGCTGCCATTTGGAGAGCTCGACTACAACACTTCTTCACTTCTTTTCTCCACTTTAATCTTGTGATTCCTTCCATCTAGATTAAAGATCAAATCGAAGATCCAAGAGCCAAAGTTGAAGATCTCCATCCATTGAAGAGAGATTCATCGATTGAAGCGAGATTTTGCCGGATCAAGCTTAGCTCTTTGCTGTCCAAATCTAGAGTTGGTTGTTTTTGAGGTGTTTAGGTGATTCGGTGAGTGGTGGTTATCTCTCACACGGACCCATAGGAGTATATTGGATCGGTGGTTTGTTTATGTGTTAAAGATAGTGATTTCGTGCATTTTTCTTAAGTCTGCATGTAGATCTATGGTTGATGATGATTCAACACCTATTTTACTACATGTTCACTTATGCAAGTTTATTTATCAAGTTGTAGAGATATTGTTCATGATTCATGCTTGTTGGAATGCATGTTAGATTTGGACTCTTTATTTACGAAATTGCCATTATTGTTGTAATTGTTTATTTAGATCTTGTTTGAATGATTGATTACTTGGACTAATGTTTGATTTGATGGATTAGTTGATTGATAACTTGATTTGGACAAGTTGGTCGAAGATGATTCAAAAGCTAAGTGGAAAGGCTCTTGAATAAGGAAAGCTGCATGTGGCTTATGAAGCGGATGTGGAAGCTCATATGGATAGATTTGTTGAGATGGGACTTTGCCATGATGCGATGAGGCAAACCATGATGTTGAGATGGGACTTTGCCATGATGCGATGAGGCAAACCATGATGTTGAGATGGGACTTTGCCATGATGCAATGAGGAAAACCATGATGTTGAGATGGGGCTTTGCTATGATGCGTTGAAGTAAAGCATGATGTGTGAAAGCCTTGGTTTAATCCAGACGGGATCATCCCAAGCATGTTGATAACTCGGTGATGCGGTCCGGGTTTGTGGATAATGGTGGGCTCGAGAGGCGCTTGAGCTAGTATGAGAATAGTCGTCGAGGAGGATGACTAGGAGGCTTGGATCTTATCGTTATTGAAGATTCTAGCATGCTCAAAGCAAGAGTACGTTGGGACGGGTCACGATGACGTTCCAAGCACGGGTTACGATGACGTGCTAGTACTCTGGGCAGATGCGATAGTCCTAGGCACGGGTCACGATGACGTGCGGAGTTATGTCTAGAACCGGGGTTGCCATTAGCCCTTGACGGACGGCTGAAAGAAGGTGCCGGTCATTCAATTAATGGTGATATCAAAGCAAGGATAACAGTGGTAGCCAGAGTCATGGATGTTTGGTTGCACCATCATTCGATCTCAAGAGCGATGTTTTCTGGGTGCTTATTTGATCTTGGTTTAGGCCTTGGGGGTTTGTACTTGGAAAACATCGACCTTGACTCGAGTGATAATTGCTTTACTTAAATTGTCTATTTTGTTATGCTTGTTTCTGCTTGGTGTGTCTGGGGGCTATCACTGTAGAATGAGGTGGAGTGGGATAGATTTGTTGAGTTCCTATTCCTTTTACCCTTTATGCTCTTTTGGTATGTTTGATAGTTGATTTACTGCTCACTAAGACTGTTGTCTGACTCAAGGTTTTATGTTCAACTCTTATTACCTTGGGTTGTTCATCCATGTTGGGATGGGCAGACTAGGTTGCAGGTGACAGGTGCTGTTCTTGGCTACCAACGCTGTTGATGACGAAGACGAGCTGGAGGCTTTTGCATATTGTTTTCTTACTATATGTACCGGATGTTCCACTGTTTCTTTGATACTCTGAGTGTTATGTAGTGAGGCTTGATGTATTGACTATTCAGATGATTGTATAAAACTATTATGAGTTTATATGATGAGACTTCTGTTCTATAGAGCTTCACTATGTATACTTTCTATTGTATTTTATCCATGCGCTGTGAGTAATACGATAGACTATTTGTTTTATCTTACCCTGACCATCGTCCATGGCTGCCTGGCACACCTTTCAGCGCACCATTCCCTTGTTTTAGTGCGGGAGTCATGGGCGGTCGTCTCATTTGGTATCAGAGCGAGGTTAATCGGTTTTAGCCAACGCTCGCTGACGTAACTACGTAAGAGAGACGTAATTGTATTTTGATGGATGATTACTATATATAATATAGTAGTTTAGAAGGATTTGAACTCCTCATGTAGTTGTTTCTCAAGGTGTTCTAAGTCATTCCTTTTTGTAGATATTAAGGATGAGTCGAAGTGAGAGACAAGCTGCTAGGGAAAGTCGTGCTATTGGGGGAGCTACTGACTATGTTGCAATGTTCGAAGCTATGATGACTTCGATCATGAGAAGGATACCAACTTCAGGACCATCAGTAGATGTTGGAGTTCAAGTTCAAGCTCCAAGACCAGTGGATTTTGCTAAGTTGTGTAAAGATTATACTGCTCTTGGAGGAAAGGTTTTCTTGGGAACAGAGTCAACCATTGAAGTCCAAAGATGGATAGATGCTTGTCGAAGGATTTTTGGTGATTTGGGAATTGAGGATGCAACTAAGAGGAAGCTTGCATCAAGACAGCTTCAAGGGAGAGCTTCGGATTGGTGGAACTCTATCACCATTGATACTCCAGAGGAAGAGATTACTTGGGAGCAATTCCAAGTTAGATTTGAAGCTAAGTTCATTTCTACAGCTCAGAAATCTGTTCTGTTTAAGAAGTTTGTGGAGCTCAAGCAAGGTGGGAGACCAGTTCTTGAGTATGTTTCTGAATTTGAAGCTTTGTCCAAGTATGCTCGGTCGTATATTGATTCTCCCTATCAGAAGAATGAGAAGTTTGTGACAGGCTTGGACACTTATCTTGGGAGGCAGTTAGTGGATCATTTGGACGATCCATTTGAGAAGCTTGTGGAGAAAGCACTTAGGCATGAGAATCTGTTTCCTAAGGAAGGATCTGTTGTTGCTGTGACCAAGGAGCAAAATGGAAGCAAGAAGAGGAAGCAGCAGCAGCAGAAGGGTAAGGATGGCCAGAAGAAGCTGAAGGGCGAAGTGATCTGCTACAATTGTCGGCAGAAGGGCCATTTCTCTAGGGATTGCAAGAATCCAAAGGTGCAGTTGAAGTGCCACAACTGTGATAAGCTGGGGCATATCAGGAAGGACTGTCCAGAACCGAGGAAGGACAAACAGATTGTGCAAGCTTATGCTTTGGGGGCTGTGCCATCATCTTTGAAAGCTCCTACTGCTGAAGAGGAGGGAAAGAGTGTGGTGGTTCAAGGTACTCTTTCCATTTGTGGTGTTCCAGTTAGAGTATTGTTTGATACTGGGGCGTCGCATTCTTTTATTTGTAGTGAACTTGTAGGCCGGTTGGGTTTGGAACCGGATATTGTTGATAGACCATTGGTTGTGACTAATCCAGTTGGGGGTTCGTCTTGTTTGTGTATGATATGCCGTGGTCTAGTTGTGTCGAGTCATGAATGCTCTTTTGTTTGTGATTGCTTTGTTCTGAACTTTGCGGGGTTCGGAATTATTTTGGGTATGGATTGGCTCAGGAAGTATGCGGCAAGGATTGATTGTGAGAAACTGGAGGTGACAGTCAGGAATGTGGAAGGGCGAAAGGTTGTGATACGATGTAAGCATGAAGAAGGCGTCTTCATAAGCTTCATGTATTCGCTGGTTGTTCCACGGGATGGACTGTCATCGATGCCGGTTGTGAATGGATTTGAGGACGTCTTTGACGAGGTCAAAGGGTTACCGCCGCATAGGGAGATCGAGTTTCGTATCGATCTAGTTGAGGGAACCAGACCTGTTGTGATGCCTCTTAGGCGGATGGCGCCTAGGAAACAGCAAGAGTTGAAGGTGCAAGTTGATGACCTTTTACGGAAAGGATTCATTCGGCGTAGCGTGTCCGAATGGTGTGCACCAGTTGTGTTCGCAACCAAAGCGGATGGATCGTTGAGGTTGTGTGTGGATTTTCGTGAGCTGAATAAAGTGACTAAGAAGAACAAGTATCCATTGCCGAGAATAGATGACTTGTTTGATCAGCTTCACGAAGCTAAGGTGTTTTCTCAGATGGATTTGGCAACGGGATTTCACCAGTTAAGAGTGGCGAAGGATAGTGTGCCGAAGACTGCTTTTAGGACACCATCTGGTTTCTAGGAGTGGCTGGTAATGCCGTTTGGTTTGACCAATGCACCAGCATATTTTGTGGATCTTATGAATAGAGTATTCAGAGATCAGTTGAACAAGTTCGTACTTGTGTTCGTGGATGACATTCTGATTTATTCCAGGACTGAAGAAGAGCACAAGACGCACTTGCGTATTGTTTTGGAAATCTTGCAGAAACATCAGCGGAGGGCTAAGTTTTCAAATGTCACTTCTGGAATAGTGAAGTGAGATTCTTAGGCCATGTTATCTCTGGAAATGGAATAGCGGTTGATCCCGCTAAGGTGGCAGCAATCCAGGATTGGGTTAGACCTAAGAATGCATCTGATGTGAGAAGTTTTCTTGGATTAGCAGGATACTATCGTCGGTTTATCAAAGACTTTTCCAAGATAGCTGCACCGTTAACAGGATTGATGAAAAAGAACCAAGTGTTCAAATGGGATGAAAGGTGTGAGCAAGCTTTCGGAATCCTGAAAGAGCGACTGACAAGTGCTCCTGTTTTGACCATTCCAAGTGGGAATGATGAGATGGTAGTTTACACCGATGCATGTGGTACTGGACTTGGAGCAGTGCTAATGCAAAAGGATAAAGTTGTTGCATATGCAAGTCGACAACTGAAGCCGCATGAAAGGAATTACCCGACTCATGATTTGGAGTTAGCGGCGATTGTTTTTGCTCTGAAGATATGGAGACATTACCTATTGGGAGTTCGATTCGAGTTGTTTACAGATCATAATTCGTTGAAGTATCTGTTCTCCCAAAAGGACTTGAATCTTCGACAGCAACGGTGGCTAGAGTTCTTAGCATCATATGATTTTGGTATAGCCTATACTCCGGGAAAAGGTAACGCAGTGGCTGATGCGTTAAGTCGAAGACATGCAGGATTGGGAGCCATGTTTTCGGAATGGAGGAGTCTTGAGTATTTGGCTGGATTTGACTTCAGGTCTAGATGTGAATTGGAACCTGAGATGTTAGCAAACTTATCAGTAAGACCTACTCTTGTGGAAAGAATTGGCGAGAGCCAAAAGCGAGACGATAAGATTGTCAAGATTATCTGTGATTTAGAATCTGGATTGGACCCAGAAAAGGATAAAGGATTCGAGGTCGATCGAGAGGGTTGGCTTCGGAAGCAAGGACGATTAGTTGTTCCCGGTATAGATGGATTGAGAGATGAAGTTCTAAAGGAAAGTCATCACTCGAAGTTGACAATTCATCCAGGTGGAAATAAGATGTATCGGGATATGAAAAGGACTTACTACTGGGAAGGTATGAAGAAGGATGTTGGAAATTTTATTTCCAAATGTATGAATTGTCAGTTGGTAAAAGCCGAACAGAAGAAGCCAAGTGGATTGGTTCAGCCATTAGAGGTTCCTACATGGAAGTGGGAGCAGATATCGATGGATTTTATCGATGGTCTACCTAGAACCAGGGCGGGAAATGAAGGGATTTGGGTCATTGTAGATCGTTTGACTAAGAGTGCAAGATTCATTCCTGTTCGATCAGCTAGGACTGCATCGAAGTTAGCTGAGCTTTATGTTAAGTGGATAGTTCGATTCCATGGTATTCCGAAGAGTATAGTGAGCGATCGAGATCCATTGTTCACTAGTGGATTTTGGAAGAGCTTCCAGGAAGTTTTGGGTACCGAGTTGTGTTTGAGTACAGCTTATCACCCCCAAACGGATAGTCAGACTGAGAGAGTCAACCGAGTTTTGGAAGATCTTCTCAGAGCATGTGTTTTGGACTTCGGAGGATCATGGGAAGATCATCTTCATTTGGTGGAATTTGCATATAATAACAGTTACCAGTCAAGTATTGGTATGGCACCGTATGAAGCATTGTATGGAAGACCGTGTAACTCTCCGACATGCTGGTTGGAAACTGGAGAAAAGTTGATACTTGGGCCAGAAATGATTCGACAGACTTCGGATTGTATAGAGATCATTCGGCGACGAATGAAGGCAGCCCAAGATCGTCAGAAAAGTTATTCCGATAAGCGTCGTAAGGATTTGGAATTCGACGTAGGTGATATGGTTTTTGTGAAGATTTCTCCACTGAAGAATGTTATTCGATTCGGGAAGAAAGGAAAACTGACTCCAAGATTTGTTGGACCATTCCCGATTATCGAGCGAATTGGAAAGCTCGCTTATAAATTGGAGTTACCAGAAAAGATGGCGAGTGTGCACAATGTTTTTCATGTATCTTATCTACGGAAGTATGTGCATGACTCGAATACGGTGGTTTCTGCTGATAGCTGTGAAGATTTAGAGGTTGATCCAGTTGTCACGAGACCTCGTAAGCCGCTTCGTGTTGTGGAAACTGACACGAAACAGCTTAGGAGGAAGACGATTACGTTGCTCAAGGTACAATGGAATGATGAAGTTGACGACTGTACATGGGAGGAGGAAGAGAGGATGAACGCAGCTCATCCTGAACTCTTCGAGGTATGGCCCTAAGGTGTCGTGACATCTCATGAATTTGTAGCTTGTTCTAAGTCTAAGAATTCTGCATGCTAGGCTAGTAATTGGATGCATGGTTTGTTGATTGCTATGGATGGTAGGAATGCAGAATAATTTTGATTGCCCTTGTTTGTTTGGAATTTCGGGGGCGAAATTCCAAAGGGGAAGAGAATGTAACGACCCGTATTTTACGTATCGATAAATCGTAAAATGGTTGCATTAGGTCGTTGATGTTGTTAAGTCGTTCAGAGTTTAAGTCATTTGGATCTTGAGTCGTGTAGGAGATAAGTCGTGTTGAGGTTGAGTCGTGACCGACTTATAGGGTATTAAGCGGCTTAAGGTGTTGAACGGCTTATAGGTGTGGCCGAGTCAGGGAAGTAGCCGACTTAGTGGTGTTGGGCGACTCATGGGAGTGGCCGACTCATAGCATGACCGACCTAAGGGATAGTGATATAGGAGTTAGTTCGTGAGCGACTTAGTGAGATAGTTAGGTTGTGTAGTGTTTTGGTCGGTAGGGCGGCATAAGGAGTTACCGACCTAGGGAATGGAGCGGCTATGTGATAGGTCGCATGGTGTTTAGGTCGTGGCCGTGTAGTTAGGTCATGGGACGGCCTAGTTAGGTCGGCAGGGTAGTTAAGTCGCTGAGTCGCTTGAGCGACTTAGTGTTAGGTCGGCCATAAGGAGGTCGTGTGTGGTAAGTCGTTGACTCGGGGTTGAGTTGGGCCGGTATGTCTGTTAGGTCGTGTGACCCTGTGTAGCGTTAAGTCGCATGAATCGTTAGGTCCTATGGTTAGGTCGGTGGGTCGTTAAGTCGTAAGTCGTGAGTTAGGTCCATACGACTTAGGGCTTAGGAAGGGAGGCGCGCAGGTGTTAAGCCGTGTGGGTACTGAGTCGTTAGGTCGTCTCTCGTGTTAGGTCGGCAGTGTATTGAGTCGTGAGCCATGTGTGTATTGAACCGCATGTTGTTAAGCCGTGTAGGGGCATGAGTCGTAGGTCGTGGGTTGTTAAGTCGTGACCGACTTAAGGGTTTGGCCGACTCATGGGGATTTCAGCCTATAAATAGAGGGGTTTGGTTCACTTTTTGGCACCGGATTTTGAAGCGACGAAGTGCTGCCATTTTGAGAGCTCGACTACAACACTTCTTCACTTCTTTTCTCCACTTTAACCTTGTGATTCCTTCCATCTAGATTGAAGATCAAATCAAAGATCCAAGAGCCAAAGTTGAAGATCTCCATCCATTGAAGAGAGATTTCATCGATTGAAGCGAGATTTTGCCGGATCAAGCTTAGCTCTTTGCTGTCCAGATCTGGAGTTGGTTGTTTTTGAGGTGTTTAGGTGATTCGGTGAGTGGTGGTTATCTCTCACACGGAACCAAAGGAGTATATTGGATCGGTGGTTTGTTTATGTGTTAAAGATAGTGATTTCGTGCATTTTTCTTAAGACTGCATGTAGATCTATGGTTAATGATGATTCAACACCTATTTTACTACATGTTCACTTATGAAAGTATATTTATCAAGTTGTAGAGATATTGTTCATGATTCATGCTTGTTGGAATGCATGTTAGATTTGGACTCTTTATTTACGAAATTGCCATTATTGTTGTAATTGTTTATTTAGATCTTGGTTGAATGATTGATTACTTGGACTAATGTTTGATTTGATGGATTAGTTGATTGATAACTTGATTTGGACAAGTTGGTCGAAGATGATTCAAAAGCTAAGTGGAAAGGCTCTTGAATAAGGAAAGCTGCCTGTGGCATATGAAGCGGATGTGGAAGCTCATATGGATTGATTTGTTGAGATGGGACTTTGCCATGATGCGATGAGGCAAACCATGATGTTGAGATGGGACTTTGCCATGATGCGATGAGGCAAACCATGATGTTGAGATGGGGCTTTGCTATGATGCGTTGAAGTAAAGCATGATGTGTGAAAGCCTTGGTTTAATCCAGACGGGATCATCCCAAGCATGTTGATAACTCGGTGATGCGGTCCGGGTTTGTGGATAATGGTGGGCTCGAGAGGCGCTTGAGCTAGTATGAGAATAGTCGTCGAGGAGGATGACTAGGAGGCTTGGATCTTATCATTATTGAAGGTTCTAGCATGCTCAAAGCAAGAGTACGTTGGGACGGGTCACGATGACGTTCCAAGCACGGGTCACGATGACGTGCTAGTACTCTGGGCAGATGCGATAGTCCTAGGCACGGGTCACAATGATGTGCAGAGTTATGTCTAGAACCAGGGTTGCCAATAGCCCTTGACGGACGGCTGAAAGAAGGTGCCGGTCATTCAATTAACGGTGATATCAAAGCAAGGATAACATTGATAGCCAGAGTCAAGGATGTTTGGTTGCACCATCATTCGATCTCAAGAGCGATGTTTTCTGGGTGCTTATCTGGTCTTGGTTTAGGCCTTGGGGGTTTGTACTTGGAAAACATCGACCTTGACTTGAGTGATAATTGCTTTACTTAAATTGTCTGTTTTGTTATGCTTGTTTCTGCTTGGTGTGTCTGGGGGCTATCACTGTAGAATGAGGTGGAGTGGGATAGATTTGTTGAGTTCCTATTCCTTTTACCCTTTATGCTCTTTTGGTATGTTTGGTAGTTGATTTACTGCTCACTAAGACTGTTGTTTGACTCAAGGTTTTATGTTCAACTCTTATTACCTTGGGCTGTTCATCCATGTTGGGATGGGCAGACTAGGTAGCAGGTGACAGGTGCTGTTCTTGGCTACCAACGCTGTTGATGACGAAGACGAGCTGGAGGCTTTTGCATATTGTTTTCTTACTATATGTACTGGATGTTCCGCTGTTTCTTTGATACTCTGAGTGTTATGTAGTGAGGCTTGATGTATTGACTATTCAGATGATTGTATAAAACTATTATGAGTTTATATGATGAGACTTCTGTTCTATAGAGCTTCACTATGTATACTTTCTATTGTATTTTATCCATGCACTGTGAGTAATACGATAGACTATTCTGTTTTATCTTACCCTGACCATCGTCCATGGCTGCCTGGCACACCTTTCAGCGCACCATTCCCTTATTTTAGTGCGGGAGTCATGGGCGGTCGTCTCAGTTTTAGTTGTATAACCTGCCATGGAATGTGGTGGTAACTTGATATTGAACATGGTAGCTATAGTAGGCTTAAGTGCGAAATTACTATGCTGGCTAAGATGAATATTATACTTTCGAAATGTTTTCTGCATTATGCGCTATTAATAATATCAAAAAAAAATTGTGTATCAAGCATATTTTACTATCATAAGGAGAAATCTCCTCCAATTCTGCGTTTGCATTGTGTATATGGCGGGACGCCTTATGGTAGTTTCATTTTCCAAAAAAAGCATTGCGGGTTTCTATTAAATTCTTTTGTTTTGCTTTCGTTAAAGATAGAATGTTTTTGTTTGCTAATACCAGTCCCATGACTGACCTAGAGTTTATTGTTCCCTTCCTAATCTCTACGCTCCCACAATTTTCGACACGGACAGTCTAGAGTTGGGTTTTCAGATAACCAAATATTAGGTGTAGATTCGATAGCATCCAGCCTTTGGATTTGGCGATCGTAATTGTTTCTCTGGGATTCGATTTGCTTCAGTACATCTTAATACAACTTGATGGTGGTTCGAGCTTATTGGATTGGAGTCTTCGAAGCTTTTATGTTGAGCTATTTGGTTTTGGAGCATTAGAAATGGAGTTGCAATATTGACGTTGGATTTATTTGAAGCCTTTGTTGTTGGTGCAAATTTTTCCGCTGTTGTGTATCTCTAATTATGTGATATCCATTGTATCATTGTTGTATCAACTGTTGTATATCAATGATATTATTCAATTCTTTTCCGTTGTGTTGTTATACTTAGTGTGTTATAAGCTCCAGAAATTCAGATTCCGACATTTGAATCTGCGGCATTTGAATATGGGTGAAGTATGGATGTCGATTTTTGAGCGTCGAAATTCGGGTCGTCACATTTGGTATCAAGGATAAAGGTTGAACTTTTGCTTTTGGAGTATAACACATTAGGTAACCCATTAGAGATAGGGTAAAGTGTACCCTAGAATGAGTATATTCCTAAGATATCCGTCTGTACGCCTCAGTAAATTCACTTATTATTCACTGATAGTGAGTATGAGCGCAAGAAGAGGACGAGGTAGGGGACAGGGAAATACCACTACAAATGGTCAGTACCTGCAACAACGGAAACAACTTTCTCTATCACTCTCCTATGTCGATCATCCAATTTCAAATTCTTTAATTGCTTTGTGGCATCTCCGGAAAGAAGCTTTGGTGTGATCGAGGCCTAACGAATCGTTAGAGAAAGGTTCCCATTTCGTCAATTTTCTATCAGCTTTTCGTTTTAACTTTAATGAATTTGAAATTTTAATTGAAATAATATTGGTTAACGAAATATGAAATGTTCGTCGATGGAATTTCTATCGGTTTAGAAAACCGTCGAACGAATTTAGAACTAAAAATTACCGCAAGCGCACGGTGTACGAATGTAGCACGCGGCGAATACGGGTCGATCCGTTGGGAGTTGATGATTTTAAAATTCTATTCAATCAAATTATACCAAAGTTGAAGAGGATTTGTTAACTAGAAATAAAATGAGGCTAACACTAAAAAATGTGATTCAAAAATTATTAGACTAAAGAACAATTTAGAGGCAAATCCACTCTCAAATTTTTGTAAATCAACAAACACATAATTTATGATCTCTAACTTTGGTATTAAGTGAAATAATCATTGCATTTATCATAAGTATGGTTTGTTTATGTTATTAGTTAGCATAACTCAATCCATCAAACTATAATACAACAATTATACCACTTACAATTCTCATGAAAAAGAAGCCAAAGCAAAAACTATTTTAAGTATGATCTATTTACTATTGTAAGTAGTAACATAGATCATCAAATTTCATTTTTACTTTCATTTCATAATCAAAAATTAATTAGCAAATGTTGATGTAAATTGTGTTTATGTTGAGTAAGAATAGCTCATTTGCATAAGCAATATAAGCTATCAAACCCACTTGTATAAACTTACATCAAAATTCACATTCATGAAGCATAAACAAAGAGATCATACATCATAAAAATGTTGAAATTACATAAAGTTAGAGAGCTTCATCACCCCTAAATTGAAGGGGTTTAGCTACTCATTTGTGGCATTGAAGCAACACAAACAAATTTCAACATTAAAAAGAAAAGAGAATAGAAAATAAGCAAAGAAAGCAAAAGAGATTAGCTACTTACTACTTGCATAAATGTAAATCTAAGTTATGAACATAAAGGAAAAGAGAGCATAGAAATAAACATTAACAATAAAACAAAGAAAAGCATGTAGATAAGAGAGAAGAAAGAGGCTTGGAAGCCATTTTTATTTCATAGAACATTGAGCTTACACTTAGATTTCTTAATTTCCTAAGTAAAATGAAAGAGTAGATGATAGTTTCATATACATAAGAGGGCTATATATACATGCATAAAAGCCTAATTCTATTTTTAGGGGGCTACCTAAAATGCCCTTTAGGAAGTGTGGCCAACAAGTAACCATTAACCACTAATTAATCCATCACTTGTTTTGCATGAAGCTTTAACCTCCACTTAGTTGTCCATTAGCTCCAAATTGTACTTTTAGGTAAGTGGGTGGGGTCCTCCATGTTCATGGCTTGAATTATTTCCCTCTTCTTTCCTTTGTATTCATTTGTGCATGCATATATCTTTATATAAGCCTCTTCCATATGCATCCAAATTCCTATAAAAATTATCAAAAAATGTCCAAGTAAAAATTCTTATATTGACACATGCACAAAATGACCGTTTTGCCCCTGAATGAAGATGAAAATATGATGGTTGGAAATAATTGAATTTTGGTTTTAAACATGTTAAAATTCCCAAATATGATGATTATTTAAATAGAAAGAGATAAAATATGGATGTAAATATATGCACAATTACGTGCATATCAAATACCCCCACACTTATCTTTTTATTCGTCCTCGAATAAAGGAAAACTAAGATAAATCCGTTTTCGTAGGGAGCACGATTGCATTGAGCGTATGTAACAAGCCGTTAAACCTCTGGGTGTCCCCAGTAGGACGAGTGTTGTCTCGTGAGGGTTTTCAGCGGATACTACCCACAAAATCCAAATGTAGGAAGAAAATATTTACAAAATGCAAGATTTATTTACAAAGAGATGAATGCGAGTTTTTGAAAATATTTACAAATGAAGGATTTATTTGTAAATTGACACGAACAAGTTAAATACAAGTTTTGGTCATTGTCTTGAAAATTTTACTCGTCAAAATTCCAATGAAAATCAAGTCGTCATAACAGATAGACCATAGTTTGGCTAGTTGTTTCGGTTGATAACACAATGTAATTATGAAATGGATCCTTAGTTGATTATCAAAGTTTATTAAAGTGGTATTTTCATTTCTTTTCAATAACAAGTTAAATCAAACAAGTTAAAATAGTGCTAGGATTTCAATTGCTTGCTCTCCCATTATTTGCAAGAAAAATTACACACCTAGCTCAGGTAAACTGAGGCCAGATATACCACCCATGCACTACCTTTCGGGCTTATGTGAGGGGAGTACAGAGCATGGTGAGTGCACACACTTTCGTGCATACACCTATCGACCGTAGGTGGTTTTTATTAAGTCTTTTTTATTTTTTTTATTTTTTTTTGGGTATGTGTTCCATACATACATAACCGTGAGGACTTTTAAATGAGTATGAAAGCACATAATCAAAGATTCCAAGTAATTCACCCGTGCATAACCGTGAGGACTTTTAAATGAGAGTGAATACTTTAGATGTTTTTTTTATATATATATATATATATATATATTTTTATGAGAGAGAGAGTTTTGCAAAACCGTCTTAGCACCATTTAACTTAGAAGACAAAAATGTTATATCCTTACTTTAAATTTACCACTTTTTAAACAAAGATTTTCAATTAGAACATACTTCATAATTAACATAGATGAACCTTCCTATATAGTAGTAAAACCATTGTTATTTGTAATCAAACTTTATTTTTATTTTTTGTTAAGACAAATAAATTTTCAAAAATTTCAATTTATTAACCAAAAGTTATATTATCCCATAGTGTTTCTTCAAAAATAAATCAAAATGGTAAAAAGAAAATGTTTTTTGAGATTTAGGAGTTTTGAGATTTTTTTTTGAAGAAAATGAAAATTCAAAAATGCCATGAAAAACTAAAGAAAAAATGAAAATGAGACCCCCCCCCCCACACTTAATTTTGACTGTGTCCCCACAGTCGATGCATGATATAATGAGTGTAACGGGGAAAAATACGTACATATTTACAAAATGGGGTTAACATTCTTACTAGACGTAGCTTGGCTCATAAAGGATCATGAGATCCTCCTCTTAGTTACCGGGAAATTCCAAGAAGGGTTTTAACCGATGACCGTTGACTTTGAAAATCGATCCATCTTTTGGGTTTTCTATTTCTATGGCACCATGTGGAAAAATAATTCTTATCAAAAATGGTCCAGTCCACCTTGATTTAAGTTTCCCAGGGAATAAATGAAGTCTCGAGTCATATAAAAGAACTTTCTGGTTAGGCGAATTTTTTTTTTCTTAGGATTGACTTGTCATGAAAAACTTTGGTTCTTTCTTTGTAAATTTTCTCATTTTCATACGCGTCATTCCTAAGTTCTTCTAGTTCGTTGAGTTGTAGTTTTCGATTTTCGCCAGCTTTTTCATGATCCAAGTTTAAGTTTTTTATTGCCCACAACACTTTGTGTTCAATTTCAACGGGTAAATGGCAATCTTTACCGTAAACTAAACGAAATGGGGACATCCCAAGGTTAGTTTTAAAAGCAGTACGGTAAGCCCAAAGCGCGTCGGTCAATTTCTGAGACCAATCTTTTCGATTTTTATTGATAGTTTTCTCCAAGATTTGTTTTATTTGTCGATTTGAAACTTCAACTTGGCCACAAGTCTGAGGATGATACGGAGTGGATAACTTGTGGGTTATCGAGTATTTTTTCATTAAAGTTTCAAAAGAACGGTTGCAAAAATGGGTTCCGTTATCACTGATTATTGTGCAAGGTGTGCCGAACCTCGAAAAGATGTTTTCTTTGAGAAATTTCACAACAATTCTATGGTCATTGGTTTTGCAAGGAATGGCTTCGACCCATTTTGAAACGTAATCGACAGCGAGAAGGATATACAAGTTTCCAAAAGAATTGGGAAAAGGTCCCATAAAGTCGATACCCCATACATCAAAGATTTCGATCGTAAGAATGGGGTTTAAAGGCATCATATCTCGTCGAGAAATTCGTCCAAGCATTTGACATCGATCACAAGTTTTACAAAATTCAAACGAGTCTTTGAAAAGAGAAGGCCAATAGAAACCACACTGAAGCACTTTTTCCGCAGTTTTTCGAGCACCGAAATGTCCATCGCACGCTTGATCGTGGCAAAACGAAAGAACACTCCTTATTTCAATATCCGGAATGCAACTTCGGATGATTTGGTCAGGACAATATTTGAACAAGTATGGATCGTCCCAATAGAAGTATTTCACCTGGGACATAAATTTGCATTTGTCCTGTTTAGACCAAGATGAGGGAGTTTGTTTAGTGACTAAGTAGTTCGCTATATCAGCGTATCATGGATCGATTGAAATTGAAAGAAGTAGTTCATCGGGGAAGTTTTCATTGATTGGCAAAGGAGATGGTGCATTCGAAAGACGAGATAAGTGATCGGCTATGACATTATCAGAACCTTTTTTGTCTTTGATTGTAAGGTCAAATTCTTGAAGTAAAAGGATCCAACGAATCAAACGGGATTTAGCATCCTTTTTAGCGAAGAGATATCGAAGCGCAGAATGGTCAGTGTAGACCGTAATGTGTGAACCTATCAAGTAAGGTTGAAACTTTTCAAGCGCAAAAACGACAGCTAGAAGCTCTTTTTCGGTTGTTGTGTAGTTGAGTTGAGCGTCGTTCAAGGTCATACTCGCGTAGTAAATGACATGAAGGATCTTGTTGATGCGTTGTCCCAAGACAGCACCAACAGCAAAGTTCGAAGCATCACACATTATTTCGAAAGGAAGATCCCAATTGGGTGCGCAAATGATTGGGGCAGAAATGAGTTCGCTCTTAAGACGTTCAAAAGAAGAGATACAATCAGAGTTAAAATCGAAAGGAACGTCTTTTCCAAGAAGGGTCGTCAAAAGACGGGCGATTTTGCTAAAGTCTTTCACAAAACGACAGTAAAATCCAGCGTGTCCTAGAAATGATCGAATGTCCTTAACAGATTTGGGAATGGGTAGATTTGCAATGACATCGATTTTTGCTTTATCTACCTCAATGCCTTTATTTGAGATGATATGTCCAAGAACTATGCCTTGTTTGACCATAAAGTGGCATTTTTCCCAATTCAAAGTCAAATGTTTTTCTTTACACCGATTCAGAACCAACTCGAGTTGATGTAGACATTGGGAAAAAGAATCACCAAAGATAGAGAAATCGTCCATAAAAACTTCTAGAAAGCGTTCAATCATGTCGGAAAAGATGCCAACCATGCATCGTTGGAAAGTCGCAGGGGCGTTACATTGTCCGAATGGCATACGTCGATAAGCAAAAGTACCGAATGGACATGTGAAAGTCGTTTTCTCTTGATCTTCGGGAGCGATTGGAATTTGGTTATAGCCAGAATAACCATCAAGGAAGCAGTAAAATTCATGGCCGGCTAAACGTTCGAGCATACGGTCGATGAAAGGATGGGGGAAGTGATCCTTACGTGTTGTGGCATTTAGTTTTCGATAGTCAATGCAAACCCGCCAACCTGTTTGAGTACGAGTTGGAATAAGCTCGTTTGATTGGTTCTTGACAACGGTTAGGCCAGACTTTTTCGGTACAACGTGAAATGGGCTAAAACTATTAGAGATTGGGTAAATGATTCCGTTATCGAGAAGCTTAAGAATTTCATCATGCACCGCATCTTTCATTTTTGGATTAAGCCTTCGCTGCGCATCACGAGTAGGCTTGGCATCGTCGATTAAATGGATGCGATGTTGAACAAGAGTGGGACTAATCCCCTTTATATCGGAAATCGACCATCCAATTGCTTCTCTGTTTTTTGAAAGAATAGAGAGTAACAAGGTTTCTTGATCAAGAGAGAGAGTTGCGAAAATTATGACGGGTAACGTTTCGTCTTCACCTACGTATGCATACTTAAGGTGATCGGGAAGTGGTTTGAGGTCCAACTTTGGGTGTTTTTTGATCAAAGAGTTGGATCGAGAATTGGACTCATCTTGAAGCGATTCAAAGGGAAGAGTGTATTCAATCTCGTTGGGAATTTCGGGAAACAACTTTTCGTACTCGGCTTCGCGTTCGTTGTTAAGGTCGAGTTTCTCGTTTTCAAAGTTTTCATGAATGGCACTAACTTCCAACGTTTCGTTATGAGGTTCATTCGATTGGATTTCAAGATTGAAAATGTTAAGATCCAAAGTCATGTTTCCAAAAGAGATTTTCATTGATCCGTTATGATAATTGATTAAGGCATTTGAGGTGGCTAAGAATGGTCGGCCTAAAATCAACGGAATTTGAATCGAGGGATTCGTCATGGGTTGTGTTTCGAGAACGATAAAGTCAACGGGGAATATAAATTGCCCTACTCGAATGAGCACGTCTTCGATTTCTCCCACGGGCTTCTTAATGGAACGATCGGCAAATTGAAGCGTAACTTTCATGGGTTTGAGCAGTAAAATTCATGGCCGGCTAAACGTTCCAGCATTTGGTCGATGAAAGGAAGAGGAAAGTGATCTTTACGTGTTGCGGCATTTAGTTTTCGATAGTCAATGCAAACACGCCAACCCGTTTGAGTACGAGTTCGAATAAGCTCGTTTGAATCGTTCTTGACAACGGTTAGCCCGGACTTTTTGGGTATAATGTGAATTGGGCTAATCCATGAACTATCGAAGATTGGGTAAATGATTCCGTTGTCGAGAAGTTTAAGAATTTCATCACGCACCGTATCTTTCATTTTTGGATTAAGCCTTCCTTGCGCGTCACGAACAGGCTTGGCATCATCGATTAAATGGATGCGATGTTGAACCAGAGCGGGACTAATTCCTTTTATATCGAAAATCGACCATCCCATTGCTTCCTTATTTTTCGAAAGGATAGAGAGAAGAGAAGCTTCTTGGTCAAGAGAAAGATTGTTAGAAATGATGACAGGACAAGTTTCATTTTCACCTAAGTATGCGTACTTAAGGTGGTCGGGAAGCGGTTTGAGGTCCAACTTTGGAATTTTTTCGATCGAAGAATTGGGTTGAGATTCGAACTCAACTGGAAGCGGTTCAATAGAAAGAGTGTATTCAATATCGTTGGGAATTTTGTGAAACAATTTTTCATACTCGGCCTCACGTTCATCGTTAAGATCAAGTGTTTCATTTTCAACATTTTCGTGAATGGCACTAACTTCCAACGTTTGGTCACAAGGTTCATTCGATTGGCTTTCAAGATTGAAAATATTAAGATCCAAAGTCATATTTCCAAAAGATATTTTCATTGATCCGTTACGACAATTGATTAAGGCATTTGAGGTGGCTAAGAATGGTCGACCTAAAATTAACGGAATTTGAATCGAGGGATTCGTCACGGGTTGTGTTTCGAGAACGATAAAGTCAACGGGGAATATAAATTGCCCTACTCTAATGAGCACGTCTTCGATTTCTCCCACGGGCTTCTTAATGGAACGATCGACAAACTGAAGCGTAACTTTCGTGGGTTTGAGCTCACCTAAGCCTAATTGTTCGTACACGGAGTATGGAATCAAGATGGCACTCGCGCCTAAGTCTATCAAACATTTGTTAATCGTCTTGTCTCCAATTGTACACGATATCGTAGGGCATGGATTCGGACAAGACTTCACTCAAACTAGCGGCTAAGAAGACTTTTTTGGGTACTTGAGTTTGTCGCTTTTGGGTGCACAAGTCCTTAAGAAATTTCGCGTAAGTGGGGACTTGCTGAACGATGTCAAGAAGCGGGATGTTCACTTTTACTTGTTTAAAAATTTCCAACATCTTTTCCATTTGGTCCGAGTGTTTCTTTGGTCAAAGACGATGTGGAAATGGAATACGATACTCGGTAGGCGGGTCTACTCGAGTAGAAGAAGAAGAATTTTGATTGTCATTCGATTCGACGTTTGGCTCCACTTTCTGTTCTGAGTCGTTCGTTGTTTTAGAAGCGTCGAGAAAAGTTTCCGGTAAATCATTTGGATTAACGACTTGATTATCGATTTGTTTACCAGAACGGAGAGTTGTGATAGCATTCAACTGGGTGACGTTGCTATCTTGAACAACATGGGCTTGATTTGAATTTGCGTTTTGATTTCTGGGATTTGGAAGGGGCTGGCTTGGGAATGTTCCTCGTTCACGTTCACTTACAGACGTGGCTAATTGACTCATTTGCATTTCGAGTTTTGCAATCGATTGGTTTATGTTTTGCATATATGAAGTCAATAAATTTTGCAAATTGCTGTTTGATTGAAGGCTTTGAGTGGTTTCCTTAGCCAACGTTTCAAGAGTTTTCTCAAGCGAAGTTAAACGTTTATCGTCTTGTGGAGGATGAGCAGAATTTGGTGGAAAATTTGGTTGTTGTGGTTGATTATGAGACGGGCCCGCAAGGTTTGGTTGAAAATTATTAGGCTGAAAGGGAGGATTCGAAACATTATTCGAAAATGCTTGAAAATTGGGACGAATCGTATTCGTGTTGGGATTGTTTTGGCTCCACGCAAAATTCGGATGATTTCTCCAACCAGGGTTGTACGTTGGAGAAAACGGGTCATTTTTGGCTTTATTGAAAGCATTGATTTGTTCGATAGAGTTGGGACACTGATCGGCTATATGATTAGGATCATTGCATTTATAACACATCGGTTGGGAAGCTTGGTTGATTTGATTCGATGAGAAAACGTTATCGAATTTTTTAATCATTGCGTCGATCTTAGCTTCCAAAGCAGCAGAAGATCCTATCGAGTGTGCACTCGATCGTGAGTAGATTGATTTTTCGCTCGAGCGTTCCCATTGGAACGACTTTTCAGCAAGGTTTTCAAGAAATTGCCAAGCATCATCATGATGTTGGGCAAGAAAATTGCCTTGGCACATTGATACGAGCATCGTTCGTGAGCTGTTTTCTAGTCCATCGTATAAGATTTGGCAAATCGTCCATTTTTCAAAGTTATGGTGTGGACATTTTATCAAAAGCTCTTTGAATCTTTCAAAATATTTTCCAAATGGTTCACTCTTGAATTGATGAAAATTTACAACTTCGTTTCGAATTCTACTTGTTTTTTCCAAGGGGTAGATCTTTTTTAAGAAAGCTTTTACAAATTCTTCCCACGTTTTAATTGAGTTCGAAGGTAAACTGTACAACCATTTTTCGGTGTAATCCGTAAGAGCAAATGGGATTAATCGAAGTTTGATTCCGTTATCAGAAAGTTGTTGGAGTTTAATAGTTGCACAAACTTGTTCGAATTTAGTCAAAAAGATGTATGGATCATCGTGCTCGAAATTGCCAAATTTTGGAAGCGTGGCAATATGGTTCGAATGGATTTCGAAATGGTTACCCGTAGGGGCGGGTAACGTGATGCAAGATGGAATAGAAACACTATCGGGAAAGATTCTGTCCATAAGAGTTTGAGGGGCGTTTTCGTTCGCCATTTCAGGAGGATCGTCTGTTCGAGTTAAACGGTTTGTGGAAGGGTCGCGAGTCCAACGATTCGTTGTTGTATCACGAGTCCAAGTACTCATGCACAAGTGAAAGTCGAGAAGAGAAAGGAGTTAGAACTGAGTTTAGGGAGAGAAAGAAGATTTGAAAATGTGTTTTTTTTTTACAAGGGAGAAAACTATTCAACAAGTGAGATTTATTTTCAAAAGAAAAGTTTGATTTTTATTTTGTTTTTGGTTTTTCAAAATTTTTTTATATGTTTTTGGTTTTGTATTTTTTTTGTTTTTTGAATTTTCAAATATTTACCAAAAAGATTTTTTTTTCTTAAGAAAATGGAAACTGATTTTTGTTTTTCAAATTTTTTTTCTTTTTGAAAAGATTTTTTTTTTTTTGGATTTTTGTTTTTGATTGAATATTTTAAAACGAAAGAAAGAAAAGAAAGAAAGAAAGAAAAGAACGAAAACTAATCCGAAGAATAGAAAATCGAAATCAAAACAAATCCCCGGCAACGGCGCCAAAAACTTGTTCGTCGACAGAATTTCTATCGGTTTAGAAAACCGTCGAACGAATTTAGAATTAAAAATTACCGCAAGCGCACGGTGTACGAATGTAGCACGCGGCGAATACGGGTCGATCCGCAGGGAATTGATGATTTTAAAATTCTATTCAATCAAATTATACCAAAGTCGAAGAGGATTTGTTAACTAGAAATAAAATGAGGCTAACACTAGAAAATGTGATTCAAAAATTATTAGACTAAAGAACAATTTAGAGGAAAATCCACTCTCAAATTTTTGTAAATCAACAAACACATAATTTATGATCTCTAACTTTGGTATTAAGTGAAATAATCATTGCATTTATCATAAGTATGGTTTGTTTATGTTATTAGTTAACATAACTCAAACAATCAAACTATAATACAACAATTATACCACTTACAATTCTCATGAAAAAGAAGCCAAAGCAAAAATTATTTTAAGTATGATCTATTTACTATTGTAACTAGTAACATAGATCATCAAATTTCATTTTTACTTTCATTTCATAATCAAAAATTAATTAGCAAATGTTGATGTAAATTGTGTTTATGTTGAGTAAGAATAGCTCATTTGCATATGCAATATAAGCTATCAAACCCACTTGTATAAACTTACATCAAAATTCACATTCATGAAGCATAAACAAAGAGATCATACATCATAAAAATGTTGAAATTACATAAAGTTAGAGAGCTTCATCACCCCTAAATTGAAGGGGTTTAGCTACTCATTTGTGGCATTGAAGCAACACAAACAAATTTCAACATTAAAAAGAAAAGAGAATAGAAAATAAGCAAAGAAAGCAAAAGAGATTAGCTACTTACTACTTGCATAAATGTAAATCTAAGTTATGAACATAAAGGAAAAGAGAGCATAGAAATAAACATTAACAATAAAACAAAGAAAAGTATGTAGAAAAGAGAGAAGAAAGAGGCTTGGAAGTCATTTTTATTTCATACAACATTGAGCTTACACTTTGATTTCTTAATTTCCTACGTAAAATGAAAGAGTGGATGATAGTTTCATATACATAAGAGGGCTATATATACATGCATAAAACCCTAATTCTATTTTTAGGGGGCTACCTAAAATGCGCTTTAGGAAGTGTGGCCAACAAGTAACCATTAACCACTAATTAATTCATCATTTATTTTGCATGAAGCTTTAACCTCCACTTAGTTGTCCATTAGCTCCAAATTATACTTTTAGGTAAAGTGGGTGGGGTCCTCCATGTTCATGGCTTGAATTATTTCCCTCTTCTTTCCTTTGTATTCATTTGTGCATGCATATATCTCCATATAAGCCTCTTCCATATGCATCCAATTTCCTATAAAAATTATCAAAGTATGTCCAAGTAAAAATTCTTATATTGACACATGCACAAAATGACCGTTTTGCCCCTGAATGAAGATGAAAATATGATGGTTGGAAATAATTGAATTTTGGTTTTAAACATGTTAAAATGCCCAAATATGATGATTATTTAAATAAAAAGAGATAAAATATGGATGTAAATATATGCACAATTATGTGCATATCATGAAACTAAATTGGATTGTATCGATAGAACGATTTCTGTTAAAACCAAACTTTGGAAAGTTTTGTAGTGATTTCTTGTATGAATCCAAGTCTGAAGAGGGACAATCCGGTGTAAACTTTAGGGTATTCCAACCTAAGTTTGGAATCCATGCCTAGTGTTTGAGAATTGTGGAAGATTGAATCTATTTGTCCGTTCTTTTGGGTCTAGATATATTCTACGAATGGTTGGTTAGTCCTTCGAACTAACCATGGCCCCTGCGTATTTCGTAGACCGAGTGACCCGAGTATCTTATGAAGTATTGAATGTGTTTGTTCTCATATCTATTCATGATGTTTTGATTTGGTAAGCCAAATGCAGAAGAGATATTCAGTTTGATTTGAAAAGATATTTCTCTATATATCATCTGTTCTTTGTTGTCTCCCTAGCAAATTTCGGGGACGAAGTTTTCTTAAGGGGGGAATTTGTAACGATCCCAGTTTTGAGTCAAATCTAAATTGGTAAATAAATATAAATTTTGGATCTAATTGTGAGTTAATTTGAATTTTTCCAAATTTAATAAAGATATGTGTTTGTCTTGTGTTTATATAAATATGGATATAAATAGAATTTTGATTTTTGAAACTCAAGAATAAGAATTGAAAATAAATTGGATTTAAAAGGAAATTTTATTTTGTTTTCTAATATATATATATATATATATATATATATATATATATATATATATTAATATATGAAAATTATGATTTGAGATTAATGTAATCATTTTCAAAAGGCTATTTAATATACATACATATACATATATATGTATATAAATGTGATTATTTAGTAATGTATAATTGGTTTAAAATTCTTTCATTTAATTCTATATGAATAAATAAAGTTTGTATATAAATATAAATATAAAAACATTTAATTTTGGTATTTGTGAATTTTTACGTAAGATAAGGAAATTAATTTGTATGTATGTAAAATATATTTATGAAATCATATGTATATAAACATAAAAATATGATAACTTTTGAAAGGTGTAAATTTATTAGTATAAGGGTTTAAACAAAATTTATAAATTAAATTAAATAAAGGATTTAAACATAAAATCTTTGTTTGTGACATTTGTAAAATAATAAGATTATGTAATTAACAAATATAAGATTAGTGGCAACATTAATTTACAAGTGTTAATACAAAATGAACAAGTGGCATGTTTATTTCTTTTAAAATTTTATTGTAAATATCAAAGAGAAGAAAAAAAAATTAGGTTTCATAATTCTTCAATCCTCTTCCTCTTATTTTTCTGAAAACCAAAAGAAAGAAAAAGAAAAAAATGCTAAAGAGAAAATTAAAAAAATCCGAATCAAGCAACAAATCAACTCAAAAACAAGCAAACTAAAATAAAAATCAAGTTCAGATTCAAAATGCAAACAAAGTATTCAGATCAGAGCAACTAGGATTCAATTCAAAGCCTGAAAAGCAAGATCCTTTCAACAAAGTCAAACAGCAATCAAAGCCAAGTTTAAAAGCAATAAAAACATAAAGCTTTTAGTCTAGAATCAAACAATCTTCAACATGAATCAAAGTACAAATGAGAATTCGTGCTCAGATCAAAATATCAAAGCCTGGTTCCAAATCATTTCATAAAGTATTTAATTTTCTCAGGTGAGCAAATCTTACCTCTAAAACAAAATCTTATTGAATCTGATGCATGTGATGATGACTTGGAAATGTCGTAGGAAAGTAAATATATATCTGTAAGTATATATATATACACATATCTGTATATATGGGTGAATGGATGTGTGTATGACTGTGTTTTGCATATACATCCCTCTGTTTAAATATTATAGACTAAATCCTCTTTATAACAATCTAGTATAGATGTTGATGTTCAAAGGGAAATTGTTTAAAATGATGTAAGATTGATTTTAAAAATGATATCAAGATTTTTATATTTAGTAATTAATTCGAAAATATGGAATAACAGTGAAAACCATATACAAGTCAAAATTAAATGATAATGATTTCAAGTTCGGATTTCATGAATGAATTCTTGTTAGAAAACTATGAATTTTGATAAAATTTTCAAGATTTTTAAGCTTGGGATTAGCGTGTTATCTCGAATTGAACGGAATTTATATTATTGTCAATTGTTGTCGATCAGTGGTGAATTGAAGCTAGGGATTAATGGTGAAGGTGGCTTGGGTGTTGCAGATTTAGGGAAAAACAGTTAAGAATTGTTCTGATGATCTACGCGACGTGGGTTCGACAAAATAGGGTTTTTGGTCTAGTTCCGTTCGACGTTATACAAGGGACAATTTCGTCGTCGTAGTATGATCGAAATCGTTCGCACCGGAGGGAAAAGGTTCGTGGGTCCATGGTGCAGCTTTGGTCGGAATCGCATGACTTCTGGTGGTCCAGGGTGGCGAGGCGAACTGGTTTTAGTTGATCAAGTTCGGGTTTCAACTATGTTGGGTAACTCGATTTCGATTGCCGACGAAATGATGGGTTCTGGGAGTTTGTGATGCCTGAAGTTGTCGTCGATGATGTGACCTTTATTTTAAACTTGTTATTTCAAACTTGTTAATTAAAGTGTTTTTAATTTATATAACCTTCATTTTAAGTGTTTTTAAATAAACTTAATATTATAATTGAGTGGATAATTAAGAAATGAAATGTTTTAAAAGTTAATTTAACTTAAAGTTTTTAAGTTACTTGGTAATGAATATTTAAATCCAAAGGCGATTAATAAGATTTAAAAGATAATCAAAGTGATTAATAAAGATAAAAGGTTTATCTTTAAAATAAATTAAGATCTTAAGTAAATAATAATTTATTAGTTAAAGAAAGTAATTAAGCATAATTACTTATTGAAAGTAATTAGAGGATAATTAATGTGATTAATTAAAAGAATACTTACTTAAAGTGATTTAAAGGCTAATTACTTAATTTATCTAAAGATAATTAATTAATGTGATTAACTCATTAATGTAATTAACTAAAGATTAACTAAGTAGCTAATTAATTTAATTAATTAAAAGTAAATTAATTAGTTGAAGGTGGATTAATTAATGATTAAAGGTAGATTAATTTGTAATTACTTAAGTGTAATCAATAAAGGGATAGTTGATTATGCAATTAACTTAAAGGTTGATTTAATGTATGAGATTAATTAAGGAATAATTAATTAATTAAAGATAATTAATTAAGATGAATAATTAAGATTGATTAATTAATTTATATCAAATAATTTACAGTTAGTTAATCAGGATCGGGTGACAATTCATATGTAATTAATTAAAGCGAATTAGTTAGGGATTGAACAATTAATCAATCTGACTTATGGATGTATGGATTGTATTTGAATGGATGATTGTCTCCGATTTGTGATATTCTGTTCTGTAAATTGAGCTGTGTGTAATTTATTTATTTATCTTTGATGAATTTATTTATTATCTATGAATCTGTGAGTGAAAGATAAGCGTTATTGATTATACCGCTTATCAATATTTCTATGCTTGAATCTGTGATGGTTGATGATATTGCACTATTATTGTGTAAAACCCCTGGACTATACAAACACACACACAAATATGGATATTACAGGGAATGGTTAAGTCATAAAATTTTGAAGTGGTGAAAATTTTGGAAATTGAATTTTGAATTCAAATTGGTTTGAAAATGGAATTGGTTTTAATATAAAGAGCTTCTGAAAAAGGAAGTTTTTGAAATTGAACCATTTTGAATTTAATATGGTTTATTATAATTTGAGATTAAAATTGAATTTGAATTCAAAGAATTAAGTTAAAATTCTATGTATAGATAAGTTTTAATTGGAAATTCTTTCCAATAAAGTTTAATTGATTTCTAAAAGCTTTGGAACTTGAAAATTGAATTTTGAAAAATAATTATTTGAAGTAATTGTTTTAGATAATTGATTTTAAACTTTGGAAACTATGTTTTGAAAAGGAATATACAAGTATACTATGTATATGTGTGGATTTTAAACCATTTTCAAAATATTTTAAAGGAATTGTTTTGAGAATTCAAATCTAACTTAAATAGAATCTACTTAGGGTACTGCAGGTTCGCTGATTTTCCAAATTTAACTTTAAAGGGCTACAACTTGAGTAAATTGAATTGGATTGTTCTAAAACGAGAACATTCGTTTTCAAATAATAGTAGCTTTCATATAAAGAAAGAATTTTCCAGTTTTGTTCAAAAGATTTCCAAGTTATGATTTAAATCACATTTGAAATGGAAATTGTTTTGAAAGCTATGAATGAATCTTTGTGAAAGATTGTTGAACTTTGTTTTGAAATTGAAGAGGAACTTAAAGGTGTATCTTTTGTATAAAAGATTTGAATTGTAAATAGTTTTGAAAGCTATGGACGAATCTTTGTGAAAGATTGTTGAACTTTGTTTTGAAATTAAAGAGGATCTTAAAGGTGTATCTTTTGTATAAAAGATTTGATTTGTAAATAGTTTTGGAAAGCTATGAATTAGTTTTTATGAAAGATTGGTGAACTTTATGAAGTGAATCTTTTTGTTTAAAGATTTGAAGTGGTAGTTTGTTTAAACATTTGAAGAAAGGTTTTGGGCTTTAAGTCGTGACTTAACTAAGATCCCATATATCTATATAGTTTTAAAATTAGCGCTCATTATTCGTTTTAGCCGGGAGAGGACCTTGTGCCATAAAACTCATTCCGAATAATGATACGATGAGATGGATAGCATTTAAAGACCGGTGGTGAAGATTGGCTATTTTCGAGAACGAAAGGATTTCCGGTCGAATGTCTCTACAATGAGTCGCGCCGGTATAGAGATATCCATATGTGATGGGGAGTCCAATTGTTATTGTGAATACCCGGATTGCAAGGGCTTCTTTGAAGTGCCTTCGGTTCTGTTTGAACTCGGAACAGACTGTATTGATGTGTGTCTGACATTACACTTTCAGATGTAAAACTGGTTTCCATCAAATACATTTCTGTTTGGTGGCGGAGAACTTGTTCTCTTAGCTTAACACCCTTCTCTAAGACGTACAAGCTCAGAGGTTATGTAGTTGATGGTTACCAGTGATATATTCCCAATTTGGTAATGTGGCATACGAAGTGCTGCTGATCATTTGTTGATCAAATCATGGCTTTTGTGTAAAGCGTAGCTTTATGGATGAGACTTCGTCGAGCCTCACAACCCGGTAATGGTCGAAACAGGAATCGTTGTAGCAAGGTTATTTGAGGGTAGCGGCCCTTGAGGGCATGTCCATTTCCTTCTGGATGAAAGGTGGCTTCATGTTATGTAGCCCAGATACTTAACCTATGTGGTTGCTGCAAACTTATTGCTTTGTGATTGTTGGCTGAGAGCCCTCGAATAAAGATCGGTAACGACCGAGGGATGGCATGCTCGTGTAAGTAGTTACCTAGTTACAGAGGTAACCCGACCTTGTGTTGGTAGAGATCTGGTTAGGTTCTCGGGGTCGTCCCTCCAAAGGTGTAACCATTCGGTGTAGGAAGTTCCTTAGCCTGACCATTTGTTGGAAATCCAAAGAAAACAATACGCGCCCTGTACGGTTTTAGTTGTATAACCTGCCATGGAATGTGGTGGTAACCTGCTATTGAACATGGTAGCTATAGTGGGCATAAGTGTGAAATGTCTATGCTGGATAAGATTAATATTATACTTTCAAAATATTTTCTACACTATGCCCTAATAATAATATAAAAAGATTTTTGCGTATCAAGCATGTTTGACTATCATAAGGAGAAATCTCCTCCACTTCTGCATTCCCATTGTGTATGTAGCGAGAGGCCTTATGGTAGTTTCATTTTCCAAAAGAAAGCATTGCGGGTTTCTTTTAAATTCTTTTGTTTTGCTTTTGTCAAAGATAAAATGTTTTGTTTGCTCATAACAGTCCCATGACTGACCTAGAGTTTATTGTTTCCTTCCTAAACTCTGGGTGCCCACAATTTTCCACACGGGCAGTCTAGAGTTGGGTTTTTAGATAATCAAATAGTAGGTGCAGATTCGATAGCATCCAGCCTTTGGATTTGGCGATCGCATTTGTTTCTCTGGGATCGGATTTGCTTCTGTACAACTTAATAAAACTTGATGGTGGTTCGAGCTTATTGGATTGGAGTCTTCGAAGCTTTTAAGTTGAGCTATTTTGTTTTGGAGCATTAGAAATGGAGTTGCAATATTGACGTTGGATTTATTTGAAGCCTTTGTTGTTGGTGCAAATTTTTCCGATGTTGTGTACCTCTGATTATGTGGTATCCATTGTATCATTGTTGTATCAACTGTTGTATATCCATGATATTATTCAATTCTTTTCCGCTGTGTTGTTATAAGCTCCGGCAATTCGGATTCCAACGTTTGAATCTGTGGCATTCGAATATGAGTGAATTATGGATGTCAATTTTCGAGCGCTAAAATTCGGGTCGTCACAAATGATCCTCATAAACTAACTATACTACTCTCTAATTCCTTACACATAATATACTCTCTATAAATCTCAATATCAGAAAAAATAAAAGAAGTATCACAGGAAAGCTGACTAAACTCGGCAATCGATAGACTGCCTAATGCGTAAGTGGAGTATGTACTACCTATAAATGAACTCATACCTGAGCCTGGATTCATAGCGCTAGACGTGGCACTGAATCCAGGTACCTCACCCATAGTCTGTGGCTGACAATTACGAATCCTAGCACTTCGAAGAACAGGTCCACTAGAAGCTATTGTTTTCCTGTACCTTCCTTTCTTTGATGATAAAGATCTTGGAACTGAGATACTACCACTCTTTAACCATTTAGACACCAAATCCCTGACTGAGTTTGTCCCTGTCACCCCACAAGTGTTCAACGAAAAACCACAATCCCTTGATGCGATTCCTGAAGCAACATCCATCTTCCTCGAGAAAGGAAGACAAAAGACTGGAATGATGTTTAACTCCCTAACATCAGCTTTTTTCACACCTGAACAATCTGAGAGCGACCGATGTTAGTCTTCTCAAATATCCACCATAAATTCGTCACGGCAACTTTGCGTTTCCATTGTGCATGTGTGCACGCCTGTTGAAATCTCTGGTGTTGCTACCCTATAATCATTTTTCACCTCCAGCAAGTTGTCAAAGTCAACTAGAGCCTCAACTTCATCCAAAACTTCAACTACTTTAGATCTCATAATTCATTCCGTTATATCATTGTTGATCGAGTTGATTTCAGAATATGGTTTAGATTCGCTCGAACAGTTGCTAATATCATAATTGCCAAATTTTATTGCATTATCAGATAATAAAACTTCAAGGAATAGCTCTAATTTATTAGTTAAATCTGTTGAATGAAGCACATTAGAATTTGAAAGATCCAACATATTATCAAAATAATTCTTCTTATCCAACTTCGAATTCACAACAAAAATCTTTAATCCGTTAAGCATTAGAACCTCAGAACTTTTATTGTCAAACACCACTGACTCCTACTCTACTAAATCAAAATCCACAACTTGAATAGCATCTGATGCAGCCCAGTCCACCAATTCAGTGGTACTGAGTCGTTCGTGTGCCTTAGGTCGCTCACGACCTAGTGAAGTAAGCTCGCAAGTGCAATCTACAGTGGGTTTTGATGGGCAGCGACCTAGTATGAAGATAGGTCGTCCAAGCGACCTAACGAATCAAGACAGCCGACCTAACAAGCTAAAGCAAACAGTGTAAAGGAAGGGCCGCATGTCGTTAGGTCGCTCCGACCTAATTCCAACGACCTACGACCCAGTTAGGTCGCGTGAAGAAGATCCAGTTGCTGAAGGTCTTAAGTCGTGTACTTTGTTAAGTCGCGTGGGGATGATATGTAACAAACTAGATATTTTAGCGGTTTTAAATTAATTTAATTAACTGAAATTGTGCGAAATTTAATAAAATAAAATAAATTTTTGGAATAAAAAAATTTATATTTGCAGTGCGTCTAGTTAAACATAGCAACTGGTAAATTTTCGTCCGAAAATATGAATGTTTATTTCGTGCGTGAATTTACTTCAATTTAATCAATTAAAACGCGATGAAAATAAAATGTTTCCAAAACCAAAATATTTTTACATAGAAAAATTCTAAAACATCTTTTGAGCAAGTTGTCAGTTTGTCGTTTTTCCAAATTCGGACATCTTTGGCTCCGTCGATCTTATTTTTCTGTGATTTTTATGCATTTTTCGCTAGTAGGAATTTCGAATTTTTATAATTCAATCGTACTACTAATATCTATATATCATTTTGATCATCTCGTCATACTGATCTCAGCGATATATTCGTTCTGTTTTTATGATCCTCGGTACGCGGCAGAAATCGCAAAACGGGCAACCGTGACGGTACGACTTTTTGTTTCTTGGAACCAGTCAGTACACTGTGCAATATGAACAGACGTGAACGTTTACCTTCCCTAGATTCCTGGATTTGACTATTTCTATTACACTTTTCAGGTTTCATTTCCTTGTGCATTTATGACTATATCTTCCGTCCATCCATTTTCATTTAAATATTTCCTTTAAAACATTGCCTGGAGCCTATACTTCTTTCTCTATTTTTTATAAAGGTTCAAATATAATGCCTGAAGACTTACGTTTGCATTCTCATGACGCTCACTTATCCATCATTATCAACTGTTACTCATCCCCTCCTTTCATTCATTTCCTATAAAAAAAATAACAAA
Organism: Allium cepa; assembly: GCA_030765085.1. Classification (NCBI taxonomy): domain Eukaryota; kingdom Viridiplantae; phylum Streptophyta; class Magnoliopsida; order Asparagales; family Amaryllidaceae; genus Allium; species Allium cepa. The sequence goes on along the minus strand of CM060946.1, from coordinate 343,991,323 downwards.
GAGGATGTATGCAACACTTCCAAATCTTGTCTTCTCTCTCTGTCCAGGCACCTAGCCGCCTCCAGCATCTTCCACCGCCCCTCTCGCCTGAATCGAGCAGGAGCCCCATCCATCAAACTCCACGCATGCAACATCCATGAACCCTCTCCATTTTCCACGCCACTGCCGCAACGACTCTCGCAAGCCTCGCCATCCACATGTTCAATGCTACTCCCCTTCCTCCTATCACCGAGCGGCAAGAGGAAACCACCCACTCGCCTAGCACTGCTCCATTTCTTTCACTTCCCACGCCACTTCCAGCTCCGCCTTCCACAGCTCGGCCCGCCACCACCTCACGCACTTCCATCATCTCCAGTTTGCTCATGCACCAAGACCGAGTCTTGCTTTCACCACTTACCCCACCTCCTCGTTCCACTCTCTTCTCGGCCGAGCACAGCCCAGTTTGCCTCTCCTCCTCATGTGTCTTCCTTATGTCAGCCTTCGAATCCAACATGTTCACATAGGTATGCAAACCTGGGTACTATATTTGTTTGTTAATTTTTTTTTTTGCTTTGACTGAATATATAAATATATATATATATATATATATATATATATAGTTATTTATGATATACTAGTTTATTTATCCGCTTATATATCAAGTCTGATACTAGTTTATTATATAAGTTATGTATTTATGACCGATAACACACATAATTTCTCCTGCCCCGTCTTCAAAGGCGCATATATTTATATAAAGTTGGTTGTTTTTTTTTAAGTAAGTTTATGTAAGTAAATATTTTATTGTATATATGTTGCATGAAATTTTTTTTAGACGTGAAGAAATTTAAAATTTCGAACTGATATGTTGAGTAAATACATGTATAAATTTTGAAAATTTCTACGTGTTTGTCTATATGTTTGTATGCAACATCATATAAGTTTGTAACCTTGCTGTTTATATATGTAAATATAATTTAGTTGATGTTTTTCTTTGTCTACATATGTCGGCCTATATATATATACATATTTTTATTGTGTCGGTCACTTTGCTACCAGGCTTTCTTATACGCGTGTACAGTATATGAGCTTACTTTTCGATATAGGTTAGCCTACAAACTTTTGTACTGTATAATGTACATTTAGAACAGTATAAGTTTGTCTAACTTTATATTAGTTGTGCGTCAGTTTACAGGTACTTGAGTTTACAGAGGAGTATACATGTTCTGCCTGAGTGGTACTTATTTTATCGAAGTAAGTTTACATTATGGGAATTACGTAAATTTTTATTTCCAGTTGATAAGCATATTTAATTTTATATCTATGTTAGATATCTTTATATTAAGCATAGGTCAGTTTTATATAGGTTAGTTTATATATGTATGAGTCCTGTTATTATTTTGAAATATACATATATGATATGTCATGGTATTTTGAAAGGAATAAGGTATAAAATACATAAGTATTTTGTATTTTTAATAAGTATATGTATAAGTATTCACTTCAAATTATAATTAGAAACATATATATGTTTGATTTTAATATGTGTTTTAAATAATAAAAAATGATTTTTTTTATTTTCATTCTAATATTTGTATTAAATTTTAAATGCTGAAATATATATAATAATAATGTATATATTTTCAGTTTAGATCAAAACTGATTCAATTTGTTGTCATCAAAATTTTGTTATCGGCTTTATTCGTCGTATTCGTTCCAATCTTATTTTGCTTTGGAACTCTGCTTGGATTCGTACTCATCTCATTCTCGTTCATATCTAGCCTCGAAAGGTGAGCAATCACTCACGATTAATATTCTTTTATTTATTAAATTTGATTTCAATTGGAACGACAATTGAAATATACTGCTACTATTTATTGCATTGTTATCTATGTATCAGTTCACCTTTGACATCTAACACCGTTATCTGTTATGTATGCAACCATAATCCAGTTTGGTTGATAATTAATTGATTGTTTGTTGTTTATATTGGATGTTAAATTGTAATGTATAAAGTGATAAATATTATGCAATTGAAATTGACGTTGGATAGTTAACAATTTGAAATTGATATGTATTGAATTTGATTAGTTGAATTTGTATAATATGACCCTTTTGAATGTTAAATAAATTGACACGTAGAAATAGTGTTAACGACAACTTGAACCATTTAAATGTATGTTGTATAAATTGATGTAGTTGAAATTGAAAAATAAATATCGTGAAGAACCATATAAATATTAATGTAATAATCTTTAATCTACATGAAAGTATAGTGTACATTCTAGAAATAATTATATTAATTCGCACAAATAACAATGCGAATTAATACGATTATTTCAGGATTATTTGAATTAATTATTGGATTGTTATTGATTGTTGTTATTGCTTATTTATTTACTTTGACAACATCCCTGTTATCACACTGCAAGTTCCCTTTTATTATGATTGATTTTGAATTGAAATTGGAATCGGGTTGAAATGATATATACCCAAATGAATTTGACCTAGGATAGAGAATTAAATATAAAATCCGATTGGCCAATAATTTGATTTAAAAATAAAATAATGATTTTATTCGAATAAAGAATAAGTTTGAAATGAAGTTGGAATTTGAATTTTGAAGGAAAATGTAACGATTGAAATATAAACAAACATATAAGTAGTAATTGATGAAAGAACTTTGTTTGAAATTAATTATTTAATAATTAAATTTGGAATTATTAATAAATAATTTGGAATTAGTAATAATCGAGTTTTGAAATTATTAAGTTTGAAATCATTTAATAATTAAATTTGAAATTATAATTAAGTTTGAAATTATAATTAAGTTTGAAATTATTAAGTTGAATTTATAATTAAGTTGAAATGATTTGATGATTAAGTTTAAATTCATAATTAAGTGGAAACGATTTAATAATTAAGTTTGAATTGATAATCAAGTTTGTAGTTATTAAGTTTTGAAATTATTAATAATTAAGATTGAAATTATTTAATAATTGAATAAGATTGAATTAATTGATAATTGAATAAAAATTGAATTCTTTGAAAAGAGAAATTGAACTTTTGGATAAGTGGATTTGAACTTAGTTAATAAATGAAATTGAGTTTCTTTATTTATTAAAGTTTTGGGAAAATTATTTAAGTAAGTTAATAAGTGAAATTGAATCTTCTCGATTATGTGAAATTTAGTTCTGTATTAATTGAGTTTGAAATTTGTAACGAAGTCAATAAATAAGTGAAAATCGAATTTCTTTAACAAGAAATAAAATGAGATTTATTGAAATTAACGTAAGACTTGTAATTTAAAGAATTGATTTGACAAATTCAATTTATTTCAATTTGAAATTTTGATATAATGAAGTTGAACGTAAGTAATTGATTTAAATGAATTGGAATTTAAATAGAAGTTGTTTGAAGGATAAATTTACTTAGCGAATATTGAATGAACTCGATAAATGAATTTAAATTGATTTGAATGAAAATTAAACCATTTTAAATGATTTCGGAATGGAACTTATATACGAACTTGAATCAATATTTGAATTGTTTAAATAAAAGTTGAAATCGAATTATAAATTTTGAAACGGTAATTTGGAATTTTTGAAACGTAAATTTTGGAAATTGATTTAGGAAGACAAACGAAATGTTGATTTACGAATTGAAATTGAAATTGAATTTGATTTGGTTTGAAATGTACTAAACGAACAATCGGTGTAATAATTACGAAAGTTATTAAAGAGACCGGAATCGGTTATGGATATACTCTCTATCTAAACCGAAAACCACTTTAATAACTATACGCGGAGTGATGATCCAGAATGAAGTGGTTGGAATGATGTACGTGATGACTGAAGAAAGAGAATGATAATGGATAGCCTTGACACTTGTGTCAAATTGGAAATGACTAAAATCAGGAGCCGTGCCGGGCCAAATGGGGTTAGCCACCTCGAGCGAACACACTTCTTCATAACTACTACTCATTACTTGTGATTGATTGGTGCACCCTCGAAATTTCAGGAGTGTTGTTTCACGGTGTTGCGATCGCTGCGGCGATGCGTTCTCCCCTGTCCGGATCAGGCGAACGGTAGTTTCACAACCTTGGGTATTGCCTCATGTGCCTTGTCATACTTGTATCCCTATATACGCGGCCAGTACGAATTTGTTTTGTGTTATACCTATGGAGTACTCCCTAATATCCCACCAGTTTACGATGGAGTTTACAGTGCTGTATATACTATAACGCTTATATAAAATGTGTTAAGGGGAATAATGGTAACGCCTTAGCACTATTTTGATATTTATATTACTGATAGACATTATCTATTTAGCGTATATTACTACATAGTAGATAGTTTAACGGATCCTTAGAGGATGGTTATTCCAACATCCTTTGAGTTACTTGTATTTCGATTGCTATTTCACTTGAGTTGGATTTATTGATATAAGAATATTAATCCTGACTCGAGTGTCTTGTGTTTTGCTTTACGCTCGGATCAGACTGAGTGTACCAGTATTCGAGACTCACCTTTGGAGTTGGAGCTTTGCTTGAAGATCCAGCCATCTATTCAGCTTTCAGATATCCAGTTAATTCCAGTGATGTATTCTGATTTGTACCTGATGTATCGTATTACTCTTCTGTTGTAAACTTTGATGTATCTTATATATTTATATAGTAGCTTCATGAACTACTATTTTTCTTTTACTTCCGCTGCATATTATTACTCTGTGTTTGTGATTCTGTGATTATTTATTTACTGTATATCTCAGTTTTGCCAAATTTAAATTAACAATTCGGTATTTTGAATTATTCAAGTCCGACATGTGCAGATGCGAATAGTCTAAAATAGCGGGTCGTTACAGTTGGTATCAGAGCTTTTGGTAGCTCTAGGCAAAACTTAGCATATGGGGTAAATGTATTTACAGAATCACTCTCATTCGAGTTTCAATCTCTTCCTTTTGACTCAATTCTTTTGAATTTTGGAACGTTCCCTGCGGTTTCAAAATTCATTCGTGTCCCTCACTATTTGTCTTCTTTCAATTCTGGAGCATCTCATAACTCCACTTTGAATAATATCTATAATAGATCGGCGGTCTAGCCAATCTTCGAATTATTTGTAGATGGATGAAACTCCTTTACAATAGACATCGATTTACCGGAGATTTCTATATCCTCGGTTTACGATGCTATCTATTCCATGCTATACCTGAATTCTACCTCTTGAGAACGAATGTTGATTTACCTCGAAATTCAGCATCGATCTTGTTCTAGAAGTTACGGTCGACCTGATTTAGGTTGTCCGTGAATTTAAATAAGCTTATCCATCTCCCGACTCTGTAAATTGAATTATCTTATCTTCTGTTCGAACTTATTATCGAATCAAAATTCTCTTTGATTTGATTTTCATTAGATTTAAATCTCTATACTTATTTTGAAATCCATCCTTGTATCGCCGAGCGAGGAAGTGTATTCGTAATTTAATATTTAAACTGTTTTATATATATTGTGTTATTTGAATTGTTGATGTTGATTTGGATTTTCGATCGATTCGTCTGATCAACGCTATCGATAGAATTTCTAAAACACTTGAGCAGAGAAACTGACACAATAATATTTTCAAATTTGGTGAATAAAATGGTTTTGTATAATTATATTACATATAAGCATAAATTTTTCTGAAATCAAAAGGTTAATGAATCTGTTGTCCAAAATGTTAAAATTTAATTCACATTTATTGTTTTATAAATCATTGACTATTGCATAAAATAAATAAATGAATTTATAAAACCTGGTTTGTAAATTTATTTGGAAATTTAAATGAATGTAAATCAGGAATTAGAGAATTTGATTTTCGGTGATTTCAAACTTTGATTTTATAGTTTTAAAGCGTATAGTATTTGAAGTATTTTCAAATAGAAACCATTTAAAAGAATGTAAATGTTTAAATCAGTGCTCTTCTCTTCGTCACTGGAAAATAATTTCGGTGATGACGGCCGCATCATCGACATTCATTTTCGAGTTTTGAAGTGGAGAGACTATTCTGTAGCTTTGCTACGGTTTGTTTTGAAATTAAATTGATTTGAAATTCTTAAAATATGATTTGATTTGTAATATATATATTAATATATGATTTAAAGCTGATTTGACATATTATATATATATATTTATTTACCCCTAAATAAATTGAAGTTACCCAAAAAATTAAATCCTTAAATATATGATAAAGAATAATTTCAATTATATAATGAAATCAACATTTTGAAAGAAAAATTTAAGCCTGAATAATTAAATTAGAAAATTTTATTTGTATAACACTCAACTACGTTATATATATAACTTACCAAAATTTTCGAAAGTTAACTATGTAATTGAATATTATACGGTAGAAAATGATATCAAAGGAATTTTAAATAAATTTGAGTAGTTATAATAAGTGTAAATGTACTTAATATATATGTGATAGGATATATTAAGTAGAATAAATTTAATAATAATTTGGAATAAAAAGAAGAATTAAGTTTGTCGAATAAAGTATGTTTATAATAAATGACTATTCAAATGTATGATCTTTGAAATTGTTAATTTAAAGAAAATTGGATAATATATAATATAAAATGTCTTTATAAATAAAATGTGAGTGCGTATAATAAATGTTATCCACTTAAATTTTGATTATAAAATGTCTATGGAGATAGATGGAATAATAAGTTAATAAATAATAGGTGTGATTAATAGAAGAAAATTTGTTTTGAAAGTTAATAAATTGAATTGAATCAACTTAGGGGAGTATCTTAAATTAATTGAATTTATATTGAATTTCATTTGAAAGGATCTTTTATACCTAACGTTAATAATTGTGAAATCAAATCAATTTAATGAAAATCTTGAATTTAAAAACAAATTGTTGAATATAAATTTATTTAAATTAAATTTATATGGTTTAAATTAGTTGTTTATAATGTAATTCAATTTTATTTTATTTTGGTTGTTTCTATTCTCCTACTTCCTTCCTTTTCGGGGACGAAAAGTTTTGAGTGGGGGAGAGTGTAACAAACTGGATATTTTAATGGTTTTAAATTAATTTAATTAACTGAAATTGTGCGAAATTTAATAAAATAAAATAAAATTTTGGAATAAAATTTTTTATATTTGGAATGCGTCTAGTTAAACGTAGCAACTGGTAAATTTTCGTCCGAAAATATGAAAGTTTATTTCGTGCGTGAATTTACTTCAATTTAATCAGTTAAAAAGCGATGAAAATAAAACGTTTCCAAAACCAAAATATTTTTACATAGAAAAATTCTAAACCATCTTTTGAGCAAGTTGTCAGTTTGTCGTTTTTCCAAATTCGGACATCTTTGGATCCGTCGATCTTATTTTTCTGTGAATTTTATGCATTTTCCGCAAGTAGGAATTTCGAATTTTTATAATTCAATTGTACTACTGATATCTATATATCATTTTGATCATCTCGTCGTACTGATCTCAGCGATATATTCGTTCTGTTTTTTTGATCCTCGGTACGCGGCAGAAATCGCAAAACGGGCAACCGTGACGGTACGACTTTTTGTTTCTTGGAACCAGTCAGTACACCGTGCAATATGAACAGACGTGAACGTTTACCTTCCCTAGATTCCTGAATTTGACTATTTCTATTACACTTTTCAGGTTTCATTTCCTTGTGCATTTATGACTATATCTTCCGTCCATCCATTTTCATTTAAATGTTTCCTTTAAAACATTGCCTGGAGCCTATACTTCTCTCTCTATTTTTTATAAAGGTTCAAATATAATGCCTGAAGACTTACGTTTGCATTCTCATGAAGCTCACTTATCCATCATTATCAACTGTTACTCATCCCCTCCTTTCATTCATTTGCTATAAAAAAAATAACAAAGAGGATGTATGCAACACTTCCAGATCTTGACTTCTCTCTCTGTCCAGGCACCTAGCCGCCTCCAGCATCTTCCACCGCCCCTCTCGCCTGAATCGAGCAGCAGCCCCATCCATCAAACTCCACGCATGCAACATCCATGAACCCTCTCCATTTTCCATGCCACTGCCGCAACGACTCTCGCAAGCCTCGCCATCCACATGTTCAATGCTCCTCCCCTTCCTCCTATCACCGAGCGGCAAGAGGAAACCACCCACTCGCCTAGCACTGCTCCATTTCTTTCACTTCCCACGCCACTTCCAGCTCCGCCTTCCACAGCTCGGCCCGCCACCACCTCACGCACTTCCATCATCTCCAGCTTGCTCATGCACCAAGACCGAGTCTTGCTTTCACCACTTACCCCACCTCCTCGTTCCACTCTCCTCTCGGCCGAGCACAGCCCAGTTTGCCCCTCCTCCTCATGTGTCTTCCTTATGTCAGCCTTCGAATCCAACATGTTCACATAGGTATGCAAACCTAGGTACTATATTTGTTTGTTAAATTTTTTTTTGCTTTGACTGAATATATAAATATATATATATATATATATATATATATATATATATATATATATAGTTATTTATGATATACTAGTTTATTTATCCGCTTATATATCAAGTCTAATACTAGTTTATTATATAAGTTATGTATTTATGACCGGTAACACACATAATTTCTCCTGCCCAGTCTTCAAAGGCGCATATATTTATATAAAGTTGGTTGTTTTTTTTAAGTAAGTTTATGTAAGTAAATATTTTATTGTATATATGTTGCATGAAATTTTTTTTTAGACGTGAAGAAATTTAAAATTTCGAACTGATATGTTGAGTAAATACATGTATAAATTTTGAAAATTTCTACGTGTTTATCTATATGTTTGTATGCAACATCATATAAGTTTGTAGCCTTGACTGTTTATATATGTAAATATAATTTAGTTGATGTTTTTCTTTGTCTACATATGTCGGCCTATGTATATACATATTTTTGTTGTGTCGGTCACTTTGCTACCAGGCTTTCTTATACGCGTGTACAGTATATGAGCTTACTTTACGATATAGGTTAGCCTACAAACTTTTGTACTGTATAATGTATATTTAGAACAGTATAAGTTTGTTTAACTTTACATTAGTTGTGCGTCAGTTTACAGGTACTTGAGTTTACAGAGGAGTATACGTGTTCTGCCTGAGTGGTACATATTTTATCGAAGTAAGTTTACATTATGGGCATTACGTAAAATTTTATTTCCAGTTGATAAGCATACTTAATTTTATATCTATGTTAGATATCTTTATATTAAGCATAGGTCAGTTTTATATAGGTTAGTTTATATATGTATGAGTCATGTTATTATTTTGAAATATACATATATGATATGTCATGGTATTTTGAAAGGAATAAGGTATAAAATACATAAGTATTTTGTATTTTTAATAAGTATATGTATAAGTATTCACTTCAAATTATAATTAGAAACATATATATGTTTGATTTTAATATGTGTTTTAAATAATAAAAAATGATTTTTTTTATTTTCATTCTAATATTTGTATTAAATTTTAAATGCTGAAATATATATAATAATAATGTATATATTTTCAGTTTAGATCAAAACTGATTCAATTTGTTGTCATCAAAATTTTGTTATCAGCTCTATTCGTCGTATTCGTGCAAATCTTACTTTGCTTTGGAACTCGTGCTTGGATTTGTAACTCATCTCATTCTCGTTCATCTCTAGCCTCGAAAGGTAAGCAATCACTCACGATTAATATTCTTTTATTTATTAAATTTGATTTCAATTGGAACGACAATTGAAATATACTGCTATTATTTATTGCATTGTTATTTATGTATCAGTTCACCTTTGACATCTAACACTGTTATCTGTTATGTATGCAACCATAATCCAGTTTGGTTGATAATTGATTGATTGTTTGTTGTTTATATTGGATGTTAAATTGTAATGTATAAAGTGATAAATATTATGCAATTGAAACTGACGTTGGATAGTTAACAATTTGAAATTGATATGTGTTGAATTTGATTAGTTAAATTTGTATAATATGACCCTTTTGAATGTTAAATAAATTGATACGTAGAAATAGTGTTAACGACAACTTGAACCATTTAAATGTATGTTGTATAAATTGATGTAGTTGAAATTGAAAAATAAATATCGTGAAGAACCATATAAATATTAATGTAATAATCTTTAATCTACATGAAAGGATAGTGTAGATTCTAGAAATAATTATATTAATTCGTACAAATAACAATGCGAATTAATACGATTATTTCTGGATTATTTGAATTAATTATTGGATTGTTATTGATTGTTGTTATTGCTTGTTTATTTACTTTGACACCATCCCTGTTATCACACTGCAAGTTCCCTTTTATTATGATTGATATTGAATTGAAATTGGAATCGGGTTGAAATGATATATACCCAAATGAATTTGACCTAGGATAGAGAATTAAATATAAAATCCGATTGGCCAATAATTTGATTTAAAAATAAAATAATGATTTTATTCGAATAAAGAATCAGTTTGAAATGAAGTTGGAATTTGAATTTTGAAGTAAAATGTAAAGATTGAAATATAAACAAACATATAAGCAGTAATTGATGAAAGAACGTTGTTTGAAATTAATTATTTAATAATTAAATTTTGAATTATTAATAAATAATTTGGAATTAGTAATAATCGAGTTTTGAAATTATTAAGTTTGAAATCATTTAATAATTAAATTTGAAATTATAATTAAGTTTGAAATTATTAAGTTGAATTTATAATTAAGTTGAAATGATTTGATGATTATGTTTGAATTCATAATTAAGTGGAAATGATTTAATAATTAAGTTTGAATTGATAATCAAGTTTGTAGTTATTAAGTTTTGAAATTATTAATAATTAAGATTGAAATTATTTAATAATTGAATAAGACTGAATTAATTGATAATTGAATAAAAATTGAATTCTTTGAAAAGAGAAATTGAACTTTTGGATAAGTGGATTTGAACTTAGTTAATAAATGAAATTGAGTTTCTTTATTTATTAAAGTTTTGGGAAAATTATTTAAGTAAGTTAATAAGTGAAATTGAAACTTCTCGATTATGTGAAATTTAGTTTTGTATTAATTGAGTTTGAAATTTGTAACGAAGTCAATAAATAAGTGAAAATCGAATTTCATTAACAAGAATTAAAATGAGATTTATTGAAATTAACGTAAGACTTGTAATTTAAAGAATTTATTTGACAAATTTAATTTATTTCAATTTGAAGTTTTGATATAATGAAGTTGAACGTAAGTAATTGATTTAAATGAATTGGAATTTAAATAGAAGTTGTTTGAAGGATAAATTTACTTAGCGAATATTGAATGCACTCGATAAATGAATTTAAATTGATTTGAATGAAAATTAAACCATTTTAAATGATTTCGGAATGGAACTGTGACGCCCCACCTCAATACCCACGCTAGCCAAGAACACTCCGGAGTAGTGCTGTCAACTAGCACGGAGAATAAGGCTGTTGAGGAGCGACCATCCATGTAATTGCTTATCACACGGTGGCTATAAATAATCTTCGGAAACAAACATAGAAATAATCATATCACAAATCAGTCACAGATATCCATATCACAAAGGCGGAAGAAGATATGAATATATAACTAACACATGAGAGTGTACATCAAAGTAGTGGTCAATAAGATCCACGATAATACAAAAGAATAGCAACACGTGCTATACAAAAGAATACAACTATGAGTCTATATCTCAAGTGTATACAACAAAAACTGCTAATCTAAACAGTTAGCCAAAAGTCAGAGTGATGAATCCCTGGGAAGAAGTCAAGCAGAAGCACCTGTAACATCTCGGTCTGACCCGAGTATTATTTAAGAAAATAATAAACGGATCAGTCTAGCTATAAATATCAGATGACATGATATAACATAAAAGATATGGCATAAACATAAACATCCATAACGACATACCACTATAAGTATGTAAACAATGATCAACGGAAGATCAATCAATAAGAGATAATCAATATCACAAGAATCTTCTCAAAGATTCGAAGAGGGCATCATACCCTAAACTTGTACTCATAACAAGTCAATGACATAAATTCCAGAAATCAACACGAGAAATCCAGAAATCATAAAAAGGGAAAGAGGCCTATCACATGACGGTCCGAAGACCATGGGGAGCTACCCCGCATGTGTGAATGGAATCACACAGATTAAGGTCAAGACTAACCAAAAAGCAGAAAGGTATGTGTGAATGGAATCACACAAGTGGTGTCTAGTCTAACCTTGCAATGAAAGAGACATCGCGCAATTGCTAGTCTAATTCATAAAGCGATCATCAAGATCAACGAGAAGTGTCAATTACACTAAGCTAGTAAATATAGAAGTTTAGCTTCATGTCCCATAACCACTTGCTTAACTTAAATATTTACAAACAAACTGTAAATCTTCACTAATAAAATTGTCACAAGAGGTTCAATCGAACAAGTCCAAGGATTAACCGACGAAGTGAACGCAAGCGTTTCATACCACTTGTTTTACTAAGTCGTTTAATTAGATTTCTCATCCGAGTGAGGTAAAGGCTTGTATATACTAATAGATTGGAAAACGGTTTAAGAAAAGAGCTTTGTTATTAAAAATAGAGTTGAAATTGTTGGTTAAAAGAGTTTTGATATTTACTACTAGTATTGAAACCTTTATATTATAAAGTGACAAAACACATAAGCAAGTGTAGAAACAATCAGTCACAAAGATCGCATACGGAGATGCGAATAAAATCCAAGGAAATCAGCTCAATATTTTTCAGATAAGATCCCCTACGGAGGGGGGGTCCGGGGGGGTGGCAACCCCCCAAGGTGGGGGTGCGGGGGCAACGCCACCGCTTACGGGGTTCGACCTAGTGAAGACAAAATGAGGTCTAACGACCTAAGGGGAATAGGGTCGAGCGACCTAGTGAAGACAAAATGAGGTCTAACGACCTAAGGGGAATAGGGTCGAGCGACCTATAAAACTCGCGACCTAAAAGTTAGCAAGGTCGAACGACCTATAGAGGCATAGGGTGCAGCGACCTAAAACATCGCGACCTAGTGAAGACCTAAGGGAGGCGAGCGACTTATAAAACTCACGACCTAAAAGTTAGCAAGGTCGAACGACCTATAGAGGCATAGGGTGCAGCGACCTAAAACATCGCGACCTAGTGACCTAACGGTTTAAGGGTCTTGCGACCTAACTGGAAACAAGGTCCAAACGACCTAACGACTTAAAGTGAAACCTGGCTGAGCGATATAAGGTCGGAGACGACCTACGACTTAACTCCGTGTGAGCGACCTACGACCTATGGTTGCTACGACCTAACGAGTTCCAATAGTGAAGGCTTAAGGTCTAACGATCTAAGGGGTACGACCTAAGGTCTTACGACCTAAGGTGTTGAGGTTGGACGACCTAACCAAATTGCATAGGCCATACGAGCTAAGGCCTAACGACCTAACTCCGAACGAGCTATACGCGAGTGACCTAGGGCGCTAACTCGCAAACGACCTAACGTTAACTCGCGAACGACCTAACTCCAGACGCGCCTTTTCAACGCGTGCGAGCTGAAGACCTGCCGACCTACGACCTAACTCCAAGCGACCTAAGGCCTAACGACCTATAGTGGACGAATGGGCTAAGGCCAGAAACGACCCAAATGAAGGTGACGACTTTTCCACGCGAACGACCTATAGATGCTGGGCGACCTAAGGGGGACAGAGCGACCTAAGCCAGAAATTCACCCCAAAACACTAAAAAGTGGAGTTTTCGCCAATCCAATCCAAACCAAATGCAAATGTGCATGCAAACATGATAGGGATGCATTTCCAATAGCCCAAGATAGATATAGACTAGAATTGTGAGATAAAAATCTCACCTTTGCACTAAAGTTTATGAAGATGAAGCTTGAAAGCAAGGAGAAGCAATCCAAAGCTTGAATCCAATATCTTCTACTTGAATTTGGAGTTGAATGTTGGATTTGCAATTGAATTTTGAGCTTGGAGTTTAAATTTCCCATTCTCTTCACCATTAATGCCAAAGCTTGAGTTAGTTAGGAAATTTATGAAGAGTGAGGAGAAGAGGGTTGGAACTTGGGCTTAATAGGCTAAGCTAACCCAAAAGTCCAAAGCGGGAAAAGTTAGTGAAATTGCTATAACTCCAAACCTATCGATGTTTATACTTAAAAAAATTGTAAACGACATTTCGAACTCAATGGAAGTGGTCTCGAGTCCTAATTTGACCGTTTGCAAAAAGTAGCTTTTCGGACCAAAACCCGATTAACGAGTTAATATTTAAATAAAATATTTAAATACAAACTCGATAAATATGCGGGTTGTTACAGACTCCCCTCCTTAAAGAAATTGCGTCCTCGCAATATATATAAGATGGAAATAAAAAGTAACAACCATAAAAGCATATTAACACAAGAGGAATTTTGAAACAAGAAGTTCACCTCAAGGAGCAGGAGTAAGCAAGTCCGGATGTGTACGCTCGATGAATTCTCTGGATTCCCAAGAACAATCCTTAGGATTTGAGGACCATTGAACCTTCACAAGCGGAACATCTTTATTTCGAAGTCGTTTAACCTCAGAAGCTATAATTCGAATAGGATGCTGCTCATAAGTTAAATTTGGCGAAACTTCAATTTCTTCCACAACAGCAGGCTCAAGAATAGAATCGGAATCTCGAAGGCATTTTCGTAATTGAGAAACGTGAAATACATCATGCATAGCAGAAAACTGAGCCGGCAATGCAAGGCGATAAGCCATGGAACCAATACGTTCAGTGATAGGAAATGGCCCAATATATCGAGGCGCTAACTTCCCCGATCGATTGAAACGTACAACACCCTTCATAGGTGAAACACGAATAAAAACAGGATCCCCAACAGAAAATTCTAATTTCCTTCTTCGATTATCGGCATAGGATTTTTGTCTACTCTGGGCTTCTTTCATCCTATGTCGAATAAGTTCAATCTTTTTCGTGGAATCACGAATAAAGTCTGGACCTAAAACCAGCTTCTCACCGGCCTCAAGCCAACAAGAAGGAGATCGGCATGGCCTTCCGTAGAGTGCCTCGAAAGGTGCCATACCAATACTAGATTGGAAGCTATTGTTATAGGAAAATTCAACAAGTGAAATATGATCTTCCCAACTTCCACCAAAATCAAGCACACAAGCACGAAGAAGATCTTCAAGAGTTTGATTCACACGCTCGGTTTGTCCATCGGACTGGGGGTGATAAGCGGTGCTAAAATTAAGCTTCGTTCCTAAAGCTTTTTGAAGACTCTTCCAAAATCCACTAGTAAACAATGGATCACGATCGCTAACAATAGAAGTAGGAACTCCATGCAACCTTACAATTTCCTTGACAAATAGTTTGGCCAAAAGAGGAACGGTTCGGTTAGACCGAACCGGAATAAAATGGGCGGATTTAGTAAGTCTATCAACAATCACCCATAAGCTATCATGACCCGAACGAGAACGGGGAAGGCCATCTATAAAGTCCATGGAAATTTGATCCCACTTCCAAATTGGAATTTCTAAAGGTTGCAATAACCCACCAGGCCTTTGATGTTCGGCCTTGACAAGTTGGCAAGTCATGCAACACTTAACAAAGTTAGCAATATCAGATTTCATTCCCTCCCAATAATAAAGTCGCTTCATATCAGCGTACATTTTACTACTACCAGGATGAATGGTGAATTTAGAACGATGGGAATCTTCTAAAATATCTTTACGAAGATCCCCAATATTTGGTACGATAAGTCTACCAAATTTTCGAATGCCGCCACGAGAATCAATATCAAAGTCTTTCAAACCTTCAATATCAATTTTATCCTTAACATTTTTGCCAAGAAGAGCCAATTCAGAATCTAGCCCTTGAGCTTCAAGAATGCGGTCTAAAAGAGAAGGATGAGCCTCAAGGCTACATAAAACAAGCGATGAGCATAAATCGGATACGCGCTCTCGAATCTCACAAGTGGATAAGATCTCGAGATCGTTCCATTCGGATATCATCATAGAAACAACTGCTTGTTGCTTACGGCTAAGAGCATCAGCGACACGATTACCCTTACCGGGGGTATAAAGAATATCAAGATCATAAGGTGCAAGGAACTCGAGCCAACGCTGTTGACGTAAATTAAGTTCTTTTTGAGAAAATAAATATTTCAAAGACTTATGATCCGTGTAAAGAATAAATTTCTCTCCCAATAGATAATGACGCCACATTCGAAGGGCGAAAACAATAGCCGCGAGCTCTAGATCATGTGTGGCATATCTAGTCTCGGCCGGCTTCAATTGCCTAGAAGCATAAGCAACAACACGTTCTTTTTGCATAAGAACGGCACCCAAACCAACGTGACTAGCATCGGTATAAACAACAAAATCTTGATTCCCCTCAGGAATAACAAGAATAGGAGCATCGGAAAGGAGTTCTTTCAATTTCTGAAAAGAGGCTTCACATTTGTCCGACCAAATGTATTTAACTCCCTTCTTAGTCAAGCCAGTAAGAGGCACGACAATCTTAGAAAAGTCTTTAATAAAACGACGGTAATAGCCCGCCAATCCGAGAAAACTACGAATCTCTGTCACACTCTCTGGTCTCTTCCAATCTTGAATCGCTTCAATCTTTGAAGGATCCACGGATATCCCGGATTCGGAAATAATATGACCGAGAAACTTCACACGAGATTGCCAAAAGTGGCATTTAGAAAATTTCGCCTTTAATTGATTACTCCTAAGTGTTTCCAATACAATCCGAAGATGTTTCTCATGTTCCTCCTCGGTTTTTGAATACACAAGAATATCATCAATGAATATGAGAACAAACCGATTGAGGAAATCTTTGAAAACTCGATTCATGAGATCAACGAAATAAGCTGGAGCATTCGTTAACCCAAATGGCATAACAAGCCATTCATAAGATCCATATCGAGTACGGAATGATGTCAAAGGAATGCTATCCTCAGCGATACGAAGCTGATGGAAACCGGTAGCCAAGTCCAATTGTGAAAAGACCTTAGCACCACTAAGCTGATCGAATAGATCATCAATCCGTGGTAAAGGATATTTATTTTTAATAGTAAGATCGTTAAGCTTGCGATAATCAACGCAGAGCCTCAGAGTACCATCGGATTTCTTTACGAAAATAGCCGAAGCTCCCCAAGGCGAGGAACTAGAGCGAATAAATTGCCTCGTCTCCAACTCAGATAATTGTTTACGCATCTCCTCATTTTCCTTATTGGACATGCGATAAGGAGGACGAGTAATAGGTTGAGCTCCAGAAACAAGATTAATTCTGAACTCAATTGCTCGTTTAGGTGGTAAACCTAAAACGGGCTCGAATATGTCGGAAAATTCACGAACAACATGAATACGAGAAATAATATCATCATCATCGTTATCACGAGGATTTAAAGAATATAAAGATGCCACCAAACATGATTCTGAATCTTTAAGATTAACAGAAATCTGTTTAACAGATTGTGGATGTCAGAGATGAATAGTCCGCTCAGGACATAGGATATGGGCTTGATAACGGTTAAGCCAATCCATTCCCAAAATTATTCCAAAGCCTAAGTAACGCATGACATGCAAATCGGCTAGGAAAGAAAAATCGCAAAAAATAATCTCTACATCTTTACAAAGCAAACTAAGAGTTGCGGATCCACCAACAGAATTCGCAATTTTTAAAGATGTCATCAATGCAGTAACACTTAAGGAAAAAGTGTCTACCAGTTCCTTTGATATAAAAGAGTGGGATGCACCCGTATCAAAGAGAACTCTAATAGGTTGATCATGAAATAAAATAATACCATCAAGAATGGAATGAGAAATACCTTGGCCACGAGATGTGTTGCCAGGGGCTTGAGCCACATTTAACTTTCCCTCATTCCTGCTTTTACGTTTGAGGCATTGATGTATAAAGTGATCTGGGCTCTTACAATAGCGACAAGATTTGGGCTTAGAGCACTTATTCGCATAATGATCCCCAGACCCACAGTTGAAGCAACTCGCACCACTAGGAGAAGGAGACTTTGCCGCAAGGGTAGCCTGCTTACCCTTTTTGTTGGGATAAGGGCCCTTGAATTTGTTTGGCCTCTTCTTGTTGTTGAAGTTTGGTTTAGCGCCTTTCACTTCAACATCACTCTCTCTTTCAGCCTCTTCAAGACGAAGAGCGATATCGACGAGTTGATCAAATGCGACTTCTAGTTTCAGGAGCAGTGGCTTCTTAAGATTCTTATTTAAGCCATAAACGAACCTCTGGTTCTTCTTCAATGGGGTGTTGATGTATTCAACCCCATATTTGGAAAGCGACTCGAAGGCTACGACGTAATCAGTCACAGAGGATTGACCTTGAACAAGGTCTATAAAACGTCGAGCCAAGGTTACTTTTTCAGCTTCTGGTACAAACTTTAACTCGAAGCGTCCCTGAAATTGCTCCCAGGTGAGATCTGCTTCATTAATTTCTGAAATAAGGAGTTCGTACCAGTCCAATGCTCTCTCCTGGAGCATGCTGGAAGCCACCTGAACGCGGTGGAGATCGATAAGGTTCATGCGAGAGAAGATTCGATCACATGATTTTAACCAAGCCTGGACCTCGATGATATTTTCCGAACCTTTGAAGGGCTTCCCAGCCAAGTTGGTGTAATCGCTGCACAAGCGTGCAAATCCTGACTTTGGGTGAGTGGGTTCTGGGTTAGCTCCAGCTGCTTGAGCATTAGTTACTAAATCAAGAAGCTGTTGAGCAGTCATAAAAACTCCATCCGGTGGTGGAGCACTAGATGATCCAGCTCTGGGACGACCTGGTCTAGACATTCTTTTCCTTAAGAAAGAAAGAAGAGAAAGAAAATAGTTATTCACCAAATGAATATCAAACATTCTTGACAGGTGAAATAAGGAATCATAAAAGAAATAGGATGAATCGGTTTGAAAACCCGAACAAAATCCTAAAGCAAGGCTCCTAAGGTGGACTTAGGACGATGATCCTTGTTAAGTTATTCTACATTGTTCCGAAGTTTGGCTCTGATACCAAGCTGTGACGCCCCACCTCAATACCCACGCTAGCCAAGAACACTCCGGAGTAGTGCTGTCAACTAGCACGGAGAATAAGGCTGTTGAGGAGCGACCATCCATGTAATTGCTTATCACACGGTGGCTATAAATAATCTTCTGAAACAAACATAGAAATAATCATATCACAAATCAGTCACAGATATCCATATCACAAAGGCGGAAGAAGATATGAATATATAACTAACACATGAGAGTGTACATCAAAGTAGTGGTCAATAAGATCCACGATAATACAAAAGAATAGCAACACGTGCTATACAAAAGAATACAACTATGAGTCTATATCTCAAGTGTATACAAAAAAAACTGCTAATCTAAACAGTTAGCCAAAAGTCAGAGTGATGAATCCCTGGGAAGAAGTCAAGCAGAAGCACCTGTAACATCTCGGTCTGACCCGAGTATTATTTAAGAAAATAATAAACGGATCAGTCTAGCTATAAATATCAGATGACATGATATAACATAAAAGATATGGCATAAACATAAACATCCATAACGACATACCACTATAAGTATGTAAACAATGATCAACGGAAGATCAATCAATAAGAGATAATCAATATCACAAGAATCTTCTCAAAGATTCGAAGAGGGCATCATACCCTAAACTTGTACTCATAACAAGTCAATGACATAAATTCCAGAAATCAACACGAGAAATCCAGAAATCATAAAAAGGGAAAGAGGCCTATCACATGACGGTCCGAAGACCATGGGGAGCTACCCCGCATGTGTGAATGGAATCACACAGATTAAGGTCAAGACTAACCAAAAAGCAGAAAGGTATGTGTGAATGGAATCACACAAGTGGTGTCTAGTCTAACCTTGCAATGAAAGAGACATCGCGCAATTGCTAGTCTAATTCATAAAGCGATCATCAAGATCAACGAGAAGTGTCAATTACACTAAGCTAGTAAATATAGAAGTTTAGCTTCATGTCCCATAACCACTTGCTTAACTTAAATATTTACGAACAAACTGTAAATCTTCACTAATAAAATTGTCACAAGAGGTTCAATCGAACAAGTCCAAGGATTAACCGACGAAGTGAACGCAAGCGTTTCATACCACTTGTTTTACTAAGTCGTTTGATTAGATTTCTCATCCGAGTGAGGTAAAGGCTTGTATATACTAATAGATTGGAAAACGGTTTAAGAAAAGAGCTTTGTTATTAAAAATAGAGTTGAAATTGTTGGTTAAAAGAGTTTTGATATTTACTACTAGTATTGAAACCTTTATATTATAAAGTGACAAAACACATAAGCAAGTGTAGAAACAATCAGTCACAAAGATCGCATACGAAGATGCGAATAAAATCCAAGGAAATCAGCTCAATATTTTTCAGATAAGATCCCCTACGGAGGGGGGGTCCGGGGGGGGTGGCAACCCCCCAAGGTGGGGGTGCGGGGGCAACGCCACCGCTTACGGGGTTCGACCTAGTGAAGACAAAATGAGGTCTAACGACCTAAGGGGAATAGGGTCGAGCGACCTAGTGAAGACAAAATGAGGTCTAACGACCTAAGGGGAATAGGGTCGAGCGACCTATAAAACTCGCGACCTAAAAGTTAGCAAGGTCGAACGACCTATAGAGGCATAGGGTGCAGCGACCTAAAACATCGCGACCTAGTGAAGACCTAAGGGAGGCGAGCGACTTATAAAACTCGCGACCTAAAAGTTAGCAAGGTCGAACGACCTATAGAGGCATAGGGTGCAGCGACCTAAAACATCGCGACCTAGTGACCTAACGGTTTAAGGGTCTTGCGACCTAACTGGAAACAAGGTCCAAACGACCTAACGACTTAAAGTGAAACCTGGCTGAGCGATATAAGGTCGGAGACGACCTACGACTTAACTCCGTGTGAGCGACCTACGACCTATGGTTGCTACGACCTAACGAGTTCCAATAGTGAAGGCTTAAGGTCTAACGATCTAAGGGGTACGACCTAAGGTCTTACGACCTAAGGTGTTGAGGTTGGACGACCTAACCAAATTGCATAGGCCATACGAGCTAAGGCCTAACGACCTAACTCCGAACGAGCTATACGCGAGTGACCTAGGGCGCTAACTCGCAAACGACCTAACGTTAACTCGCGAACGACCTAACTCCAGACGCGCCTTTTCAACGCGTGCGAGCTGAAGACCTACCGACCTACGACCTAACTCCAAGCGACCTAAGGCCTAACGACCTATAGTGGACGAATGGGCTAAGGCCAGAAACGACCCAAATGAAGGTGATGACTTTTCCACGCGAACGACCTATAGATGCTGGGCGACCTAAGGGGGACAGAGCGACCTAAGCCAGAAATTCACCCCAAAACACTAAAAAGTGGAGTTTTTCGCCAATCCAATCCAAACCAAATGCAAATGTGCATGCAAACATGATAGGGATGCATTTCCAATAGCCCAAGATAGATATAGACTAGAATTGTGAGATAAAAATCTCACCTTTGCACTAAAGTTTATGAAGATGAAGCTTGAAAGCAAGGAGAAGCAATCCAAAGCTTGAATCCAATATCTTCTACTTGAATTTGGAGTTGAATGTTGGATTTGCAATTGAATTTTGAGCTTGGAGTTTTAATTTCCCATTCTCTTCACCATTAATGCCAAAGCTTGAGTTAGTTAGGAAATTTATGAAGAGTGAGGAGAAGAGGGTTGGAACTTGGGCTTAATAGGCTAAGCTAACCCAAAGTCCAAAGCGGGAAAAGTTAGTGAAATTGCTATAACTCCAAACCTATCGATGTTTATACTTAAAAAAATTGTAAACGACATTTCGAACTCAATGGAAGTGGTCTCGAGTCCTAATTTGACCGTTTGCAAAAAGTAGCTTTTCGGACCAAAACCCGATTAACGAGTTAATATTTAAATAAAATATTTAAATACAAACTCGATAAATATGCGGGTTGTTACAGGAACTTATATACGAACTTGAATCAATATTTGAATTGTTTAAATAAAAGTTGAAATCGAATTATAAATTTTGAAACGATAATTTGGAAGTTCTGAAACGTAAATTTTGGAAATTGATTTAGGAAGACAAACGAAATGTTGATTTACGAATTGAAATTGAAATTGAATTTGATTTGGTTTGAAATGTACTAAACGACCAATCGGTGTAATAATTACGAAAGTTATTAAAGAGACCGGAATCGGTTATGGATATACTCTCTATCTAAACCGAAAACTACTTTAATAACTATACGCGGAGTGATGATCCAGAATGAAGTGGTTGGAATGATGTACGTGATGAATGAAGAAAGAGAACGATAATGGATAGCCTTGACACTTGTGTCAAATTGGAAATGACTAAAATCAGGAGCCGTGCCGGGCCAAATGGGGTTAGCCACCTCGAGCGAACACACTTCTTCGTAACTACTACTCATTACTTTTGATTGATTGGTGCACCCTCGAAATTTCAGGAGTGTTGTTTCGCGGTGTTGCGATAGCTGCGGCGATGCGTTCTCACCAATCCGGATCAGGCGAATGGTAGTTTCACTACCTTGGGTATTGCCTCATGTGCCTTGTCATACTTGTATCCCTATATACGCTACCAATACGAATTTATTTTGTGTTATACCTATGGAGTACTCCCTGATATCCCACCAGTTTACGGTGGAGTTTACAGTGCTGTATAGACTATAACGCTTATATAAAATGTGTTAAGGGGGATAATGGTAACGCCTTAACACTATTTTGATATTTATATTACTGATAGACATTATCTATTTAGCGTATATTACTACATAGTAGATAGTTTAACGGATCCTTAGAGGACGGTTATTCCAACATCCTTTGAGTTACTTGTATTTCGATTGCTATTTCACTTGAGTTGGATTTATTGATATAAGAATATTAATCCTGACTCGAGTGTCTTGTGTTTTGCTTTACGCTCGGGTCAGACTGAGTGTACCAGTATTCGAGACTCACCTTTGGAGTTGGAGCTTTGCTTGAAGATCCAGCCATCTATTCAGCTTTCAGTTATCCAGTTAATTCCAGCGATGTATTCTGATTTGTACCTGATGTATCGTATTACTCTTCTGTTGTAAACTCTAATGTATCTTATATATTTATATAGTAGCTTCATGAACTACTATTTTTCTTTTACTTCCGCTGCATATTATTACTCTGTGTCTGTGATTCTGTGATTATTTATTTACTGTATATCTCAGTTTTGCCAAATTTAAATTAACAATTCGGTATTTTGAATTATTCAAGTCCAACATGTGCGGATACGAATAGTCTAAAATAGCGGGTCGTTACATGATAAATCGTGGGGTCATGTGTATGTTAGGTCGTTTGTGTTGTTTAGGTCATTCTGTATTATGTTTGTTAACTCGTGTGTGTTGTATGGTACTTATGTCGTTTGCAATAAAGGTCGTAGGTCAGCCAAGTGCTAGGTCGTTGGGGTCTGTACAGAGGCGTGTATGTATGGGTCATAAACCGTGTTGTCTAGGTCGCTAGCGACCTAAGTTGGGTCATGTGTGTTAAGGTCGTGAACGACCTAGTGTGTGTTGTAAAAAACCTATAAATAGGGTGTTGAGTCATTTGTAAAACTTGGTTGATTTTTGAATGAAACTTTGTTTGAGTGCTTCGTGCCTCTTTGAAATTGGTAGTTGAGTGTGATCTCCTATCTCCACTTTCGGTTATTCAAGTGCGCTCGAATCAACGATTGTTGAAGCCAATTCACGGTATCAAGTGCGCATGATCAACGTTTCAAGAATTGTAGATCTTCTCTCACGGTATCGTGCGCGATCAACGTGTCGAAGATAGCTAGAATTCGGTATCTTTTGGAGATCAACGAATTTGGGCATTTGGGTATTTTCAATCCATCGATTCATGTTACTTCATCTAATCGTTCTTCGATTAGTTTGACACGAAATCTACATTTTGTCGTCAAATCGTTTATTCCGCTACATCATTTTGGTATCGGAGCTAGACTTAGCCAATCATAGCTAAGCCGAGTCTTGGAGCCAAGGAGTTTTGAAGCCGTGCATCACTTGTTTGAGAGTTGAGCCGAACTAGTCAAAGTTGTGTATAATTTCATTTTGAAGTGTAGAGCCGAGCTTGAAGTGTTGATTCGAGCTAAGAACGAACTAGAATTAGGTCGTGATCAAGCCGATCCGAACTAATTGAAGTAGCCGTGCATTGTGAAGTTCAATTTGAAGTTCAAGGCCGAGAGTAAAGTGTTTGAATTTGTGAAGATTTGACAATGCCGCCGAGAAGAGCTAATCGTCATCAAAATGTTGAAGATTTATATAAACAAGAAGATGCTGAACAGATGGAACAACGAATTAGCAATAAATTCAATGAGAAGTTGGATGAAGGCATTGGTAGATTGGAGAAATTGATGATTGATATGAATCAGAGGAGAAGGTCGCCAATCTCGAACCATGGAGGAAACATAGTTTCGCCATCGCTTACGGAAGCGAGGAGGGTGTTGCCACAATCTTTTAGAGAAAGAAGAGAAACATCAATTTCATCAAGAAGAGATCACCATGAATATAGACATGAAGAGAGAAGAACTCCATGTGAGTTCGAAGATGAGCCATATCGAGATGAAAAGAGACATAGTAGAAGAGACATGCGTGATCGAAGGGATGTTGTTGGTCGAGATCGATATAGACGTACATTTGATTTTGATGAAGAAGGTGATAGAGCTAGCATTCATTATCAAGATCGAGACCAAGTTCGAAATTCATACCGGGATGTAGAAGATGATCGACGTTGGGAGTCGGGGATGAAGACAGAAATTCCGGAATTCAAAGGTGGTATGGTAGCAGAAGAATTTCTTGATTGGTTGTCTAATGATGAGGAAATTTTTGACTTTAAAGAAGTGCATGAGCATAGAAGAGTGAAGTTAGTTGCTACAAGGTTGAGGGGAAGAGCTTTAGCGTGGTGGCAGCAAACTAAACTTACACGGGAGAGAATGGGGAAGTCAAAGATTGAATCATGAGAGAAAATGAAGAAACTGATGAGAGCTATGTTCTTGCCGTATAATTATCAATCACTCATGTATCAGAGGTTGCAGAATCTGAGGTAAGGAACAAAGACAGTTAATGATTATGCTGATGAATTTTATCAACTGATTGCTCGAAATGACATTATGGAGACGGAGGAACAATTGACTGCTATGTTTGTTGGGGGGTTGAGAGTGCATATTCAAGATATGGTGAATATGTTTGATCCGAGATCTGTTGCAGAGGCACATCAGAAAGCGTTGGCTTGGGGGAAGCAGGGAAGACGAGGAGGTGGTATGTTTACAAGTTCCAATATTCAGAAAAAAGGTGCTAGCGGGAGTTCCACTGTTCCTAAAGTTGTTAGTAAACCAGTTGTGAATGAGGTTGCGAAGGCGAAGTTCAACAACAGTTTCAAATGTTATAATTGACAGGAAGTGAGTCACAAGAGTAATAAATGTCTGAAGCCGAGGAAACGAACTATGATTGCTGAAGTTGAAGGTGAGGATGTTGGTGAAGGTTATTCTACTCCAGTTGAGGAGGATGAACAGGATGTTGCGTCGGGAGATGAAGGATGTAATCTAATGATGAGGAGGTCTTGTTTAACATCGAAGCAGGAAGAAGAAGCTAGTTGGTCGAGGAGTAATATCTTTCAGTCGACATGCACTATTCTGGGGAAGGTTTGTAAATTTGTGATTGACGCAGGAAGTTATGATAATATCATTTCTACTGAAGCTGTGAAGAAGTTGAAGTTGAAAACGGAGAAGCATCCAAATCCTTACAAGTTAGCTTGGTTAAGAAAAGGAGAAGAGGTGAAGGTGGATAGGCAAGTTCATGTTCCATTTTCTATTGGGAAGAAGTATAAAGACGAGATCTGGTGTGATGTGGTGGAGATGGATGTTTGTCACTTGCTTTTGGAAAGACCATGGCAATATGATGGTCGAACCAATAGCTACAGCTTTATGTTTGAAGGTGTTAAGATTATTTTAGTTTCGAAGAAGAGACAGCAAGGAGAGAGCAAGTCAGAAGAGATTGAGGAGCTGAAGACTTTGTTGACTTTGAAGGAATTTATTGAAGAAGTAAAGGAGAGTCCAGAGGTATTTTTGTTGATTGGACATGAAACTACTGAATCTGTTGAAGTTCCAGAGGAAGTAAAGCCGGTATTGGAAGAATTCAGAGATGTGTTTCCTGAAGAGTTGCCAACGGAGTTACCACCGTTGGGTGATATTCAACATCGTATTGATCTTGTGCCAGGAGCTGTATTGCCTCACAGGCCACATTACAGGATTAGTCCTAAGGAGCATGAGGAACTGAGAAGGCAGGTGGAGGAGTTGTTAGAACAAGGGCGTGTTCAGGAGAGCTTGAGTCCTTGTGCAGTGCGAGCCTTATTGGTACCGAAGAAGGATGGGACTTGGCGGATGTGTACGGACAGCCGGGCTCTAAACAAGATCACGGTGAGATACAGATTTCCTCTGCCAAGGTTCGATGATTTGATTGATCAGTTGAGCGGAGCTGTTGTGTTCTCAAAGATTGACTTGAAGAGTGGATACCATCAGATTCGTATTAGACCCGGGGATAAGTGGAAGACTGCTTTTAAAACTAGAGAAGGTCTATACGAATGGCTGGTTATGCCGTTTGGCTTGTCAAATACTCCGAGTACTTTTATGAGAGTAATGAACCATATTTTCAGACCATTCATTGGGAAGTTCGTAGTAGTTTACTTTGACGATATTTTGATCTATAGTGGGAATATGGAAGAGCATATCCAGCATTTGCGAGAAGTACTGTTTATTCTACGACAGGAGCAATTTTATGCTGCAACGAAGAAGTGTGTGTTCATGACGCACACTATTTTGTTTCTGGGGTATGTTCTGTCGAAGGAGGGTATTCAAGTGGATGAAAGCAAAGTGGAAGCTGTCAGGAGTTGGCCACAACCCAAGATAATTACCGAAGTGAGAAGTTTTCATAGGTTGGTATCTTTTTATCGAAGATTCATTCCACATTTTAGCAGTGTAATGGCACCTGTAACCGATTGCATGAAAGGAAAGAAGTTCGTGTGGACAGAGGAAGCAGAATTAGCTTTTGAGAAGGTTAAGACACTTTTGACGTCAGCACCAATTCTAGTTTTGCCGGATTTTCAGTTGTTGTTTGAGTTACATACTGATGCTTCGAAGGTTGGGATTGGTGGAGTTTTGAGTCAGAAGGGAAGACTAGTTGCTTATTTCAGTGAGAAGTTGTCTGGAGCCAAGTTGAGTATAGCACTTATGATGTGGAGTTTTATGCAATTGTTCAAGCAGTGAAGCACTGGAGACACTATCTGTTTCAGAAGGAGTTTGTTCTTTATACGGATCATGAAGCTTTGAAGTATTTGCAAGGGCAGGACAAGATTTCAGCTAGGAACGCTTCATGGGTCGCGTATCTGCAGCAGTTTACTTTTGTTGTAAAGCACAAATCAGGGGTGACGAATCGTGTAGCTGATGCTTTGAGCAGGAGGAATCATTTATTGACAACAATGAAAGTTGAAGTGACAGGATTCGAACTATTGCTAGAGTTGTTTGAAGAAGATCCTTACTTTATGAAGATTGTTGAGAAAGTCAAGGATGGGAGTACTGATGAGTTTGTATTGGTAGATGGATTTTTATTCAAGGGGAATCAATGTGCATACCAGATTGCAGCTTGCGAATGAAGATTGTAAAGGAATTACACGAAGAAGACCATGTGGGTAGAGATCGTACTTTGCAGTTGATTTCTCAGTCTTACTATTGGCCCTCGATGAAACGGGAAGTTGAAAAGTTTGTGCGTAGATGTCATGTTTGTCAAGTTTCGAAAGGGACAGCCACAAATGCGGGATTGTATATGCCTTTACATGTTCCTACAAAACCGTGGGTAGATATAAGCATGGATTTCGTGTTGGGTTTGCCGAGGACTCAACGGGGAAATTACTCTATATATGTTGTAGTGGATCGTTTTTCGAAAATGGAACATTTCATAGCTTGTAAGAAGACAGCAGATGCCGTCCGTGTCGCACAGTTATTCTTTAGAGAGATCTATCGATTGCATGGTTTACCAGAGTCTATAGTTTCAGACAGGGATACTAGATTTCTGAGTCATTTTTGGCTAAGTTTGTGGAAGATGGTAGGAACAAAGCTGCATTTCAGTAGTGCTTATCATCTGCAGACAGATGGACAAACCGAGGTTGTGAACAGATCGCTGGGAAATTTATTGCGGTGTCTTGTGAAGGATAATCTGAAGTGCTGGGATGAGAAGTTATGTCAAGCAGAGTTTTCTCATAATCATGCTATCAACCATAGTACGGGTTTCAATTCATTTCAGATTGTATATTCAAGCTTGCCAAAGGGGCCGTTGGATTTAACGATAGTACCACAACCGAAGGGGACAGTTAAACGGGCTGCTGATTTTGTTGATGGTTTGACAGAATGCCATAGAATCGTTCAGGAACGATTGGAGAAGACAAATGAGAAATATAAACGATCTGCGGATCTGAAGCGAAGAAGTGCTGAATTTAATGAAGGAGATTTAGTATATGTTGTACTAACGAAGGATCGTTTTCCAGTGGGAGCATACAGTAAACTTAAAGCTCGAAAGATTGGTCCTGTAAAGATTGTGAAACGGATCAATGAAAATGCTTATAAGTTGAAGCTGTCGGAGGATGTGTACACTTCTGACGTGTTTAATGTTAAACATCTTGTACCTTATTATGGAGATGAACAATCCAATGGGGAAGAATTTTTAAATTCGAGGACGAATTTTTCCCAACCAGGGAAGGATGATGCAGCCCAATCCACCAATTCAGTGGTTTTGAGTCGTTCGTGTGTCTTAGGTCGCTCACGACCTAGTGAAGCAAGCTCGCAAGTGCAATCTACAGTGGGTTTTGATGGGCAGTGACCTAGTATGAAGATAGGTCGTCCAAGCGACCTAACGAATTAAGACAACCGACCTAACGAGCTAAAGGAAATAGTGCAGTGGAAGGGCCGCATGTCTTTAGGTCGCTCCGACCTAATTCCAATGACCTACGACCTAGTTAGGTCGCGTGAAAAAGATCCAGTTGCTGAAGGTCTTAAGTCGCGTACTTTGTTAAGTCGCGTGGGGATGATAACTCGTGGGTCGTGTGTATGTTAGGTCGTTTGTGTTGTTTAGGTCGTTCTGTATTATGTTTGTTAACTCGTGTGTGTTGTATGGTACTTATGTCGTTTGTAATAAAGGTCGTAGGTCGGCCAAGTGCTAGGTCGTTGGGGTCTGTACAGAGGCGTGTATGTATGGATCGTAAACCGTGTTGTCTAGGTCGCTAGCGACCTAAGTTGGGTCATGTGTGTTAAGGTCGTGAACGACCTAGTGTGTGTGTTGTAAAAAAACCTATAAATAAGGGTGTTGAGTCATTTGTAAAACTTGGTTGATTTTTGAATGAAACTTTGTTTGAGTGCTTTGTGCCTCTTTGAAATTGGTAGTTGAGTGTGATCTCCTATCTCCACTTTCGGTTATTCGAGTGCGTTCAAATCAACGATTGTTGAAGCCAATTCACGGTATCAAGTGCGCTTAATCAACGTTTGAAGAATTGTAGATCTTCTCTCACGGTATCGTGCGCGATCAACATGTCGAAGATAGCTAGAATTTGGTATCTTTTGGAGATCAACGAATTTGGGCATTTGGGTATTTTCAATCCATCGATTCATATTACTTCATCTAATCGTTCTTCGATTAGTTTGACACGAAATCTACATTTTGTCGTCAAACCGTTTATTCCGCTGCATCAGCATCAGACCAATCCATTATAACAATGCTCGAATAACTGCTATCAAATGAGTTTACCCCTTCTCTATTATCAGATCTTGATATACTATCGTTCAAAACAATTGAAAGTTCAGCTATACGTTCAGAGTTATCCAACAGTCCACCATCACCATCTAGATTATCATTTAAGTCAGCAAGACAATCAAAATTATTAGAAATATTAATCTCAAAACTTTCCATAACATGAAATTTGGTTTTGCGATTTTTGTTACGAATAGAAGTGAAAACTTTGCTCTGATCTTCCACTTTTTCGAATCCAATCGAAGATGATTTTAAACAAAACACTTCATTACGTAGAGAAACGACTAGATCTAAAAGAATGGGATCAAAACCTTGATTTACTTCTTTAGCAACATGAAAATTAGGAATTACCAACTCCACTAAATCAGATGAATCAGGCTTTTTAATCAAGACATCAGATTTGTCGATGAACTCTATTGGATTGTCGATGAAACCTTTTCCCATATTCGGTTCATTAATAATATCGAAATGATAAAATAGATCATCAAGATAGTTAATTCCTAAATCTTTCTTGTGCCAGAGATGATCAATCAAAATACCCCTCAACATTAAGTATTTCAAGGCAAATTGAAATCCATGATTAACCAATTCTGGATTTGAGTTTCCCTGTTCCTGCCCCTTAATTACTCCAACTTCTTATTTGCTAAAGTAGTCTTCAGGGTTGCCAAATCTTTTGATGTACCCTTTACCTATGTTCGGTTCATTGGTGATATCAAAGTGATATAATCAGTCGTTGAGATATTTAATTCCTTCATTTTTCTTGTACCAGAGATAGTGGATCAAAACTCCTTACAACAACAAGAATTTCAAAACAATTTGGAACCCATGGTTGATCGAATAAGAATTAGATTCAGAGGAAACCATTTTCGTCACACAATCTTTGCTTTTAAGCCCAAAAAATCCACAAGTAAAACATCTGACTGGATCACGGCAATGATTAGCGAAATGGTTCAGATCCCCACATCTGAAACAAAAATTCTTTCCCTTTCTAGAATCGATCCATTTCAATTTTGATTTACGAACAGTCAATCTTTGAGGCGAATACTGATTCTTTACAACTTGAGCATAAGAAACAGGAGAAGAATTACGATTAAAAATATTAGAGTATCGATACAGATGGAAAGAATTCCCAGAAGGCAGTGAAAATTGTAGACGAGAATCTTGAGAGGACACCATTGTTGTTTACGGATCTTAATCTCTATATACTTAGTTTATTACATACAACATATATTACCTTATTAAGTGAATATTTCAAAACTAAAAAATAATGAAGTTAAATAAAAAGATATATGAAATTTCCAAATGTAGTTTTGAATTTGTGGAATATTTAAAGTTTGAAATATATTGAAAAATAAATGGTTTATTTGGTGATTCAAATATGTACTTGAAATCAACCTAATTTGAAATGGTTTATTGAGAGACTGAATTGAATTAAAAATTGATGAATTGAGATTTAATTCGAATTTTGGAGTTTGAGTTAATTTGAATCGAATTATGAAATTTGAGGAAGCTATTTTATTCTATAAAGTATTTTTAAATTATATTTAAAACTGTTTATTTATTTTACATTATAAATTATCTTAATATAAACTATTTTATTATAAGTCATTTTAATATAAAACTATTTTAACTATTTTATACTAATTATTTTAATAGAACTATTTTAAATTATAACTATTTTATATAAACTATTTTATCTTATAACCTATTTTATTATATATTATTATTAATATCAAAACTGTTTAAAGGAAAATGTTATGATTTCAAAGCATAATGATTTCCAAAGTGTTATAAATTCAAGTATTTGATTTCGAAAATGTTATGACTTTGAAGTGCTATGATTTTGGAGATAGATATATTTGAAAGGGAAATGATATTGTGTTGATATGGTTTTGAAATGGAAATGATATTTTGGTTTTGAAGTATAAACTAATTTGAAATGACCATGGTGTTATAATAACGACTCGTTGTTAAAGAGACTGGGATCGGATATTGTTACACTCTCTGCCAATACCGAAAACCACTTTAACAACTGTGCATGTGGTGGAGATTCCATAATGAAGTAGGATGGTTTGGTGACGATTATATATGGTATTTACGTGGACTTGACTCCCATGAGTCAGCTTGATGCGGCTAAAACAGGAGCCACGCCGGGCCAAGTGAGGTCATTCCTCCTATCGGACACATTTCTCCAATACCATTCTATTTGCTTTTGTGATGTTATTGGGTGCACCCTTTGATTTGGGAGTGTGTCATGAGGTGGGAGGTTGTAGATGCTATGCGTAACCACCAATATGAACCCGCAAACGGTATATCTACCCTGGCATTTCCTCGAGTGCCTTGTCGCATTCCCTATCGCGCCTTCTACGAGTTTGTTTTGTACGATACATATGGAGTGCCTCTGATAGTAGCCCTCCAGTTTATGGGGGGGGGGTTACAGTACTGTATAGAATATGGGAATATATAAAATGTGTTAAGGGGGATATGGGTAACGCCTTAACGCTATTTTAATATCTTTTACTTTACTACAGACATATTGTAGTAGCATATATTACTACATAGTAGATCGTTCCACGGATCCTTAGAGGATGGTTATCTCAAACATCCTTTGAGTTACTTGTATTTCAGTTGATATTTCACTTGAGTTGGATTTATTGACATAAGAACGTTAATCCTGACATGAGTGTTTTGTGTTCTGCTTTACGCTTGGGTCAGACTGAGTGACATAGCATTTGAGACTCACCTTTGGTGTTAGAGCTTCATCTAGAGATCCATCTATATCTATCCAGCTTTCAGCTCTCCAGTTGTTGGTTCAGACTTGTCATCTATTTGTATTCGAGACTGCATTATATTTGAGATATTCTGTTGTATTTTGTTTCAACTTTGTTATTTATCTATCCCGCTGCATATTACTGTTTAATACTCTATGTCTGAGATTCTGTGATTTATTTATTTACTGTGTATGATGAGTTTTGCCAAATATAAATTAACAATCTGATATTTTGAGCAATTCAAGTCCAGCATGTGAGGATGCAAATGGCTGAAAATACCAGGTTGTTACAAGTGGTATCAAAGCTCTAGTTTAGGCAAAACTTAGCATATAGAGTAAACTTAATTACAGAATCACCTTCATTCGAGCCTGGATTTCTCCCTCTTTGATTTGGATTTCTTTCGAACTTTAGACCCTACCTTTGTTCCAAAATCTCTTCCTCTTTGACTCAGTTTCCTTTGAATTTTGGAATGCTCTCCTCGGTTCCAAAATCCATTCTTGTCTTCCCCTATCTAAATTCTTTTGATTCTAGAGTATCCCATAGCTCTACTGTATGATTTGTAAATGGGTGAAACTCCTTTACAACGGGCATCAATTCATCGAAGATTTCTGTATCGACAGTTTAGATGCTGCTATCTCTTGATACGCCCGAATTTTATCTCTTGCGACCAAATGTTAATTTGCCTCAAAAGTCTACATCGATCTTATTCTTGAAGACATGGTTGACTCGGTTAAGGTCATTCGCGATTTATATTAGTCTATCCATCTTTCTGTTTTGAAATTTAATTATTTTATCTCTCATTCAAGCCTACCTTTCTAGTCAGAATTCTGTTTGATTAAGGTTCCTCTGAATTTGAATCTCTATCCTTGTTTTGAAATCCATTCTGGAATCATCGTGCGAGGGAGTATATTTGTTATTAATATAAAATTATTTTATATTGTGTTGTTTTGAGTTGTTAAGTTTGAATTTTGGATTTCGATCGATTCATCTAGCAAACGCTATCGATAGGGATTCCAAAACACTTGAAAAGAGCGAACTAACATAATATTGTTTTCAAATTTGTTTAATGAAATAAATTTTTTATGATTATATTGTATATACATAAGTATAAATTTTCTGAAATTTAATATTTAACAGGATTGGTTATTGTGACAATAATATTTGATTCTCGTTCATGGTTTTGTAAACCATTGACTAAATGAATTTATAAAACATGGGTTATAAATTTATTTAGAATTTAAAATTAAGAATTTGAGAATTCAATTTTCAGTATTTTAGAAAATTTGGCTTTAAATTTTAAAGTATATTAGCTAAAAGTATATTTTGAATAGAAATCGTTTCCAAAGAATTTTAAAAGTTTTAATCATTACTCTTCTCTTTTGTCGCTGGAAAATAATTTCGGCGGTGATGACCGCATCATCGATGTTCATTTTCGAGTTTCAGAGTTGAGAGGCCCCATAGTAGCTTTGCTATACTTTTGTTTTGAAAAAGAAATGGATTTGATTTAAGTTTCTTGTGTATAAATTGATTTATAAAATATACATATGTATATAATTATTTCAAAATAGTTTGAAGTGAAACCGAAAATTTGAATCTTAAGATTTATATTAAGAAATGGTTTCAATTATTGAAATAAAGTGAAATCCTTTTATTTTAATATCTAAAATGATAAATGAAATTTAACCAACCTGAAATAATGAATTTGAACAAACTTATTTGTATAACACTAAATTACATTCTAATATATGTAACTTGCCTAAAGTATTCAAAAAAGTTAAAATGTTAGGGTATAGTAAAGGGTTATACAAGAAGAAAACATAGGTAATAAGTTGTTCAAACTAAAATCGTCTTAATATAAATATTGAAAATAAGAAGGAAAATTCGTATAATACTTAACTGCACTTTGTAACATTAATATAACTTACCTAGAAAAGTTTAAATGTAGTTAGAATGTAATTAGATAGTATACACCAGGATGAGCAATAGAATGTCAAAAATGATATTTTGTTAAGGGAATTTACATGAAAAATAAACTGAAGAATGAAAATTTTCATTTTTTGAATAAAATATTGTTATAAGATGTTTATAAACGTAATATATGTTACAAATGTATATTAAGTGGAATAAATTAAATAAATAAAGGAGAATGCTAGTTAGGTAAATGAATATGAACTTTATCATTTTAAACTTTCTTTTTTTGACTTTCATGGCTGCTCCCGCCAATACCCCGTCCCTCTCCCCATCCTTTCAAACTTTCCCACCCATTCCTTCAACTGTTCCTTCTCCATCTTCTCCTTCGGGCCCCCTTCCGAACTCTCCTCCCGCTTTGCCTTCGTCGGTTCCTCCACCTCTTGCTTTTTCTTTGACTATTCCTCCATTTGCTTCTTCTTCGACTCTTCCTCCTTTTGCTTCTTCTTCTTGGTCCTCACTTTTCAAAACCAAACCCCGTAATGCTGGTCAGTATTCCCTATTGATTTTCCTCTTGTTTTGATGGACATGCTCTGGTTCCTCCGTATGAGGTGATTAAAGCTGGAAGAGAAATTTGGAGTGATTGGCTAGTTGGTTTCTTTCTTGATAAACAACTGTCCTACCTCATTGTAATCAATCATCTGAAGAAGATATGGAAGTTAAAAGGGGAGATTGTGGTTAAATATGATGGAACTTTGTTCCTTTTCCATCTGTCTTGCACTGAGGACAGAAGGAAAATTTTAGAAGCTGATCCAATATTTCTAAGGAACAAAATTTTCATTATAAAGGCATGGGATCCTTCAATTGGTAATGGTTGCGGTACCATTAGATCAGTGCCTGTATGGCTTAAGCTATCCAATATTCACATCTATGCTTGGTCTCATCTAGGCACTAACTGGATAGCTTCTAGAATTGGAAGGCTGTTATGTTTGGATTCATCCACTGAGAGGCTGGAGAGGATTGGATTTGCTAAATGATTGGTGGATGTTTCACCTGATCGTCAACTAGTTGATGAGTTTTCTGTTAAATTGCTTGATGGATCTAATCAGTTGGTTCAAGTTAGTTATCTTTGGAGGCCTGATATATGTACCATCTGTAAGTAGTTTGGTCATTTAGACAATTTTTTCCTGAAAGATTATGGTGAAAATGATGGTAGTAAGGATGATGCAGCCTTGAAAAAGAAAAATCAAGAAGGAATAAATACAGAAAAGGGGTAGGCAAACTTCCAATTAAAGGTAAACAAGTCTGGAAGAAGGTTACAGATAGAAAAACAAATTCCAAAGAATTATCCTCTCAGAATCTGCCTGTTTTGAATGAGAGCATGGTGACTGATAATGAACAAGAGGGAAAAACTGATAAGCAGCAACATAAAGTAACAGAGAGTACTAGTGATAAGAGAGGAAATGATATTAATTTGCAAGTATGCCACCCTGACAAGGAATAGGATGTTTATCGGACTTACAATAAATTTGACGTGTTAAATGATATGAATGATGATTCACTTGAAGGAAATGAAGCAAAAAGTGGGGAGGATGATGTTGAGGAGGAAGTTATTGTTGTTGAGGATGAAGATATTGTTGATGAGGAAAATAGATCAAACAAAGGAGATATGACTGTTGTGAATGAATGTGATGTTCCTTTTGTTTCTGTTTTTGATGATGTACAACATATGCACAGAATTTCCTCTGTGCATGGGTACCATTCTTTGCCAACAACTGAAAATTTACATATGCAAATACATCAATCTGAACATATCATGAACAATCATGAAATAGCTTTAACAACGCTTAACCCCAATTCGACATCCAATGCAAATTTCTCTCCCTTCCCTGAACCTGACCCTGATGTGCTTTTTTGCAGTATTTTACAAAGGAAAATTACTGACTTAATTATCTCCATGATTCCTACTTCTCTTTCTTCATCAATTTCAACCTCTTCTCTTTCTTTATCTTCAACCCAATCAACCCCAAGTCAACCTTATGTTTTCTTAGGTACTATTCCTGGTTGGATATCACCTCCCACATCTCCAAAAGATCAATTTCAAATGATGAGTGACCTATCTACAAATGTCAGTCTCAGGAAAAAAAGTAATACAAAGAAACAAATCCACGTCTCTTCAAGAACTCAGTCTCCCATTACTAGGAGCATGAAAGAAGTTGATCACCACTCCTAAGTCTAATTGATGAAGCACAACTTCGGAGCATGGAACATAAGAGGATCTCATAACTTCCTCAAGTTAGATCATGTCAAGCATTTAATAACATCTCATCAGCTGTCAATATTTGCAATCCTTGAAACCAAATTAAATCTTCCCCTCACAATTTATGCTACTAAGTATGTCAATCCATCCTGGACTCTTACTCATAACCTTAATGAAGCAAGCTATGGTCGTATTTTGGTGCTGCATAATCCTGTCGAACTCTCCCTTGAACTCCTTCTTGCTACTCCCCAAATAATGCATTTTCATGAAAATTACTACAATCCTCCCTCTTCCTTTTACATATCTTTTGTATATGCTTCTAATTCTCAAGTCTCAAGACAATCACTTTTCAATTTAATTCCTGCCCTAAGACAAGAAACTCATCCTTGGGTTATTGTTGGTGATTTCAACAGTTGTTTCACCTTGTCTGACAAGCATGGAGGTCTGCCTCTTATGCCAAAGGATATCATCCCCTTGAACACAACCATTTATGATTCATCTCTAATTCCAATCCATAGGGAAGGTGCTCTGTATTCTTGGAACAATAGATCCAGGAGTGGAGTTAGGACCTTTTCGAATATTGATCATTCATTCTCCAACTACAAAGCCCTTACCACTTGGCCAAATCTTTCTACCTTCCTGCCTCCTTTTATTCTTTCTGATCATTCGCCTCTCATCATAACCACTGGTAGGAAGCATCATGGAGTCAAAAGAGGATTTAAATTCTATAACTCATGGATTCATGATCCAGAATATAATTTTATAATACAAACTGCCTAGGCTAATGAATTTTTTGGAAATCCGATGTTTATTTTTTGCAGAAAGCTCAGGGCAACCAAAGAAGCCTTAAGGGTCTGGGCTAAAGACAAATTTGGCAATGGAAATCTCAGATCCTCTTTATTCAAGAAGCGGCTCACGGAGGCTCAGGGGTTGATGATGGCTAATCCTGACAATGATGACTTGGCTGTTAAGGAAGCTGACCTTTTCCTTGAGCTTAATCAAGCTTTGGATGTTGAATGTGATATGAAGAAGCAGCGGTTGAGAATTAAATGGGCTGCTGATGGAGACAGGAGCACAAAACTTTTCCATGCTTCCCTAAAGGTTAAACACTCAAATAACAACATCTATTCCATTCATGATGAAGCAGGAAACTTGCACTCTACACCTGAGACAGTGGACAGAGCCTTTCTCCTCCATTTTTCAGGTCTTCTTGGCAATGATAAAAACTTTATTCCTCAATTGGATGATCTCATTTATGTTTCTCTACCTAAAATCAATAATGATGAAGCTGCTAAGTTAGTGGAAAAAATGACCAATGAAGAAATAAAGAATACCCTCTCTGCTATGAATAAGAACTCGTGTGGTGGACCTGCTGGTTTCAACGTGCAGTTTTTTACTTCTAGTTAGGATATTGTAGGTGGGCTTTTCTGTAAGGCTGTTCATAACTTTTCGATAAGTTTAAACTTCTTAAATCAGTTAATGCTATGAATTTGGTTTTGATTCCTAAGAGCTTGCCTCCAACATCTGTGTCCTCCTTTAGACCAATCTCATGTTGCAACGTTGTTTATAAGTGTATTTCTAAAATTATTGCCTTGAGGCTTGTTGCTGTTTTGGTGAGAATCATTTCTAAGAATCAAGTTGCTTTTCTTCCTAATAGAAACATTCTCGATAACATAATGCTTGCTCATGAGCTATTAAAGGGATACAGCAGTGTTAGTGCCACTCAAGGTGCTATGTTAAAGCTTGATCAAGAAAGCTTATGATAGTCTTCAGTGGTCTTCTGTTGTCAGAACCATGTCCCTTATGGGGTTTCCAAAAGTTTTTGTTGCCTAGATCTAAAAATGCATCTCCACTCCATCATTCTCTCTGATTTTGAATGGAACTAATACTGGATACTTTACCTCTAAGCAAGTGTTAAAGCAGGGGGATCCTCTATCCTCCTATGTTTTTATAATGGTGATGAAAGTTTTCACATGCTATATAAGGCCTTTGTATCTAACCAGGCAGATACATTTTCATTCCAAATGTAAGAACATACAACTAACTTTTCTACTTTTTGCTGATGACATCATGTTATTCACCCAGCCTAATCAACAATCTATTGAAACCATAAAATGTGCTCTACATAGTTTCTACTTGATGACAGGACTTGAACTAAATCTAAATAAATCTAGTATTTTGTTTGCTGGTGTGCCGAGTTTACAGAGGCAAATTCTCTCATCTGTTGCTGGGATGCAAACCATGAATCATGATATGACCTACCTTGGTATGCCACTATGTACTTCAAGAGTATCACACTCTAACTGTTTAACCCTCTTTCAAAAAGTTACTGCTGTTAGAGCGAGGTGGGATACCATTTTCTTGTCTCAAGCTGGTAGACGCGTTCTTATCAAGTCAGTGTGCATTTCAATGATGGTCTATTAGGCCAGGGCATTCATCCTACCTCCTAAGCTTTTGAATATGGTCAGATCTGCAATGATGAGAATTTTCTGGTTTAGATCAATACATGCTAAGAAGGTTTTTCCATGTTCTTTCACAATTTTTGAGAAACCCTTAAGCAAAGGTGGTTTAGGCATTTTCAACATTCCTGTTTGGAACAAGGCTGCATACAGTTATCACTTAAATGCTCTAATGCATAGGAAGGACTTTTTGTGGGATAAATGGAAACTAAGGCATAATGTTGGTACAAAGAATTTTTGGCAGATGGAAGCCCCTCAAACTTGCAGTTGGATTTGGAGGTGTATTCTGAACTTGAGGAATACATATAGGCCTTTAGTTCAAATACAACTCTCTAGCACAAGTGAATGTAGTTTCTGGTTTGAACCATGGATAAGCAAGGGTATTATTCTGGATCAAATCTTCACATCTCAGCATAAATTCCAATCTGGTATTGGCTTAAATGCCAAGGCTGTTGACTATATTGCAAATGGTAAGCTGGTGCTGCCTTATTCCAGTAATCAAACAGTCAGATCCCTATGGAATCAATTTGCTCCTAACAAGTATGTTCTACATGATCATGATTTTGTGCTATGGAATGGCAAAGCCCACTCTATATCCTGTATTTATGTCACTCTGATGGGTATAAATACCATGCTTAGATGTAAGTGGCACAGGGTTACTTGGAATGCCATATCTCCAAGCAGTGACAACCTGATGCTCTGGAAAGTAGTGAATAAGGCCCTGTTAACTAAGGATAAATTGCTTGCTTTTGGTATGTATGTTCCTTCTTTCTGTGTTCTATGCAATACACATGATGAATGTACCCAGCACCTTTACTTTGAATGTCCTTTTGTTCTTCAACTTTGGAGTAAAGTGTTGAGTAATATGGGGATGGCTGTTGTCCCACATCATTCTGCTGAACAGTGGGCTTTGATTGAGAAAGCTACAAAGTGGAAGGAAGTGAGAAGCATACCTTTCTTCTTCATTTTAAAGAAGCTGATGAAATTAGTTTGGAAAAAAGGAATAGGAGGAATTTTGAAGGGCAAATGAGGAGTCATGATGTGCTATGGGCTGTCCTTAAGCATGATATCCTAATTGGAAAGAAATCAAGTATTCATGCTTTTCAAGAGTATCTGATTGTGCCTTGGATTCCATAGCCCTCTTGTTTTTTTTCCTTTTTCTCTTCTTTTTTCCTATTCCTAGTTCTCTGTGTGTGTCTATCTTCCTTTCTTTGTATCTTTGTTTTTCTTCTGTTTAATAAATCTGGTAGAGGCCCAGTTTTTAGCCCCGCTTACTCTGGAAAAAAAAAGAATACTGAAATTGAAATTTTAAGGGAAATCTACTTAACTAGGGTCAAATAGATTTAATAAATTGGTAAATAAATGAGTTAAACCAAACAAATTTTGTTTTTAAAAGGTAATTTTGTAACAAATGCTAATAAATTGAAATCAAATCTATTGATTTAAATATATTAGATTGAATCAGTAAAATATGGATATAATAAATAGTTATTGATTTAATAAAATGGATTTAACCAAATTGTTGAATATTAATTTAAATTTATATGGTTTTGAATAGTTGAAGTTGAATGTTGAGGTAGAATTGACTATTGTTGATCTAATAGATTTAATAAATGAGTAAAATAAAACAAATTTGGTTGTGAAATTTTTATAATAAATATTAACAAATGGGAAACAAATCAATTGAATACAAATATATGGAAATGAAACCCAATCAAATGTAAGCACAATAAATTTGACTTATTAAATAAAATGAATTGGAATCAATCAATTGAATATAAATCAATTTTAAAATAAATGTAGTTTATATAGTTTTAAATTAATTATTTTATTTTATATTTCAAATTTGTTTCTTTTTCTCTTTCTGGTCGTTTCTATTCTCCTACCTCCTTCCTTTTCGAGGACGATAAGTTTTGACTGGGGGAGAGTGTAACGATCCGTAAATTTTAAAGGTTTTAATAACGTAAGTAACTGTAATTTTGTGAAATTATAAATAATAAAATTTGGAAATAAAAATTTAATGTTTGGAATACGTCTATATAAACATAGCAACTGATAAATTTTCATCAGATAATACGGAAATTTATTTTATTGTGTAATTTTATTTCAATTCAATTCAGTTAATATTTGATGATAATAAAATATTTTTCAAAATTGAATATTTTTATATAATATATTTGTAAATCATCTTTTGAGTGAGACGTCGTATTGTGTTTCTTCAAATTTAGACTATTATTGCCCGTTTATCTTATTTCCGGCAAATAAGCAGCATTTTCGGTACTGATTATCGAATTTTGATAGGATAATCGTACCACTAATATTTGTGTACCATTTTGATCGTCTCGTCATGCTGATATCTATGGTATATTCAATTCTGTGTTTTGAAGTCCCGTACATAGCAGAATCCGTGAAAACGATTCCATATCGGTACCACTTTTGATGTCCATTCAAATTTCAAATGGCTGAAATAAATGGCCATTGGCATTTATTATCATTTGTTACTATTCCATCATTTCAATGCATTAATGGTTCGTTGCTTTCATTTCCATCAGTTTAGAATATATAATTTTTATATTCGTTATACGTTTACATTAAATTTTTGAATGGTTCACTTTTAGCCTTTAAAACTTTATCTTTTTATTTTCCATTTTCATCACTTTTATTGCCAAAGCTGTGATAGCCAAATCATCTTCTCCCCCGCTTTCTTTATCCTCTCCCCTTTGTTTCTCCTTCTTCTTTGAGATTTGCCCTTCTTATTTCCCTCCGCCATGTCCACGTCGCCATACCCTGCTTCCTCCATCTCCACATCACAACCCCACCTCCGTAGCCTTTGCCTCTCCACCTTCCCCATCCTATTCGTCGAGACCCTTCAATTAGCAAACAGCACCTCCCATGCTCACGTTTTGCCCCTCCCCCCTCATCAAAGCCGCAGATCTACACATCACCACTGTTCCTCGCCGCTCCTACCCCTTGCGTGCCCATTCCTCCCTGTTCTTTAATGTAGGTTGTATAAGTTATAATGTTGTTATGTGTGTGTGTATATATATATAATTTTACAAATTTTCTGTATGTCGTTATATATATAAGTTACAGGCCATATTATCTAATGTTCGTATATGAAAGTCTCGGCCATATTATATGCGAGTATATATATTAGTAGTATGGGTGGGTTTTGTTTTAAAGTATATATACGTTTAAACTTTATTTGTAATATAATATTGGTATAAGTTATGATAGTATATATATCTTCCATACATATTAAGTTGATTTGATCCGTTTTCATCAATTCCTGTTATCAGCTTTGTTGTTCGTCGAATTTGCGCCAATTTAGCTTTACTTTGGAATTCGTGTTTGGATACGTAACTCATTCCATCGCCATATATATCTAGCCACAAAAGGTGATCAATCACTCACGATTAACATTCTTATATTTATTAAATTTGATTTCAATTGAAACGACAATTGAAATATCTGTTGTTAGTTATTTAAATTGTTATATATATGATATTATCTGTAACTATTCACAGTGGGATATGACACCATATCTTGTTACTTATATTTAATTATTATTGATGATATATCCCTGTTATATTATTACTCATATCTGTTATCACTCTGCAAGTTCCATGTTAGTATAGAATGCCCTATGGGTTGAAATGATACATACCCGAACGATCTGTATAATAGGAAAAAATCGTTATGGATTGTAACGATAAACCCAAGCAATTTTCATTGAATAGAACTTGGGATTGCGGGTTGAAATGATATGTACCCGTATATATTTTAAATTACGGACTGAAATGATAAATATCTGTATCACTTGACCATATGATAGAAAATTATATACAGACACCGTTGGTGTATATATATATTTTTTAAAACGAGTTCCAAGGTTTTAAAAAAATGAATATTTTGGTTTTAATATATAATTGATTTTAAGATATTATATATATATATATATGTATGTATGTTATTTATAAGGGTTTAAAATTTAGATTTTAAAATTTATATGTTTTGAAAATTGTATGGTCATAAATGAATTTTGAAATTTTATTTCAAATATAAAGTTTATAATAGAAGTTGGTTTGAAAATATATTTATTTAAGAATTATACTTAAATATGTGGAATATCTAAAGTTTGAATTAATTGAAAAATAAATGGTTTATTTGGTGGTTCAAATCTGTACTTGAAATCAACCTGATTTGAAATGGTTTATTAAGAGACTAAATTGAATTTAAAATTGATGAACTGAGATTTAATTTGAATTTTGGAGTTTGAGTTAATTTGAATCGAGTAGTGAAATTTGAGGAAGCTATTTTATTATATAAAGTATTTTTAAATTATATTTAAAACAGTTTATTTATTTTACTTTATAAATTATCTTAATATAAACTATTTTATTATAAATCATTTTAATATCAATTATTTTAACTATTTTATACTAATTATTTTAATATAACAATTTTAACTTATAACTATTTTATATAAACTATTTTATCTTATAAACTATTTTAATATATACTATTATTAATATCTAAACTTTATAAAGGAAAGTGTTATGATTTCAAAGTGTTATGATTTCCGAAGTGTTATAAATTCAAGTATTTGGTTTTGAAAATGTTATGACTTTGAAGTGCTATGATTTTACAGATTGCTATATTTGAAAGGGAAATGATATTGTATTGATATGGTTTTGAAATGGAAATGATATTTTGGTTTTGAAGTATAAACTATTTTGAAATCACCATGGTGTTATAATAACGATTGGTTGTTAAAGAGACCGGGATCAGATATTGTCACACTTTCTACCAATACCGAAAACCACTTTA
The DNA here is from genome assembly GCA_030765085.1 of Allium cepa. NCBI lineage: Eukaryota > Viridiplantae > Streptophyta > Magnoliopsida > Asparagales > Amaryllidaceae > Allium > Allium cepa. Next base: position 343,947,259 of record CM060946.1, on the reverse strand, counting down.
ACAACTGTGCATGTGGTGGAGATTCTAGAATGAAGTAGGATGGTTTGGTGACTATTCTATATGGTATTTACGTGGACCTGACTCCCGTGGATCAGCTTGATGTGGCTAAAACTGGAGCCACACTGGGCAAAGTGAGGTCTTTCCTCCTATCGGACACATTTCTTCGATACCATTCTATTTTCTTTTGTGATGTGATTGGGTGCACCCTTTGATTTGGGAGTGTGTCACGAGGTGGGCGATCGTAGCTGCTATGCGTTACCACCAGTCCGCATCCGCAGATGGTATATCTACCCTGCCATTGCCTTGAGTGCCTTGTCGCATGCCCTATCGCGCCTTCTACGAGTTTGTTTTGTACCATACCTATGGAGTGCCCTCTGATTGCCCTCCAGTTTACGGAGGGGAGTTACGGTGTTGTATTGACTATGGGAATATATAAAATGTGTGAAGGGGGATATAGGTAACGCCTTAACGCTATTTTAATATCTTTTACTTTAATATAGACAATTATAGTACCATATATTACTACATAGTTGATAGTTCCACGGATCCTTAAAAGATGGTTATCCCGAACATCCTTTGAGTTACTTGTATTTCGGTTGATATTTCACTTGAGTTGGATTTATTGATATAAGAATGTTAATCCTGACTCGAGTGCTTTGTATTTTGCTTTACGCTCGGGTCAGACTGAGTGACACAACATTTGAGACTCACCTTTGGAGTTGAAGCTTCATTTGGAGATCCATCTATATTTATCCAGCTTTCACTATCTAGTTGTTGATTCAGACTTGCCATCTGTTTGTATTCGACACTGCACTGTATTTGAGATATTATGTTGCATTTTATTTCAACTCTGTTATTTATCTATTCCGCTGCATATTACTGTCATAATACTCTGTATCTGTGATTTTATGATTTATTTATTTACTGTATATGATCGGTTTTTCCAAAATATAAATTAACAATATGATATTTTGAGCAATTCAAGTCCAACATGTGCGGATGCGAATGGATGAAAATACCAGGTCGTTACATTTTGGGAAGGTAAAATGTAATCTTTCAATAAATTTATGAAAAGAATATGAAAAGTAATTTGTTAACTAATTATATTTTGAGAAGAGGAAAGAGGTGGTAAAAGATTTCTTTTTAGAAGAAACAAATTCTTTTTATGTTTATTTAAAGAAATGTCATAATGCTAAACCTAGAGGTTCGATGCCCTCGCTCCTTACCCTCGACATCTATAAAAGTTGATACCTAGTGTTCGTGCCAAAATGTGGCACAATTATTAAAAGAATAAAGTATAGAATAAAATGAAGAAATGTAAATGGAAGATGAAGTAAAAATAAGGCACACAAATTTTATAGTGTTCGGCCAATTGATGCCTACATCCACTTAGTGTTTCTACTGAGTGTACTATTGTTCACAAGTAAAGTTCTTATGGATCAGAATGGATCCCCGGGGTTACAAGAGAATTATAGAAAGACTTGTAAAGAAGCCAAACTCCCTTAAAACAAGCCCTTGACCCACTATTTATAGCTATAGGTCACCTGAAAACTCTCCTACATGATCTTCCCCATGTTCTCCACGTCCAGGAGCAGTTTTGCTTAAGAAAAAGTGGCCATGTTAGCAAATAGTTATGGATCCGTACTGATCCATAGGATACACTCATGGGCCGATTCTAATGCCTTTGTGATGAATACTTGTTGTTAGCTTTATGTTTTCCTTCTTGAATGTTTTGCTAGAGGCATGTATCTAGATTGATAAGATCGATCGAAAGTGAAATGAAGTTTTTGAATTCAAGTACTTGAGGAGATCAATAGGGAACAGAGGAGGTTTGAGGCGATATGGTGGTGATTTTATGGATCAGTAGCGATCTATAGGGATGGATTGGTACTGATCCATCACTTGGATGTATTTTTCTATGAAGATCTTTGAGATGGCTTGTGTTCGTGTTATGATTTTGATTGTGCTTGGTTTCTGGGCCTGTTAGCTATCTCTTCGGGCTCTCTTCCTCGATAACTTTCAAGTCCGGTTGGTCAGATTTGTTCAAACATGGCATGGTTAAAAGGATGGATAACACTTGCCTTTAAAGTACATTTTGTTTCAAACATGATATGATTTGAATCGAGGCAAGTCAGGATTGCCATAGCACACTCCAATCCATACTTCAAATAGTTGATGTCCTTCCTTCAAGCTATTTCATTGAAGTGTTGTATCTCTGGCTATCCACTGCAACACTCGATTAGGATCTGGCATTGTAAATGGAGTCTGCTTTATAGTCTGTCACCTCGAATTTAAGCTCCTACGCAGGTCCCCTCTTTGGATTCTATAGGTTTGAATCTACTATTTTTTAATCCATCTATTGAGTGTTGAGAATGCACGTACCCATGCACTCTGATCAATCTTTATGTTTTGATTCCACGTGCATGTACATTCTTGTCAATTCCTAGGCATATATGCATACACATATGCACATATCTTCCGTTCATCGTTCATCTTTTTTTTTAAATATCTATGGAACAGTACCGAACCGATACTTAATAATAGGTGAGGAACATGACTACTTTTGGGTTCGAGACTTTAAAGCCCGATCCTACCTCACTTCTTTCCCACTTTACTTTTGCCTCTACTATTCGAACCAAACTCCACTAGCCATTTTCTTTCGAGATAACTACCACGACGCCACCACCTATGCTTCCACCATTATCGATGTTGACCTCTCTAACCCATTACGTTCAGTCACCGCTTAGCCTTCCTCGATTGAGTTCAATCAATCACTTTAACCCCGATCCATCTCCTAGACCTGAACCAATGTTCAAATCATCGCACTAATCTAGAAATCAATCATCAATAGTTAGGTGGCGACGCTGCTGGCTAACTTGGATGAGCTTCATGACATTGGCTGATATTGGAATTAGGGGAGAAAAATGGAAAGACGATGAAAATTCATCCAATCGTATGGATCGGAACCTATCCAACCCTTAGTGAATTTTCGACCTTGAACTCGTCAAATAACTTCGCAACTCCAAATAAGACTCAAGTTTTTCTAAGTGTTCACTCCCGAGTTCCAGGATGTTTTCAATGTATGGTCAATGATGTGAAGCCCGTTGAGATGGTCAGCAATGAAGGTCACTTTGGATAAAATCATGTCTCTTAAATGAACTATTGCATAACATCGTACATTGATATTGCATGACACTACACAATACTATAATATACACTACACCACACTGGGCTTTCACTATAGCATGGGGACATAGTCTTTTAGTTTTTATAATATTGCTCATATGTTGAGTGTTGATAGCTATGGATTTTAAAATTTTCGAAAGTCTCTCCGCCCAAGCCGTAGTTCCATTAACTGCCAACTATGCTGAGTCTGATAGTGAATCGAGTTCAACTACAGCTCCTTCTGCTAAGCAAACTCCAACACCGCCCATACCCCAGCCTGTAATTCACCAAGTTGAACGACTTCCCCCTGAGATCCCTCTTGAGCCCATAGAGGGTCCTAAAGTTAAAGCCGCTGCAGATACTCTCGAGGATGTTAAAATATTGAATGATCCTACAATTTCAGTTGCTTAAAATAACCGAGTGATCACTTAGAAGAATTTGCAAACAACACGACATCCCATTCGAAGATGTATCGGTTCCCACAACCACCAATGGGCACATCACCCTCAAGTTAGGTATACACATGCAATCAACATATGTTCTTGGTAAGATGCATTCCACCATTCAAACAGTTTATCCGGAAAATTCTACATTTCATGAGGCTGGCTTTGGCTCAACTTTATCCCAATAGCCATGCTTTTCTACATAGCATGTTCATTATCTTTTCTCATCATTTGAATCATGTTCCAAGTGATGAAGAAATTCGTTATCTTTATAATTTCAAGCATCGCAGGGTAAATCCTTCCCACACATTTTTAGAACCGTCCGGATGGTGCAGAATGTGACTGGCACCTGGAGTAAGCCAAGTTACTTTAAATATGAGTCCTTCTTTGTACGCTGCCTACTTGGATTCGCATAGCGATAATTATCCTGACGTAAATTTTTTGCTATTGTTCTTTCATTCTGAGATCACTTAACATCTTTATTTACTCAAATTGTTTTTCTTTATTATTTCGAATGTCTCGAACAAGTCCAGTTGCACATCCCTAGCAAAGACTCTCAAGCTAGTTCATGAAGTCCCAAACATGGATAAAGAGGTGAGAACATTGCTCATCGATGAGAATCTTTAGGCTTACAACTTGCTAGAAGTGGGCTGCAATGTTAGTTACGTTCTAGCAGCCATAGATAGTGACGAAGATGATTCCTCATCCAGCGGTGGCGGCGAGGACTCAGTCATGCCCCTGGTTCGAAGTCTAGCAGTTGGGACTGGAAATGTATAGGAACACGCCGAGGAAGGTGAAGGTAGCAAAGTCGGCCACGATGTTATTGATATAGGACAAAAGTCTCTCAATAATAATGACGACGATAGTCAGATTTGCCTTTGAAGCAACGCCCTAAAATTTGGGTCCTTCCCATAAATGTGATATATGTGGCAACCTCCACCAGTCATCGCGACAGAGTTGACAACCGTTCAGCCTTCGGAGGATCCTTATGCAAATTTTGGGCCAAATCCTGATGAAATTGATACTTGTGGTACTAGCAATATGATCATTGGGGACATCAAGTTCCCTATCATCTTTCAGGAAGATGTTCCTCTAACCAAGCAGAGGAGGATACCCTTGCAACAAAATTCTAACCGATGGTCCATTGGGGTGCACACGCACGCACTTTACTATGCTCATGTTGTGTCATGTTTCTATCCTATCAAGGTTGACTCGTCTTTGTTTCATTTGCAGGTTCAATGGAAAATATGGTATGTTTGAATCTCTCGAGCACCAAATGGCCTATCACCTTGAGATGCAAACCAAGCACGTGCCACCATGGCACCAACCATGACTCATGTTCTAGTCGACGTTTAAGATGTTACATGGGAGGTCGAGAGAAGGGTTATTAGTCACACAACTCGTCATTAAGGCATCGATCTAGATCCAAGTCGCCCTAATCTAGAGGTTCAGACAGGCACTCTAACCATCCAAGCCTTTCGGCTAAGCAGACAATGACATCTCACATTTTCTGGCATCTTGATTGATCGTCAAAGCCTGCTGCTCCTCTCTCTTCTCATCGAAAAGCTAATAAAAGGTCCGTTGAGCAACCCGTCGCCATGAGAGAGCATTCGGGGTTGTCCAACCCTCAAATGACTGAACTACAACACCGCTTCCTAAAGATTTGTTTTAAAGGCATTAGTTTTGCCTCCAATTTGAAAAATATTCCTCGAAAGTCAAACACCATACGGTAGCATATGTTGGTGATGCTTATGACCAATACTTCATCCGGAAGTGGTTAGTTGGGCAGATCATAATACTATGAGGGTATGGAGGTTGAGGCTACAGGGTTGTGACTTATAGTAAATAAAAATGATAAGACTATCGTTCACCTTGATGTAGAGGATGCCAAGCTGAAGAAGGCATGAGAGGATGTCGAACAGAGACCTAAGGACCAAAGTGAGCAGGAAAGAAAGGACCATTTAAGCTAAGTTGAATCCATACACTACAGAAACCATGAACTGGCAAAAGAAGTGATAGAGTTGAAGGTGTAGCTCGCAAGGAGAAGAAAGAGAAGGATGAAGTCCTTACAATAGCCTAGGGTTACTTTGATGAAATGCTTGCTGCTCACAAATAGAGAGACGATACATTGGCCAAGGGTAAGAATATGGATGATCGGTGGCAGTCGTAGAGAGATGGGTCAAAGATAAGTTTGAGCCATTCATCATTAACTACAACACCAACGTCATCAATTTTCGAGATTTAGAGTGGCTCAGAAAGGATTATCCAAAGCTCTTGCCTTAGCATGGGAGCAGATTATGCGAGAAGAGCAACAGGCTCTAAAAGGAGGTGAGGTAAATATGGGAGGGCTAAAGCCCAAGATTCTAAATAGAGATGGGATCGAAGCGCTTAAAGTTGGTGAATTTATCTTACATCCAGGGCTGACCTCTACAGTTCAAAAAGGTTAAAACCAAGGCTCCAGGACTACCTCTCAAGATCCCACTATGGATCTCACCTTTGGTCTCCCAATTATTTTAGTTTTTCCATCAGATCCTCCATACAACCCATATGCTCCATAAATGCCAAAGACAAGCATGTTATCCCTTGTTCTAGAGGGGAATTCAGATGGCACTCCTGCTTATACCGAGCTTCAATTTGGCAGAGGTATCTCACTAACCTCACCCATATTTAAGAGAGCTCACGTGACACTGGTTGATGTCTTTAATCTCTCATTTCATCTTTCTCAAATTTCAGGTCATTCGGCGATCACTAGCACCCTGAAAGAAGGTTCCTAGCTGGATCGACAAGCAACAGCAACTAAGTCAGCAATCGTAACTATTTCCAGGATAACCCAAGAATCCTAGTTGGTGATACTCCAAGTCCGGGCGTGTAAATAATTCATGCCTTCGAAGAAGAGATGGCTAATGACCTCCCCGAAGTCCAAGTTCAGGATGATGTTGTTATAACTGGGACTTTTGATCTTTCACTAGGGCCCAGCATGCAAGAATTGGTTCAGGCTGAAGACCTACTAGCCAATGGGATCAAGCAAGAAGCATAAGAAATGAACATTTGCATGCTTTTGCATATTAAGTTGGAGCTTGTTTTATATTTCAGGCTGGCTTTGTGCGAGTTCGGCCCCCGCTTTTTGCTTTCTAGTTCAGTGATAATAAAACTTTTCTTCAAGTTTTATTTTGAAGTGAATAATAAAGTCTTTTTGTTTGTTTAAGTCTTTTGTGAATTTGCTTAAATTCTGAGAAATGCACTTATTATCATGCTCTTGCATTTACGGACCAATTCTCATCATTATTGTTAAACTAAGTTACTAGTCCAACTTGTTCTTTACCGACCTGGTCTTTTCTGTCTGGATATGAAAATCAACATCTTGTCACTTTAGTAAGTGAAAAATGATCACCGGGTGCCTATCTTCAGGTTCCTACATGCGATCATATCCTATTTTGGAACCTAGTCGAACTCCAATCATCTAGAAAGGTGATTTGAGCATCCCTTTTAAGGATGTTTCAAATGCGATCACACCTCTCCGAGCGTCGTTTGAAGTGATTTGTCTTAGATAGCAATCTAGGCATCGCCCTCCAAGATGCTTGTTTTAACCACACCGAAATCTGGGTGTTTGTTAGAGTTAACCACTCGAGATAGTGGTTTAAATAACCTTATCCTGGATTTTTGCTTTCGATCATTCCTATCTCCATTCATCGATCAAAGTGCGTATGAGATCATGCCTATCTTTGGACGCTGATCTTTTGTCTTGCCATTTTTTGGGGAAGACGTGGATGCTCTGCCAAACTTTGGGCACAAGCTGTGGGGGCAAACTGTTTCATTCTACCCTTGAACATTTATACTCCTTCCCTTAAGTCAAAGTTGTAGGAGTTGAAAGTTATCTATCTCTGGACACTTGGTGTGGATATGCTTCGTGGGTCTGATCATGGACCTTGAAAGCTTGATCGACACCTATCTCTAGGTACCTACATACTTGCATTATGCATATGCAAGTTCAGTCATGTTTATCACATTTTGCGATATTATAATTACATAAAAATAGAGTCATAGATTTGGGAAATCATTTCGCTTTATAAAACATGGGAAATGAAAGATTCTGTCTTGTTACATCTAACTTGACTAAACATTCACAAATTTGGATTTTAACGAAATAACTTCGTAAATGTTTTGCTATTCCATGCTCGAGGAAGTGAGATCTCATCTGTAGTTTCTAACTTGAATGTTTAGTCTTTGAGCTTATGTTCGATTGCTTACGGACCTTCCCAGCTCGGGCCCATATTCACATGGTCTGGGAAGATTCGTTTAAGAATGAAGTCGTCAATCTCAAAGGTCTGTCTCATGACCTTTATGTTGTAGTACCGAGCGACCCATTTTTGATGTACAGCCGCTCTCAGATCAGCTTCTGCATGCTTCTACCAACCATGTTGAGAAACTCTAACAGGAGCTCCTCATTCATTTTGGGGTCATAATGAGTCATACAATGAGTAGGTATTTCGAGTTCAACAGGAATCATAGCCTCCATAGGTAAGGGCAAAAGGAGAGCGGGGGGTCGTAGACTTATGAGTCATTTTGTAAGCCCAAATTGCTTCTTGAGAACAGACTTGATAATTTTTTTCATAGATTCTACTTGTCCGTTCGCTTGGTGATGTGCCACCGCTACGAATCATTTTTCAATGTGATGTCAATGGAAAAATCCTTGAACTCGGCACTATCGAATTGGGTTCTATTGTCAGAGCAAATTTTTTTTGGAACCCCAAAGCTGCAGATGATATTCATGACTATGAAGTTGATGATCTTCTAGTAGTGATCCTGGCAAGCAGATCTGCTTCAGCCCACTTTGTAAAATAGTCAACAACGACTATGGCATACTTCACGCCACATTTTGACATTGGTAAGACACCAATGATATCAAGACCTAAAGCAGCAAATGGCCAGGAGCTGACCATCTGCATAATCTTCATTGGTGAAGCTCCATGACTCTTTGCGAACCTATGGCACTTGTCACATTTTCTAGTGTAATCAGCTGCAACTCATTTGAAGGTTGGTCAGTAATACTTGTAGCGAAGAATTTTATTTGCTAGTGTTTTCCCCCTAGTGTGGTCACCATCAGCCTCTTATGAACCTCTTTGAGGATTTGCTTGGCTTCATCATTAGCGATACACCAAAGTAGGGGAACTGAGAATCCCTTTCTATATAATATTCCTTCTTGAATAAGGTACCTTAAAGATTAGCAAAGGAGCCATTATCGTTCATTCTTTTTGTCAGGAAGGGTTCCCTTCTGCAAGTTACTCTCGATCAGAATCATCCATGACCCCCTTTTAAACTCAGCCTCCAAGATCCAATCGACATACATCTAGTTGATGCTCAGAGCTGATAATATTTCCATCGGGACCAGTCCCATGAGTTGCACATCTCTTGAACTAGCCAACTTAGTCGATGAATCGGCTTTCACATTCTCCTCTCTAAGAATATGTGTTATAGTCTAATACTCGATATCGTTAAGCAACTTAAGGGCTCTATTCAGATACGGAGCCAGCCTCGCTCCCTTTTCCTAAACCTCCTTTCTCACTTAGCACTCCACCAGTTGGGAAACGCGAAAGATGTGTATAGTTTAGACTCTCGGTTCTTTCATAATTTTCAGTCATGCAATCATAGCTTTATACCCTGCCTCGTTTCTTAAATCAAGTTTCAAGGTTTAATAGATTGAACATTCTTCAAGGGTTACCAATACAATACCTTCCCCAGAAGAATGCTTGTAAGATGCACCATCAGTGAACATCTTCCATCCATCATCCCACTCTCCACTACTTCCGGAGTATCATCCTGTGTACTGCACTCGACTATGAAGTCTGCCAATGCCTGGCCTTGGATTACCCTCTAGGGGTGATACCTTATGTCATATTAGCTCAATTCAATGTTCCATTTCAATAGCCTTCCATAAGTCTTAGGTCGCTACAATACCTATCTCAAAAGTTGGTCGGTAATAAACTTGATCGGATGGGCCTGGAAGTATAAGCGAAGTTTTCTTAAAGCAATCAACAGGCAGTAGGCCAGCTTTTTTGGTTTTGGGTAGTTTTTCTATGCCCCCATCAATCACTTGCTAATGCAACACACCGGCCTCTGGATTAGCACTACTCCTACAAGAGTGTGATGCTCACGGTGTGCACCGATACTACTAGGTAGATAAAAAAAGTCCTCGACATCCTACGGCTTTAATAGGATGATAGGTCCCTCGAAGTGATCGATCAAAGCTTAGAAAGCATCTATACACTCCTGTATCTAAGAAATGTTTCTCTTCCCTTTGGTGATAACATTGAAGAAAGGGATACACTTGTCTGTGGCCCTGGAGATGAAGTGACTCGACACAACAATCTTCCTATTCAAATTTTGAACTTCCTTAATCGATTTTGGGGATTCTATGTCCCTTAATGCCTGGATCTTCTCTGGGTTGGCTTCTATCCCTTTCAAGTTCACCATGAAACCCAAGAATTTCTCTAACCCACCCTATATAAACACTGTAAAGGGTTGATCTTTATTCCATATTTTTGGAGTATACTGAACATCTTAGCTAAGTCCTCCACATAATTAGTCGATAACCACGACTTTAACAGCATATCATCGACGTACACTTCCATCGAATGCTTGATTTAATCCTTGAACATGGAATTGACTAGTCTTTGGTATGTTGCTCCTACATTCTTCAAACCGAAGGGGATAACTAGATAGCTGTACAGTCCTAAATCAGTTATGAAACTAGTGTGTTCTTGATTTGGGACGTGCATTGGAATCTGGTTGTAACCAATGTAGTCATCCATGAACGATAGCAGTTCATGTCCAGCGGTTGAATCTACTAGTTGATCGATTTTTAGGAGCAGGAAGCTATCTTTCAGATGTGCCTTGATAAAATTTGAATAGTCAATGCACGTTCTCCGCTTCCCGTTGGACCTTTTCCCTAGGATTGGATCGGATACCTATTCCAGGTAAAAAGCATCATGGATGAAGCCATTGTCTTTTAGCTTATCCACCATTTCCTTCAGTGCAGTGGATCTTTTCGGACCTAGGTTGCAGCGTTTCTATTTCATAGGAATGCACTTGGGATTTACATTTAATGCATGGCATGCTCTCTTCAACGATATTCCATATATGTCGGAATGTGTCTAGGTGAACACATCCAGGTTCAGCCGGAGAAAACCAGCTAACTCTTTCATAATCCTTGTCCCAAGTTGGGATCCGATCTTCAGGACCCACGTAAGTTCATCCAGACTAACCAGGATGTTGATCATTAGATCTGTAGAACCCTTGCATCCTTTGGCTCTTTCCTCGGATCCCTATCCCTTTTGGAACCAACCGTGTTACCGGAGCCTGGGCTTAGGTTGTGGTTTCTATGTATCCAAAGCTTTGACGCAAAGATTCCTCTCTACACCTTTTCCTTTCTATCTTCACTTTACCTCTTTCAGCTCGGCAACATAGCATTCTCGGTCAAGCTCCTGACCGCCTTGTACAATTCCCATACCATTCTCTGTTTGGAATTTCATCATCGAGCACTACAGGACTATGGCCATTCGAAATTCTACAAAGGTCGGTCGGCCCAAAAATTTATTATACACAAAGTCAATATCCAAAACAACAAAAGGAACATCCTACACTCTCTTGCGGTCTCCCTCTCCAATCACCACCGACAAATCCATATATCCTACCAACTCAATAGCAGTCTTGTTAAACCTCTAAAATTGAGATTTACACGGCTTTGAGTCTTTTCCCTCTAGAAGCATCTGGCCATAGGCTTTCCTGAACAAAATGTTGACTGAGCTCTCATAGTCGACTAGCACTTTTCTCACAATTGGGGGGCATTTTCTAGCCAAAATCACCAACAGATCAATAATCGAGGACTCCACTCTATCAGCATCTCTATTTCTTAATATAGTGTCATCTGCCAAAGTCTTGAATTGCTTTGCTGGAGCACCATCTTCGACGGCAAAGCAGCTCTTATTCATTGCATGTTTCAATGCATTCATATACCTCACTATCTTGTTCTAGCTCTCCTCATCTGGATGTAGTCCACCAATGATAGTATTAATCACTAAAAGTTTCTAACGCCTTCTGTGCACAACATAACTAGGCCCAGCTTGCCTCTCTTAGGGGTATGAAGTTCCTTGCCCGCCATCCTACGGGGCTTTCACAAACTGCCGTATCTTTTTCTTTCAAATCAAATCCTTGATCACATCATGCAAATACCTACACTCTTTCATGTTGTGACCATGTGTTTCATGAGATTGACAAAACTTTCTAGACTTTTTCTCTTTTTAGACAGCTCCCTCAGAGCTGGCTTCCTATATTGGTCGGTACCTTGAGTAGCCAGGTTTATGTTCTTGATCGAATTGTTAAACGGGGTGTAGTTGTCATATTTTTGGATTCTGGCACGTCTCCTCGAATCCAATTTCTTATTTTTAACCCCTTTATTGCTCCCGCTCTATCTGCCAATTTTATTTCCCGCATTCACATCCATGTTCCTAGAATTCCCTAGGACTGCTTCAAAGTGATGTTACACTATATCACCTCTGTCGAATGCTCGGCGTTGGCTTTTCTAAAGGTAGTGGTTACCTCTTCCAAGTGCAAGAACTAAACCATCATTCTATGGAACACATCCATTATTGGTGGAGATTTCATCTTCAACCACCTCCCGAAATCAGTATCGACATGGATCCCCCTAATTAATGCCATTAACACAAAATCTTCGTGAGCGCTACTCACTTCGGTCACTACAGTATTGAACCTATGCAAGAAATCTTTTAAAGTCTCTCTCGTCCCCTGGAAGAGATTGGATAGTGACATGACGTCCTTCAAACGAGTGGCATGTAAATAGAATTGCTCAATGAATTTCCATGTGAATTGCTCAATGAATTTCCATGCGAATTGCCCGAAAGACGATATGGATCTTAATAGCAGTGAGGTGAACCACATCGTCGCTACTCCTTTTACGAAAATTGGGAAACAGTGACATATCACAACATCAGTAGTTGTGGTATAATCTATGTGGCGGCCATATTTCATCCAATGTTGCCTCTACTTCATTTTCCCACTATACAACAGCATCATCAACATCACAAACCTCCTCGGATATTACTTGCATAGGATCACCTTCGTGAATGGATTCTTATTTAGGAAGGAACCCCAATCATCATTGCTTTAATATTGGTTCACACTTACAAGTCTCCTTACCATATCAGCCAAATCCAGCTCTTCTAGATCAATAAAATGATGGTGATTTTGATCCGCCTCGAGTTTGGCCCAAAAACACTTTGGATTTGTTTCATGATACCTTGGTTCTCCTGACTCCAGGAGAACTGTAACGACCCGACTTTATATCACCAGAAAATCGCATCACTAATTAAGAAAGAAAGAGATAGAAGAAGAAAAGAAAGAGAAGAAAGAAAAACAACACATCAGAATCTCACAACGGAACGATTTAAATATAATATAGAACATATACATAGTATCATATACATCAGAGTACACAACTAAACATCTCAATTTAGACAGTTATAACATTTCTGTCTAATATAATACAAGACATCATACAGAATAAAACACAGGGGAAACTCTAACCATATATCTACACGCTGAAGCCTCCTGCTCCAAATCTCCTCCAAAATTCGTCAAGAGATAACCTGAATCACTTGACTACTCATACGTAATATGAGTACCCAAGAGTTTAATAAAACAGAAAATAAACACTCGGGTCAGACAGGGGTCTGGTGTGAGTATACGGTTTAGGATTGCTTAACTTTAGAAAAACCTTTGAAAAGAAAAGGTATCCCGTAAGACTTCCCACACATAAACATGGAAAAGTTTTTACCTTACTCTAACCCAAAACATTTGATAGGAAATCCAGTGATATTATAATAGTGTCTAGGGTTTTCAAATAAATATGAAATAGCCGAAATTGTTACATCTATTAAATTCCAGCTACTAGCCACAAAAGTGGGTAATACAAACAAAACCGTAGGGTCTCGTAGGGAAAATGGGTTTCCATCAATGGCAGGGCTACTGGGGTACCGCCCGTCACAGTACGTGGCCTAGATCACCGTACCGAGGAGTACTCCCACTTCCCTGCAACACAAGGCCGGGACCATTCCTTACTGCACAGTCCCGAACAAGACCACCCCGCAGTTGGCTGCAGTTCCAACCGCCCACAAAGCCGAAATAAAAGGGACATCTAGACAGGGATGTATCTCGCTCTCTAGTGGGTGCTACCCACGAAGCCTTGCTGCACCTCCCCTGTTTTAGCCATTGCCGGTTGATGAGGCTTGAGGCTGCGATTACCTTTATAGGACACAGCTATCTTAGAATGCTCATCGTCCACTTGACGATGTTCTGAAAGCTTTCAATCCATACAAGTTCGTTCCGGGTTAGAACGAAACTGAAGGTACTATCTCGTTGCACTCATTTTGGAATCACCCTTAGAGTCAACGACCATAGCCCTTGCACTCTGAATCACCATCTCGAATCTTTAAGTACTATTCCGTCAAACTCATTACGGAATCACCCACAGAGTTATACTGACGTATAGCCCTTACACCTCGAGTCTTCACTTGCTCCACTTGGATTAACGACCTAACGTTTAATTGGAATCGGTGTGGTTTTCGGATATCCAAATATGGAAACCCGATCCCGGTCTCGCCGAAACCAAACGCCAATTTAATGTCCAAGTTATACTTAAGGGATTTAAACAATAGATATTTAGAAATATTACTTAACATAAATGGATGTATTCACAACACAGATAGATAATCATCTATTATTACCTTCATCCATACATATCACAAAGTAGCATATATCACATCTCAGATATAACATATTCACAACATCACATATCAACCAAAGTCATAAAATATCAACCAATATCATTAACTCATCCAATGATATATATCATCCAATCATTAATCATTCATAAACAAGTTTGATCCAAACTTAATTAATTTAATTAATCCTTAAATTAAATTAATCCTTACTTAATCACTTGGGTTATCATCAATCCAATTCCTCTTTAATTAATTACAAATTAACTAATAAACTTCACTTACTTCTCCATTTTAAATTAATCTCCCTGGATTAATTATTACTTAATTACTTTAAGTAATTATTCCTTAATTACAAATTTGATTAATCATACTGATTAATTACTTCTTAATTACACTATGTAATTACCTCTTAATTACCTTTTAAAATTAATCATACTTGATTAACTATTCTTTAATTATCCTGATAATTATTCTTAATTATCCTTTAATTAATTACACCCGATTAATCACTTTTAATTAATCACACTTGATTAATTACTTTTAATTAATCACACTTGATTAATTACTTTTAATTAATCACACTTGATTAATTACTTTTAATTAATCATATTTAATTAATTACTTTTAATTAATCACCTTTGATTAATTACTTTAATTATATTTATTAATTAAAACTTAATTATAAATTAATTATTCTTAAATTATTAATTAACAAATTAATTAATTATTTTCCTTAATTAATGATTACTTCCATTAATTAAATTTCTTCTTAATTAATTACTTTAACAAATAATTAATCACTTAATTAATTACTCTTAATCCTTTTATTAATTAATCATTAATCAAATAATTTAAACCTTTAACTAATTATTAATTAATTCTTTAATTAATAACACCAATGATTAATTCTTAATCACATCACTTAATTACTTCATAAGTAATTAACTTTACTTAATAACTTCTAGTAATTAATTATTTAATTACCTAATTACTACATCAAGTAATTATATTGAATTAGCCCATAAGTGATTATTTTAATTAATCACAAATTTATTACTTAATTAATTATTTAATAAATCATTTAACCTTAACTAAATGATTCTTAATTTTTATATAAAAAAGATTCTTAATTTAGAAAACTTGTTATCTTAAATTAAACCAAAATTCTAAATTATTTACGAAATTTTTTATTATAATTGATTAACAAATTTTAAATCAATAACCTTATTTAAAATAAAATATATTGGAAATCAATTATAATTAAAATAATTTAAACATTTAAATTAAACTTTTAAAATCCTTTTAAACTTCCCAAAGCTATTAAATAAAATTTAATACAAATTTTATTTCAAAAATTCACTTATTTTCCTTTAAAAACTTCCATATTTATTCACATATATAAACTTGTTTAAAACAAAACTTAAAACAAATTTAGCTTTATATATAAACCTATTTAACTTTGTTTAAAACTTTATTCTCAAAATCAAACTTATTTGTTACAATTTCCTTTTATTACAATTGCTGTTAAGATTAAAAAGAAACTTTAAACTGCACAATCCAAAATCAATTTCTATATCATCAATTCATTGTTCACCGATTCTATAAAATATGATTACTTAAATTCAAAACCCAGTAAACTTCGAGTTACCCAACAATCCCTGAGCCAACCCTAATAAATTCCCGAGTCTTCCCCGTGCTTTTCCACCCTTCATCTTGCTTCGAGCCCAACCAACAAAAATACGATGAAGGCTTCGAGTTCAACTTGAATTCCTCGAACACATGCCCGAGTACAACCTTTCTTCCACCCGAAACTAAAACTTCCTGATACACTTTGCACCGTGCATCATGCACCGCCCCTCCTTCCACCAGCGATCATCGTCACGACTCCGACAAGTCACCCTCGACCACAACGTCCTAACGCGAAACCCAGAAACTTAAATATGGTCGAGAATTGAAATTCAACTTCAACCCCAAAACTGTCTGAACACTTCACCAGCCAATCCATCATCACCGGCGATCTAGACCCCTAAACACCTCGCCGTTCTGGCCCATCCATCACCTCCTATCTCCTGCGCCAATAGCTTGCCTCGCGATGGGTTCCGGTCTTGCCTCGACACCACAATTACCAAGTGAACGCGACGTCAAAACTCAGGGCCTAAAACCCTAGATCGATCCATTCCCATTGATTCAACAATTAGAAAAATTCTTTTGCATTTTTCTGGTGAACATCAACACACCCTCTGCCTCCATACTCAACCACGACGACCCTAATGCCGTAGTTCGCCGAGAAACGGCCAGAAAGCCCCAAACAGAAAAATCCAAATAACTCACTAATTACCCAATTAAAAATTATGATTCAAGTATTAAAAATCATATTTTTCTATTTGCAATTCAATTATGAAACCAAAATTAAAAATTGAATTCATGAATTTCTGACCTAAATTGAAAATGTACTGTAAATTCAATATTTATAACAAATTATTCAATTTAAAATCTTGTAATTATTTTTAGATGATAGCTTATGTGATTACAAACAACATTTGTAAACAAATCATAAGCAAATTCGAATTCAATATGGTATTCTTGAATTTATTATAACATTGGATACCTGTTTATAAGGATACTGGGCATATATTCATGTACACATGCAACTCACAATCATAAATCACCCATACATCGACATGCATTAGTTTAAATCCATTAATCCACACAAATCATCATAATTACACAAGAAAAAGATAAATTTTAAGATTCAAAACTGTTTTTTTTTTAAATTGCATTTACTCATAATTTTATTGCAGAGGATAGAAACAGGTTTCCAGGCTCTTGAAATTTCTGCATGTTGATTTTATTCTGCTGAGCTTTCTAATTTGCTTGATTTATTCCAGAATTGCTTATTGATTTCTAATTTTCTTGATTGACTAGAAGATCTTGCATTGATTACTGAATTTTCCAGCATCTCCTTCTCATGTTTTTGAATTCCAGATTTTACTTCATCCTTCTTTTCATTCAGATTTCTTTACAGTTTCCATTTTTTTAAATTCATTTTTGAGTTGAAGAGAGTAAAGGAATTCTCTTGCTGAAAATAAACTCATCTTTTTATTTTACAATTAAATCTTAAATTTTATTATTAATGTAAAAGACATTTGTCACTTAAGGTTATAAGGATCTTACACTTGTCTTAACCCACTCTATGATGTTTACAAGTGTGG
Organism: Allium cepa; assembly: GCA_030765085.1. NCBI lineage: Eukaryota > Viridiplantae > Streptophyta > Magnoliopsida > Asparagales > Amaryllidaceae > Allium > Allium cepa. Next base: position 343,929,643 of record CM060946.1, on the reverse strand, counting down.
TTATGTATTATTTAATATTTACGAATGTTGTTTTAATGTTAAATTAACACCTTGAATGTTATTCTTATTTTTAATAATTGGTTTAAGCTATATACATATAATTATGTAATGTGTAGAAATTTATAAAATGTTTTTATCATATAAAAATAAACTTTTAGACTTCAATAAATATTTCAAAAGAAAATTTAAATAGACATTTATAAATTTTAGATCCAATTTAATATATCATATGTTTATAGATTTGAAAATTTAATTTTAACTTTCTATGTAAAATTTTAAAACAACCTATCTTATGATAAAATTAAAATGAAAGAATAATAAAAACAAATGAACTTTTTAAATTTAAATCTTATTCCAAACTTAAGTACAAAATATATATGTATCTATATTAAATAAGAAATTAACTTTGTTATAGAAATTTAAATCTCAATTATCATTTTAAAAACATTAAATCAAATTAACCTTTCAAATCACAAATTTTATATATATTAAAGTTTGAAAACACTTATTAAATTTAAATTAATAGAATTCCTATTTCAAACATATATATACAAATATATATATACACACTTTAAATAGAAAAACATTTTAATATTATATTTGATAGTTACTGTGTTGAATTTTAAACCACAAACCAAATCATAATATATATATTCATATATATTACAATTTGAATATTAAGTTTTATTACATTAAAAACTTCTTATTTACCAAAATAAATATTTCCAAATTAAAATATTATAAACTTCAAAAGAATTTAATCTTGCCTATTTATATTGTTAAGAAAATGTTTATAGATATTAACAGATTATTATCATTAACCTTTAAAATAAATTTAACTTGTCAATTTATAATGTAAAATGATCAAATCAATTTAATTATTATCAAAGATTATTAAATTGATATTGCTCAAAATTCCGGGTCGTTACATTCCTCCCCACTTAAAAGAATTTCGTCCCCGAAATTTAAAAGCAAAGATAATTTAATAACCCAGTTAAAGAATTTATTTTAAATTAGCAATCATACAATCAATCATAACAACCAATTCAAACAAACAATTTTATCTATTCAGACAAAATTCTGACTAGAACCTCCTAATATTATCAAGAGTTTTCCAGATACCTATGCTGGAATACTCGCTCTACAGAATCTTAACTACTATATTACTATAACCAAGAACTCCCTCATCTGATCTTACAAATCTGAACAAGATATCAGACTAAACTCAAAACCAGCACAACTATCAGATCCTTCTGAACTGCTGATTCTATCACTCGATGAATCATACACATATTCTTTAAAAATATGTGAAATACAATGAATTCCGGTTATCCGAACTGGCAATTAAATCCTGTAGTTCAAAATCTAATCTTCAGAGAACACAGAAAAACTCAAAATACCTCCAGAGCGAACTCTCTAGTTTTACCAAATCTTATATCTCCTTTGATTGGATGAAACTAAAACAATATCCAAATTCCAGCTTCACATTCTAAATCTCCTCAATTCTTAACTGCCCAATTCTTCAGATGATCCTGAGTCACCTCTAATATTCCTAACCAGCCCAACCCTTGCTGATTGCTTCATGAAACAACAGGACCACTCAAACCAAACCTCCAGGTCCTACTCGACAAAATGGCTTTCCAAATATAATTTGTTGAAATCCAAAATACAACTCTATACCACAAGCATCAATGGACTTCAAACCTACCTCTCCTATCTGGAATAGCCAAACAATTGCACTTGACAACCTTACCTTCAAATCCAGAAAATTCTTTCATACTTGAATTTCCGGTAGAAATCCCTTACTGCAACTCCCGGTTGCTCCCATACCAGAAAAACTGTCAACTCGCTTCCGCTGCACAACTCTGATCTAGAGCAGATAAGAATGCTATCGAAGAACACAAGAAAAATCTTTCTCCATACACTGTTCATCCAATTCATAAAATCTCAGTGACCATTCCACTTGGTCAAAGCATCTCAGCAGAATCTTGACTTAGAATAAGATGATCAATCCTTCTTCAAAGAATCTTGAGCTGTCTCACCAAACTCTTCTCGCTCTAAGAGTCATCCCACTACATAGTTGAACCATTAATACTGCTCCTGGAAATCCAAGTTGATAAGAAAACTCAACCTCCGATCCAGATAAAGTTCTGAATTTATCCAAAAACATCTAGAAAATCTCCGACTACTTTCATAGCTTTCACCTCTACTCGAGATGCCTCAATTCCCAAACCAAGAATATTCAAAGATTCCTAAACTAATCACAAGTCACTTTTGCGATCCTACTCAGTTCAGATTCCAAAGAAACTATCTGCTTCACCAACTAGAACCGCTTTTCCTATTCAAGATAAATCTTTCCCGAATGGCCTACCTACCAGAAAAACTGATAGATCACTTCCAACATATATCACGCTCTGCTGAGCCTCCCAAAGAAAAGGATAAGTCTTCACCATCTGCCTGGTCTGCTGATAGTATAATTCCAAAGATTACCGAATCATCGAAGAAATAGGTCCATGCTGCTGCTTCCAAACTTCACCTCAATGATACTACTAAGCCAAAAGATCTTCTTTAACCAAAAGCTCCTTGAAACTCAAAACTATCATCCAATTCCACTAAAAATCCTTGAGACGAGTCGACATCTTCTCAAGAAACTCGGCTCCAAACCAAAAATCCAACCACTTATCTTCTTAAGGGAAAACAAATGAGACCATGTCTGAAATGAGGTAACTCATCGACCTTAGTCTCATACTTTAACAAAGATAAGACACCCTTACATGAAATCCAGAAAATCTCTAAACATCCGAATCTTCATTGCAGTAGACATCAATTGCTCTTCCAACACCATCTAAATCTGGCTCCAAAAGAAACATCTTCAGAACAATCTATGGAAACTGCATCTCACCATATAGCTATTCCTTCCTGAAGCTATCAAGATACCACCACTTGCTTCTCCTCAGCGGATAGATTCAACTTTTAGAAATCCCGCTCACTTGAGAGCAAATCAACCTCACACTTCAAGAATATACTCCAATTCTTGAAAAAGACTTTCTCTGGACTCAAAGAAATCCTTTCAACAATCCACAAAACTTATTCGAGATGGTAATAGGTCTACAATCTCGACAAACACCTCCAACTATAACATATAAACCTCTTCCATTAGTGGTAGTTGTGTTCCACACACTCCTACCTTATCTACCTTTATAACCTATGTTGGAAAATCTGAACAGATAACCCAACAGATTAGGTAGATAGATAAATATATATTTATATATGAAAATTACAAGTACGCTCTCTCAAGATAGACACCCCTCTAGAGCCTAGGTATTCACTCAACCTAATGCTCTGATACCAACTGTAGCGACCCAACTTTCTATCACCAGAAAATCGCATCACTAATTAAGAAAGAAAGAGATAGAAGAAGAAAAGAAAGAGAAGAAAGAAAAACAACACATCAGAATCTCACAGCGGAACGATTTAAATATAATATAGAACATATACATAGTATCATATACATCAGATTACACAACTAAACATCTCAATTTAGACAGTTATAACATTTCTGTCTAATATAATACAAGACATCATACAGACTAACACACTGCGGAAACTCTAACCATATATCTACACGCTGAAGCCTCCTGCTCCAAAGCTCCTCCAGAATTCGTCAAGAGATAACCTGAATCACTTGACTACTCATACATAATATGAGTACCCAAGAGTTTAACAAAACAGAAAATAAACACTCGGGTCAGACAGGGGTCTGGTGTGAGTAAACGGTTTAGGATTGCTTAACTTTAAAAAAACCTTTGAAAAGAAAAGGTATCCCGTAAGACTTCCCACACATAAACATGGAAAAGTTTTTACCTTACGCTAACCCAAAACATTTGATAGGAAATCCAGTGATATTATAATAGTGTCTAGGGTTTTCAAATAAATATGAAATAGCCGAAATTGTTACATCTATTAAATTTCAGCTACTAGCCACAAAAGTGGGTAATACAAACAAAACCGTAGGGTCTCGTAGGGAAAATGGGTTTCCATCAATGGCAGGGCTACTGGGGTACCGCCCATCAAGTACGTGGCCTAGATCACCGTACCGAGGAGTACTCCCACTCCCCTGCAACACAAGGCCGGGACCATTCCTTACTGAACAGTCCCGAACAAGACCACCCCGCAGTTGGCTGCAGTTCCAACCACCCACAAAGCCGAAATAAAAGGGACATCTAGACAGGGATGTATCTCGCTCTCCAGTGGGTGCTACCCACGAAGCCTTGCTGCACCTCCCCTGTTTTAGCCATTCCCGGTTGATGAGGCTTGAGGCTGCAATTACCTTTATAGGACACATCTATCTTAGAATGCTCATCGTCCACCTGACGATGTTCTGAAAGCATTCAATCCATACAAGTTCGTTCCGGGTTCGAACGAAACCGAAGGTACTATCTCGTTGCACTCATTTTGGAATCACCCTTAGAGTCAACGACCATAGCCCTTGCACTCTGAATCACCATCTCGAATTTATAAGTACTATTCCGTCAAACTCATTATGGAATCACCTACAGAGTTATACTGACGTATAGCCCTTACACTTCGAGTCTTCACTTGCTCCACTTGGATTAACGACCTAACGTTTAATTGGAATCGGTGTGGTTTTCGGATATCCAAATATGGAAACCCGATCCCGGTCTCGCCGAAACCAAACGCCAATTTAATGTCCAAGTTATACTTAAGGGATTTAAACAATAGATATTTAGAAATATTACTTAACATAAATGGATGTATTCACAACACAGATAGATAATCATCTATTATCACCTTCATCCATACATATCACAAAGTAGCATATATCACATCTCAGATATAACATATTCACAACATCACATATCAACCAAATTCATAAAATATCAACCAATATCATTAACTCATCCAATGATATATATCATCCAATCATTAATCATTCATAAACAAGTTTGATCCAAACTTAATTAATTTAATTAATCCTTAAATTAAATTAATCCTTACTTAATCACTTAGATTATCATTAATCCAATTCCTCTTTAATTAATTACAAATTAACTAATAAACTTCACTTACTTCTCCATTTTAAATTAATCTCCCTGGATTAATTATTACTTAATTACTTTAAGTAATTATTCCTTAATTACAAATTTGATTAATCATCCTGATTAATTACTTCTTAATTACACTAAGTAATTACCTCTTAATTACCTTTTAAAATTAATCATACTTGATTAACTATTCTTTAATTATCCTGATAATTATTTCTTAATTATCCTTTAATTAATTACACCTGATTAATCACATTTAATTAATCACACTTTCTTAATTACTTTTAATTAATCATATTTAATTAATCACCTTTGATTAATTACTTTAATTATATTTAGTAATTAAAACTTAATTATAAATTAATCATTCTTAAATTATTAATTAACAAATTAATTAATTATTTTCCTTAATTAATGATTACTTCCATTAATTAAATTTCTTCTTAATTAATTACTTTAACAAATAATTAATCACTTAATTAATTACTCTTAATCCTTTTATTAATTAATCACTAAACAAATAATTTAAACCTTTAACTAATTATTAATTAATTCTTTAATTAGTAACACCAATGATTAATTCTTAATCACATCACTTAATTACTTCATAAGTAATTAACTTTACTTAATAACTTCTAGTAATTAACTATTTAATTACCTAATTACTTCATCAAGTAATTATATTAAATTAGCCCATAAGGGATTATTTTAATTAATCACAAACTTATTACTTAATTAATTATTTAATAAATCATTTAACCTTAATTAAATGATTCTTAACTTTTATATTAAAAAGATTCTTAATTTAGAAAACTTGTTATCTTAAATTAAACCAAAATTCTAAATTACATAAGAAATTTTTTATTATAATTGATTAACAAATTTTAAATCGGTAACCTTATTTAAAATAAAATATATCGGAAATCAATTATAATTAAAATAATTTAAACATTCAAATTAAACTTTTAAAATCCTTTTAAACTTCCCAAAGTTATTAAATAAAATTTAATAAAAATTTTATTTCAAAAATTCACTTATTTTCCTTTAAAAACTTCCATATTTATTCACATATATAAACTTGTTTAAAACAAAACTTAAAACAAATTTAGCTTTATATATAAACCTATTTAACTTTGTTTAAAACTTTATTCTCAAAATCAAACTTCTTTGTTACAATTTCCTTTTATTACAATTGCTGTTAAGATTAAAAAGAAACTTTAAACTGCACAATCCAAAATCAATTTCTATATCATCAATTCATTGTTCACCGATTCTATAAAATATGATTACTTAAATTCAAAACCCAGTAAACTTCGAGTTACCTAACAAACCCCGATCCAACACTAATAAATTCCCGAGTCTTCCCCGTGCTTTTCCACCCTTCATCTTGCTTCGAGCCCAACCAACAAAAACACGATGAAGGCTTCGAGTTCAACTTGAATTCCTCGAACACATGCCCGAGTACAACCTTTCTTCCACCCGAAACTAAAACTTCCTGATACACTTTGCACCGTGCATCATGCACCGCCCCTCCTTCCACCAGCGATCATCGTCACGACTTCAACAAGTCACCCTCGACCACAACGTCCTAACGCAAAACCCAGAAACTTAAATATGGTCGAGAATTGAAATTCAACTTCAACCCCAAAACTGTCTGAACACTTCACCAGCCAACTCCATCATCACCGGCGATCTAGACCCCTAAACACCTCGCCGTTCAGGCCCATCCATCACCTCCTATCTCCTGCGCCTATAGCTTGCCTTGCGATGGGTTTTGGTCTTGCCTCGACACCACAATTACCAAGTGAACCGCGACGTCAAAACTCAGGGCCTAAAACCCTAGATCGATCCATTCCCATTGATTCAATAATTAGAAAAATTCTTTTCCATTTTTATGGTGAAAATTAAAAATTCCTCTACCTCCATACTCAACCACGACGACCCTAATGTCGTAGTTCGCCGAGAAACGGCCAAAAAGCCCCAAACAGAAAAATCCAAATAACTCAATAATTACCCAATTAAAAATTATGATTCAAGTATTAAAAATCATAATTTTCTATTTGCAATTCAATTATAAAACCAAAATTAAAAATTGAATTCATGAATTTCTCACCCAAATTGAAAATGTACTGTAAATTCAATATTTATAACAAATTATTCAATTTAAAACCTTGTAATTATTTTTAGATGATAGCTTATGTGATTACAAACAACATTTGTAAACAAATCATAAGCAAATTCGAATTCAATATGGTATTCTTGAATTTATTATGACATTGGATACCTGTTTATAAGGATACTGGGCATATATTCATGTACACAGGCAACTCACAATCATAAATCACCCATACATCTGCATGCATTAGTTTAAATCCATTAATCCAGACAAATCATCATAATTACACAAGAACAAGATAAATTTGAAGATTCAAAACTGTTTTTTAAAAAAAATTGCATTTACTCACAATTTTATTGCAGAGGATAGAAACAGGTTTCCAGGCTCTTGAAATTTCTGCATGTTGATTTTATTCTGCTGAGCTTTCTAGTTTGCTTGATTTATTCCAGAATTGCTTATTGATTTCTAATTTTCTTGATTGACTAAAAGATCTTGCATTGATTACTGAATTTTCCAACATCTCCTTCTCATGTTTTTGAATTCCAGATTTTACTTCTTCGTTCTTTTCATTCAGATTTATTTACAGTTTCCATTTTTTTTATATTCACTTTTGAGTTGAAGAGAGTAAAGGAATTCTCTTGCTGAAAATAAACTCATCTTTTTATTTTACAATTAAATCTTAAATTTTATTATTAATGTAAAAGACATTTGTCACTTAAGGTTATAAGGATCTTACACTTGTCTTAACCCACTCTATAATGTTTACAAGTGTGGTTATGTATTATTTAATATTTACAAATGTTGTTTTAATGTTAAATTAACACCTTGAATGTTATTCTTTTTTTTTAATAATTGGTTTAAGCTTTATACATATAATTATGTAATGTGTAGAAAATTATAAAATGTTTTTATCACATAAAAATAAATTTTTAGACTTCAATAAATATTTCAAAAGAAAATTTATATAGACAATTATTAATTTTAGATCCAATTTAATATATCATATGTTTATAGATTTGAAAATTTAATTTTAACTTTCTATGTAAAATTTTAAAACAACCTATCTTATGATAAAATTAAAATGAAAGAATAATAAAAACAAATGAACTTTTTAAATTTAAATCTTATTCCAAACTTAAGTACAAAATATATATGTATCTATATTAAATAAGAAATTAACTTTGTTATAGAAATTTAAATCTCAATTATCATTTTAAAAACATTAAATCAAATTAACCTTTCAAATCACAAATTTTATATATATTAAAGTTTGAAAACACTTATTAAATTTAAATTAAAAGAATTCCTATTTCAAACATATATATACAAATATATATACACACTTTAAATAGAAAAACATTTTAATATTATATTTGATAGTTACTGTGTTGAATTTTAAAACACAAACCAAATCATAATATATATATTCATATATATTACAATTTGAATATAAAGTTTTATTACATTAAAAACTTCTTATTTACCAAAATAAATATTTCCAAATTAAAATATTATAAACTTCAAAAGAATTTAATCTTGCCTATTTATATTGTTAAGAAAATGTTTATAGATACTAACAAATTATTATCATTAACCTTTAAAATAAATTTAACTTGTCAATTTATAATGTAAAATGATCAAATCAATTTAATTATTATCAAAGATTATTAAATTGATATTGCTCAAAATTCCGGGTCGTTACAAGAACCATTCATTCAGCGGCTCTATATGCATAATCCTTTCACGGCGGATCCATAATGGTCACTTGATCTCTAACATTCTGGCTATCCATAAAATGACCATAGGCTAACCCTACATCATCATTCCAAAGTCGATGATCCGAACCAACACTTGATGGTTCGTTATCGATCCCTCTTAGTGGATCCGTACCGATCTATAAACCTTTGTCGTGACTTGGTTCCGACCTCTATTTCAATGTTCCTGCCTTCTTTCTAAACATCTTCTACTTTTTGTAACTCTGCCTTTGCCTTGATGATGAGGAACTGTCAAATTTTGAACCAGAAGGTGTGAAGTCCATCCTGTTTCTCTTACATATGTTAGTGAATTGATTCAACAAATACAAACTCTATTGCATTTTTCGATTCAACTCATTGTAACTCTCTTACTGCTCATCATTCATCTATTTCATCATGCGGTCCATCTCGGCCTAATAATCACATCTATTAAGTTTCGACCCTTGGTAGTGATTGGCTGTACAACCTCCTTAACATGTTAGGAATTGACATTCTCAACATCCTTGACAGCTCTTGAAGTTGTGGATTGATCTCTTCGTGCGGCCATTCTGAATGGCTTCTGGTAGACTTTTTGGAAATTTGAGTAGTTCAAAAGAGTAAAAAGCAAAGAAATTGGATCTATCTCTTGGATTTAAGCAATCCAATATTAGATGATGGATCCAAATGCCTTATGATCATGTTCTCAGTGAAAGCACCAAAATGTTTGTACCAAAATGTGGCACACACACCCATGAGAATAAAGTAGAGAATAAATTAAATAAATATAAATGGAAAATGAAGTAAAAACGAGACATACAAAGTTTAAAATGATTCGGCCCACTGATACCTACGTCCACTTAGTATTTCTATTGAATGTACTAGTGTTTACAAGTAAAGTTCTTATGGGTCAGTATGAATCCACGAGGTTATAAAAGAATTATAGAAAAACTTGTAAAGAAGCCAAAAGATCCCTTAAAATGAGCTCCTAACCATCTATTTGTAGTTATAAGTCGCTTGAAAACTCTCTTCCATGACCTCCCTTACATTTTCCATGTCCAGGAGTAATTCCACTCGACAAAACATGGCCATGTCAGTAAACAGCTATGGATCGGTACCGATCCATGTACCGATCCATAGGATCCACTCATGGATCAATTCTAATGGTTTGTGTGATGGTTGTTTTGTTCTAAGTTTCGTGTTTTCTATCTTGAAAGCTTAGCTAGAGGCTTGTTTCAGGATTGATAAGATGGATCGGAGGTGAAATGGAGTTCCTGACTTTAAATAATCGAGTAGATCGATAGAAAATTACATGCGACCGGTTCTTTGAAGCTTGGAATAGCTTGCTTACATTAACACTTGAGAGTAGAGGAGTATGAGGCAGTATAGTGGTGATTTTATGGATTAGTATCGATCCATCACTTGGATGGATTTTGCATTGAGGATCTTTGAGATGGCTTGTGCTTTCCTTATGATTTTGATTGTGCTTGGTTTCTGTGTGTGTTAGCTATCTCTTTGGGATCTCTACCTCGATTCCTTTCAAGTTTGACGGGTCAAATTCATCCAACCCGGATAAAAGGCTGGATAACACTAGAATAACTATCTTATAGTTATACGAGGTATGGAATTTATAAATTCGACATCTATTTGGGATGATTCATGCAATATCTACCTTGCAGATATGTGATGTATCAGCTCTTATACTGATTCAGCACCAATTTTAAGGGTTTGGTATCTCTGGTTCGTAAAGACTCGACATCATACAGTTTCGATACTCGACGCCCTTTTAAAAGTTCAACACCTCTTTTGTTTATGTGTTCGACACCCTAAATATTTTAAAGAACCGACACCACCAAGTTTTAAGGGCACGGTACCCCAAATATTTTAGGGTTCGGTAAGCCTAAGTGTTTTACTTGAAACCTCATGTCTCCTATATTTTTGATACCTATGTTTGTAGCATGGTAGTTGTATGTTCATAAACTCAGTATCTTTGTTTTATAGTCTCAAAAGCCTTATGACATGCAAAACATAAAGATATGTTTTAAAGATACGATAGCATATGTATTATAAAAACTTGATAACCATATATCTTCAGCATTATCGTCATATGTTTTAGAGACTCGATATTAGAGGCTTGAAAGATTATTTTAAGAGCATAGATGCCATATGTTTATAAATTGAATAGCTTATTTAGTGTCTCGATGAGCCATAGGTTTTAAAGGCTCGACAACCTTATTTTGATATCGAATGATTAAAAGAGGCTAATTAAAGATGATGATATTTAGACATACGATTCTGGCTAAGTAAAGAGTTTATGTTTTACTTGTTTTAAAGAATGGTTTTAAGGGATTGATCATTTGTAAATATAAATGTTTTCAAGGGAATAAAATGGTGTTTTAGCCTAAGTTTTCCAAAGATTTTACTAAGAACGATATAACTTGAATTAAGTAATTTTATGATGCCAATGGCTGTTGATTGAACATATTTGAATAAATAATGTTATATATTCTTTTTACCATATGATTAGTTATATTTATATGATTTGCGTTGTCATACTCACATCATCATGTCTAACGTTATATGTTGGGGGTGTAAGGGCAGAAATTACCAGTTAGGTTAACTCAACAATGAGCATAGTCAGACTAAACTCCTGAGTGAGTAGAATTACATCCAGGAGATCAGATAGATCAAATTTGTGTTAGGATGCCTTGAATCCTAACCATTGGAGGAGGTAGGTTATTGATTAACCTATGAAAACTAATAGGTTCATTGTAATCCTAGGAAAACTATGTTATGTACGATGGATAGTCCACATGTATGTGAGAGGGTACTTTGTATGATCTTGATAAGTTAATAGTAACCCTAAGAAAGCTATGATATGTATGATGGATATTCAACCCGACTCGAGATAGATACTCCATATAATATATGAGATGGGTAGTCCACTTGAGTTGAGATGGATAATCCATTTAATTTGAGATAGATGGTCCATAAATTAGGGATAGACAGTTTATTTTATAAGATTAGGTATATTATGGGAGTGCATAACCCTATGAACAGACTTACCCATATTGCATGTCTACATATAATTATATTATGGTGTTCTAACCAATGTGGTTGTAGGTACATGATTTATGATTGAAATATCTGGATAAGATATTAGTGAAGGGAAAACACTTTTCGCTCAGCGATATGGTCTCACTAAATATCTATTTTGGTTCGAGATGACATATTATTATTCAAACCAGGCTTTTTGTCCGACTTGAAGTTTTTGTTTTTCCTCCTAAACTCTTAGGTATTCATTTGAGTAGGTCAGGAGTAGGGATTTTCGGGTTAGACAAATAAGTTTCCGAAGATGTGCAAGAGGCAAGCTAGCTAATATTAGGAGTCTATTTTCGCTATGTTTTTTAAAGATGATGTTTTGTTTGAATGGATGTAATGATAGGATTTATAACAACCAAGTAGTTAGACTCTGATCCCCTTATGGGGCATCTTCATTTGTCACTCTTGGATTATATTTGTAATTATTGTTATATTTTCTTTGAATGTGGAATTGATGGGATTATGTAATGGGATGTAATGAATATGAAAGTTATTAATGAAATGAGTTTTGAAATTTTTCATATTCATATGATCTTAATATTGTAGATACAATTATCTGATCTCATTTTATCCGAAAATTAATACTATGGATAGCTACATCATCCCTAGCACTAAGTTTCGGGGCTCGGAACGAGGGATGTTATAAACTTGGTATCGAAGCATAGGTTTATGTAAAATTTAAAAGATTTTGAAAACATAATCCCAATGAATCAAAGAATAAGATTAGGGTACGGGATAACGCTATAGTATCGTACTTGCTATTTGCTATATATATAAGTATGTATTCTAGCTCTATTGTCTCATCTCTATTAGACCATTCTTCTATATTTATAAAGACTAGTATGTATACTATGCGAAAGCAAGGTATGGAAGATGGAAATGGAAGAGTGAATCTAGATGGAGGAAGCACCATAACAAATGAAAAAGTTAAACCCAGTATGAGAAGGAAAATTGGTTAACAAGAAAATGTCAATGTGGGTGCTGGAATCCCACTAGTAGATATGTGGATTATGTATCAATTCTTCATGAAAATAATGAAAGTTAGAGCTACTACTAGTTTGGCTGGAGGTAATGCTGCTAATGCGAGATGAGTTAATCCTGAGGTACCGGTTGGCAATAACTACGCTAAGTTGAGACGAGATTATATTAGTCTTGGAGAAAAGCCTTTTCTAGGAATAAGGAATGCTATTAAAGTAGAGAATTGGCTGCTGCTTTGTGAGAGGATCTTTGCAGAGTTAGGTTTGAATGATTAGTAGAAGAGGAGGTTGGCATCTAAACAGTTTCAAGGATTTGCTTTGTATTGGTGTAACTGTGTGATGGTAAGAAGACAAGAGAATAATTTGACTTGGGCTAAGTTTAGAAGGAGGTTTGAGGAAAGGTTCTTGTCTGAGATAGCCAAGTCAACTTTGCTTGAGAAGTTTACGGAATTGGAGTAGGGAGAGATGCCTGTACTGGAGTATGCGATTAGGTTTGATAAGCTATTTAGATATATATATATATATATATATATATGCTACTATTAATACCATGATCAAACGGAATGAGAAGTTCATTCGTGGATTAAAGCGTAAGATTTCCAGGGAAATAATGTCACATCTCAGAGATCCATGTGATATGGTGGTGGAGATGGCTTTAAGGAACGAGGAAATGCTTACGACATTTGAAAAGGGCAAGCCTATGGAGACTCAAGGTTTTCAGGGCAAGAAGAGAGTTCTTCAAGAAGAAGGGAGCTTAGAAGGCCAGAGATGCCAAGAAAGGGAAAGCTGATATTGTTTGCTATAAGTGTGATAACACTTTGATAATAAGTGTCGATCTGATGATGGAAAGTTGGTTGTGGGAAAGAAGAATGTGAAGTGTTTTGATTGTAACCAGGTGGGGGTATTCCTAAAATAAATGTTCAAAAGTGGTGAAGGCTGATAAAGGGAAAATTTATGCTCCGGAGCCATCGGCTTCTAGACTAACTATTGAGGAAAAAGGGAAGTTTATGATGGGAGGTACGATTTTGATTCATGGCATACCTATCAAAGTATTATTTGGTATCACCGCATCACATTCTATTACCTCACTTTGTTTGGTGGATAAGTTAAATCTAGAATAGTCATACCTAATTACTTCCTTAAGGGTTGCGAATTCAATAGGAGGTTATGCAACTCTTAGGATGAGATATGACTATTTAGAATTTGAGTTATTCGGTCATGCATTTTCCAACAATTTACATATGTTTGATTTTCATGGTTTTGTGTTTATTTTGGTTATGGATTGGTTAAGCAGGTACTATGTTAGGATATTTTGCTAGGACAGGGAGATATCATTAAGACGCCATAATAGCCATGATCGAACTATGTACTCGGTAGAAAATTCGAGTTTTGATGTATGTGCTTTATTGGGTGCAATAGAAGAGGAAGATGAAGTGAACCGGTTTTTTGTTGTAAGAGAGTATGTAGATGTCTTTGAGCTGGTTATAGGACTGCCATCAAAACAAGCTATTGAGTTTCGAATAGATCTTATACCTAGAGCTGAACTCATTAGTAGACCACCTAACAGGATGACATCTACAAAGATGGAGGAGTTAAAGATGCAGCTAGTAGACATAAAAGGGAAGAATTACATTTGACCAAGCAGTCCACCTTAGGAAGCAGCTGTGGTGTTCATGAATAAACCGAATGGGCCGTTGAGGATGCATATCGATTATCGTAAGATGAGTGAGAAGATGCTAAAGAATCTGTATCGTTTGCCAAGAATGTATGATTTATTTGATCAGTTGAGTGAAGCCAAAGTATTTTTCCAACTGGAGCTGGCGACAGGGTTCCATCAATTGAGAGTGGCGGAGAACAACATTCCTTTAACTTCATTTCGAACAAGGTATGGTTCATATAAATGGTTAGTCTTGCCCTTTAGACTAACTAATGCGCCTGCATTCTTTATGGATTTGATGAATTGAATCTTCCGAGAGCATTTAGATAGATTCATTTTAGTATTTGTAGATGACATTTTAATATATTCTAAGAATGAGCGAGATCATAAGACTCACCTTAGAATAGTGCTTGAGACATTGAGGTAGCATCAACTAAAAGCAAAGTTTTTGAAATATCATTTTGGAAGAGAGAAATGAAGTTCCTTAGTCATGTAGGTTTAGAGAATGGGTTACCAATGGATCCAGCTAAGATAGAAGCTGTTAATAACTGGAAGAAACCCAAGGCCATGACTGGGATAAGGAGTTTGCTTCGACTAATGGGTTATTATCATAGATTCATCAAGGGTATCTCTCGTATAGAGACACCTATGATCAAACTAAGTAGGGAAGGCATAAAATATGTTTGGACCAATAAATGTGAAGAAGAATTCTTAAAGCTAAAGCATTTATAAACAAGGCTTCTGTCTTAGTTGTTCTAGATGGAAATTAAGATTTAGTGGTGTATACTGATGCATGTGGGACAGGGTTAGGAGCCGTGTTGATGCAAAGAGGTAAAGTGATTGCCTACACTTCTCAACAGCTTGGATTACATGAAGGAGACATCCTACTCATTATTTGAGTTGGCGGCGGTGATCTTTGCTTTTAAAATATGCAAACACTTTCTTTTGGAAGAACGGTTCGAGTTATTTATTGACCATAAGTCCTTGAAATATTTATTCTCTTAGAAGGAGTTGAATATGAGACAACAAAAGTCGCTAGAGTTTTTGGGGGCTTATGATTTTGGTGTTGAGTATACGCCCGGATAAGGAAATAAAGTTGCAGACGAACTTAGTAGAAAACATGAGAGTGTGGTATTAGCTATGTTAGATGAATGGAAATATTTAAAGGCATTGACTACTTGTGGTGTGCGGTTAAGGTTGATGGCTAGTTCTAGTCGGAATACTGCAATGTTATCATGTTTGGAAGTTCGACCAGTAGTGATCGAAAGAATTGCTTCTAAGCATTTTAAAGGTTTTAGCCTTGACTAAAACGGATGGTTAAGAAAGAAGGGGCGATTGTGTGTTCTAGAAATAAGCCACTTAATGAGGGAAGTTCTTAGGGAGTGTCATCGATTGAAATTTACTATTCATCCTGGAGGAACTAAGATGTATGAGGACATGAAGAGAAATTTCTTCTAGGAAGGTATGAAGAGGGATGTAGGCTGATGGGCTAAGCAATGTTTGAATTGCCAACAAGTGAAAGAAGAGAATCAGAAACCGAGTGGGTTAATTCAACCTTTAGATGTGCCACTTTGGAAGTGGGATTCTATATCAATGGATTTTACTGATGGGTTGCTAAGGTTAAATAATGGAAATGGAAGTATTTGGGTCGTGGTAGATAGGCTGACCAAGAGTGCACACATTATTCCCTTTAAGTCGACAAGGACGACACCTACCTTAGCAATATTGTTATTGAAGAATATTATTAAACTACATGGACTTCCTAGTAGTATAGTCAATAACGGAAATACTTTGTTCACTGGTGAATTTTGAAAGAATCTGCAAGAAGTGTTAGGTACTACGCTGAAGATGATTACTGCTTATCACCCACAGATGGATGGGAAGACAGAAAGAGTCAACAACGTACTTGAAGATTTGTTGAGAGATTGTACACTAGACATTAGAAAGTTATAGGAAGACCATTGCACTTAGTTGAGTTTTCCTATAATAACAGTGATCGAACTAGTATAGGAATGGTGCCTTTCAAAGCTCTTTACGGAAGGCTATGCAAATCACCAACATGTTAGTTGTAGACCGAGGATGGATTGATTCGTGGTCCAGATGTGGTGAGAGAAGTTATTGAAAAGACTGAGATGATCCAAGCAAGGATGAAGGAAGCTCAGTCTAGGCAGAAATGTTAAGAAGATAAGAGGCATAAGGATTTACATTTCTCGATTGAGAACCATATTTTTGTTAAAGTATCACCGAAAGGGTGTGGTAACGTTTGGAAGTCGAGAAAATTGGCACCAAGGTATGTTAGTTTATTCCCTATCATAGAAATGATTGGAAAACTCGCATACCAGATAGAGTTACCAAATAGTTTGGCTAGAGTCCATCATATTTTCCATTTTTCTCATCTTAGAAAGTGTATGCATGATCCAATGACTACCGTTGCACTAAATTTATTGGATATTTAGTAGCAGAACCAGATGTGATTTTTGTTAGACAACCAGTTCGTTATGTAGAAAGAGATTAGAAGAAATTAAGAAATAAGACAGTCAAGTTAGTGAAAGTCCAGTGGCATGACAATGAGAAAGACTGTACTTAGGAGACAAAAGACAGGATTAAGATACTTATCCTAAGTTGTTTTGATGGTATGTTCAAGATATATGTCATATAGACTTTTTGGCTAGTAGCATATGCTATTATTGTTGTTATGTGTTGTCACAAATGTTTGTATGATTGTTATTCTTATTCCTTTCCTTATCGAAATTTCGAGGACGATATTCTTTAAGGGGCAGCCTGTATGTATTGATCCACCTTTCTTAGTCCTAAAGATGACACTTAATGCACCCACGGTACTCATGTGTCGGTCATCGAAGAGTTCAAAAGACAAGCCGTTGGAGTAAAAAGAAAGAAAATGCAAGAAGAACATAAAATACAAAATCTCACATCGTATGGCAATCATATATATTAGACAACATTAGATATGGTATCATCCCAAAATGAACACTAGAGTTACACAAATACCAACTTCAGTCAACGACAGTTATAATTGCTTGTTCGCACAACGCTGACACAAAATACATACATACACAGCGGAAATAAAATAGATAGATAATGATGAAGCTACCTGCTCCATGCTCCTTTAAAATGCATCTGTAGAACCTAGACCACTTAGCTACTCATACAAATTTAGTACGAAGAGTTTTAGGGCAAGAAGGAAAAAATTCAGGGTCAAACATGGGTCTGCTGTGAGTAAAATCCAAACAACTAAATTATTAAACTTATAAAACCCTTTAAAATAAAGGTATCTCGTAAAACATGCCGTACATAAACATGGATGAGTTTTTACCTTACGATAACCAAAATATTTCAATAGAAAATCCAATGATATTATGATAATGTCTAAGGTTTAAAGCAAATACTGAATCATAGTCGAAATTGTTACATCAATTAAATTATAGCATAATATGTATATAAATATGTCTAAAGGCACTTATTAGAGAATGGATTACATCAATGATAAGGATATTGCGGTACCGCCTGTCATAGTACACCTCTAGATAAAATGTACCGAGGGCCTCGCATGGACCCTCTAGGTGGCAAGACTGGCCTACTCCATACTAGATAGTACCGAATATATCACTGACTTAGTTGTGATCAACAACCGTACCCAGGTCACTAGCATACATAATCAGAGAATATCGATTTAGATTGAGTGATGACTATACGCTAATGGGAGCAACCCATATAGCCTTGCCGCATATCCCTTATTTGATTCATTCCCGATTGTGAAGCTTGAAGCTACGTATACCATTCTTTAGTAATTCCCACTTGGAATGCTAGCACTGCCCTTTAGGCGATAATGCAATGCTAGCATTCATCCATACAAGTTGTTTAGGATATGAATAAATCGAAGGCCCAACTTCTACTATATCCATGTTGGAATAAACCTCAAGATTAATAGCAAGTAGTGCTTGCACTTCAAAGATCTTCGTCTTTGACTCCGTAATCTTTTAGATGTTTCCAATTCGAATGCTAACAATGGTTCGAAGTGGTTTTCAAATAACTCGTGCTATCTGATCCTCATCTCTTCGAACAAACATTCGATAATTCAAAAGGGTCAAGTTATCAATAGTGGACAACTCCACTATCAGGGTTGTGTATAGATTTTGCGTATGAAAATAAGACATCCTATACCCATCCCCACTTTCTGATTTCATACAGTACTAACCCTTGATTAACAATAAAGTCGGACATGTTAGAAAACTAACCTTGACTTGATGTACATTCTTACTTCTTAGGATAGAGATGAGTTTCCCTACCTCAAAATTTGGTGTTAAATATATGATGGAATAACTTCCATAGACTTAATTTATCATGATCCGTTTATTGAAATTAACTCTCTTGTATTTATCACGTTTCGACATTCAACTACTCTGTCCCTCACTTACAAATCAAGTTCTATATCTCACGGATAGAGGAAAGCCTACCCATCGACTTTTAGTGCTAAATACAAGGCGACTTACTTCCAATAAAACATGACAACATTTTAGCATAAGTTATTTATATTTGTTTGGTTGCTTAATGGCACAGATAAAGAGAATCCCTTGTATTTAAACCATTATTTGAAAAAGAAAACTGCTTTTTAAACAAACCGATCCTTGGAAAATAAAGTAATTAGAAATTAAAAACCTCTATTTAATTAATTAAAATAAGCTTAACCTTTATTTAATAATAATTAAATCTTAACTTAATTAATAATTAATCAACAATTAACCCTACTTGATTAATAATTAATTAATTAATTAAAACTCACTTAATTAATACTTGAACCTTATTTAAATAATAATTAATTAAATTATTAACCTTTAATTAATTAGTAATTAATTAACCCTTACTTGGTTAACTAATTATAATTATTGTACTAAATGAGCAACTAAGTTCTAATTTCCTTCTCTTAACTAATAATTAAGTACTAGTTAACTTAACTTAATAAATTAGATAATCATAAAAGCTTACTTAATTAATAAGTAAAAATTACCTTTAATTCTTATAGTATGTTGAAATACATTTTTTTTAAAAATACTTAAGACGAAAACAATTCTAGTTTACAAAAGTGTTCGTTTTACAAACTGTATCCATAGCGAATATCGCTATGGATACCATAACTTCAAAACTAGTATTATATAAAAAAATTACCCTTTAAGATTTACTTTTTGTTTAACTTAGTTTATAAACTTTACATAAAGTTTCTGAAAAAATAAAAGTAAAATTTTTTCCTAAAAATTAAATAAGTAAAACAAGTTCAAAGCCAAAGGATTTTCGATGTTACAACAAAACCAAATCAAGTGCTACCTTTTCCTTTAGCCTATGTAACGACCTGGAATTTTACCATCTTGATTTGCAAATATTTAATAAATTTTAAATATTCAAATAGCAGGTTATATAAATTAAAAATAATACGACTCTTTTAAATAATAACAAATGGTGGTAAAATAGATTTGTAACGACATAGGATTTTGCCACTTTGAAATAGGCTAGTTAAATATATATTTTATATTCAATAAATGAGTTTTTATTAGAAAATAAACCTATTTTAATTATTTAATAACGATGATAAAATAGTTTTCAAAATTCGTTTACCAATATAGATAGTTGACATAAAATAGAAAATGTGACCGAAGAACGTTTTTTAAAATTTCGACTTTTCGACACCCAAAAGTCGCCAGGAACGTTGTGCACACTTGGTAAAACATGCACAAATTTATATGTGTTAGCGTTAGTATTAATTAAGTATACTTATGTATAATAACTTATATATATTTATACCTAAGAATGGATGTGACTAATTATGTTATAAAGGCATATATATACATATAAACACGCTTATATATACATGAAACATCTCCATATCTTTACTACACACATGAAAGCTCTAGCATGATTCAAGGAAGGAAGGGAGAGTAACGTGTACAAGTAAGGGAGAGGGGAGGTAGGGGTGCATGCATATGTGTATATTAAATTCTTATCAGTTTAAGTATTTTAATAATTTCCTAAGCCTATAAATACCGCATCCATTACATGTGTTTCCCTTTGCAACTTCCATTCTTCATTTCTTCACATCTTCTTCTTAAGCTCCTCTATACTCTTATGGCCTCCTCACTAAATTCCTAGGAGGAAAATTTAGTAAAAACATTTCAAAACATAGCTTAAATCACTCCGTTTAAATTCCTAAACTCCTCTCTTCACAAAGAAAGCTCCATCTCCCCAAACCATCCAAGGCCAAGCCCAATACTGCTAAACCACTTCAAGCCCTCCAAGGGCACACAATGATATATTTTTAGTGTTGTAGCCAAGTTCGGTGGACGTTTAGTTTGATTTAGATAAGTTACGGTGAGTAAAGTTCGTGTTTTTAAAACTCAAGTTACTAATTTTATAAAATTGTAAAATTTATGAGTTAAAATGTTGCTTAAGTATCTGGTAATGTTATATGTTGTGTATGCATGCATATATGTTGATTTGAAGTTGATTACTTATGCCGAATTTTGAGTAAGCGGTAAAGATTACTCCTTGAATATTGGAAAAGTTGGTTAGTATTTGTGAAGTAATATTCTTGCTTATGATTGTGCTATAATGTTATGATGTGGTATTGTGATTTAATGTTATATATGTTGTATGTGGGTTCATGACATAAAGGCAGTGATTCGCTAACCAAAATCAACATTGAAATCCACTTTTTGTCGGAAGTTGGATTTTTTGTTTCATAGTGAAAAGTTTTCAAGTTTAAAATTTCAATTTTGGTTACAAAAGTTTATTTTAATTTTTAAAGAAGACAAGAGTTCAAAGTTGAATTTTTAAAAGTTAGAAAATCAAAACTCCAAGTTTTGAAAATTACGGGTCCGTATAGTGATAGTCGCTATTCGTGCAATTCGAAAAATCTAATTATATTTTCTAATCTAAACTTGTTTTAACTTAATGTTTTTAGAATATGTTTTCTAACTTTAATTTAGTAATTAGAGAATAATTAATTATTTTAATTATTTATTTATTTAATGATGGTTTAATTGATTGATTATTTAATAAAGGTAATTAGTACTTACTCATTTGTTAATAATGGTTTTTAAACTTAAGTGTTAATCAATTAAGTTAATCATGATTTATTACTTAATTAAATTTAATTATTTTTATTATAAACTAAGGATTAATTAATTGTTATTTAATTAATTATTTAAGATAATTATTAATTAATTATTTAAAAGGGGTTTTTAAATTAATCTATGATTAAATTTAATTATGTTAACAGGTTAAATTAAGGTTTAATTACTTTTAATTAGAGTTTAATTACTGTTTAACAAGGATTTGATTCTTTTTTACAAGGGTTTTAATTTATTTTAAAATCATTTCGAATATAAGTAATCAGTTTTGTTTTAAACTGTTTTGGTTTCAAATTTGTTTTAAACCAATGGATTTTGATATCGTTTACCCTTAGTAACCCCAAATAATTAGGAAAACTAAATGACACCTATTAGCAGAACAAAACATCATTCTGTTATTACAATTAAACATTTACTTAAGTTAATTTATTGTTATGTTTTGATCCCTTGTCCACCTGTTGTTATGTGATGCCATGTTAAAGTGGATAAGTAAAATCAAAATAAAAGCACCATTGTTATCGCTAAAGCATCCATTTGATTTTGTAAAGATAAATATTTCATTTTCTTTCAAATCGTATCAAAGTTATTGCATTTTGAACAAGATATTTAAAGAATGATTTGACAAATAATTTTACCAAAGATGTTTTTAACCTATAGGGTTGGTTTTCCATGTTATAAAAAGAAATTTTCATAAAGAGTTTTATAAATGAATTTGGAAATTTATAAGGTGTTTTTCGGGTAAATGGATTTGAGTTCTTTGCTTTTAAGCAAAGAAGATTTCATAAACAAGGAAGACTTAAAAAATATATTTTCTTATTAAAGGAAGCTAATTTGACTTAAGGTTATTTAAGAAGTTATTTAAACAAGAAAGGGTTATAAAAAAGTTTTTAAATGATTTTGGGTATTTATAAAAGAAGTTTTAGAAATTGATTTAGATATTCATTAAGTGAGTTTATAAAAAGGTTTGGATATTTGTAAGAAATTTATATAAAAAGTTTGGATATTTATAAAGGAATTCATATAAATGATCTTGAATATTTATAAAAGGGTTTTAAATGAATTTGGGAGTTTAAAAAATATTTTGAAATGGATTTGAATTTCAAGTAAAATAGATTTCATAAATTAAATAGATTTGATTAAAAAGGATTTATCAAAAGAAGTACAAAATAATTTGAGATCTGGGTTTCTCTAAACCGACTTTCAATAATGGTGGTATAGAACATCCTTTCCACACTTAACACCGAGGGAATAGTGTTTAGGGTTGTCCTTACCTCCAATTTAAACAACATTTGTTTAATCCTTTTTAACATGAATTGGATGTAAGAAATTATTCCCAAAAATTTTATGAACATACTTATGTTAGAGAGATATGTATATGAATGTTTTAGACAAATGTTTTGAAAAGAGATTTATTAAATAATAATTTGTTTGAGGCTTAGTGGTTGCTATGGATAAATAAATCTCAAATGGAATTGTTTGTAGTTTGTCTAATAGAAAGTTAAATAACCGACTATCAAATCTGGACCTATTTGACTCAGGAAGTATGTCGGGTATATTCGAGCTCCCCAGTGAGGATTCGATTGTTTAGGTCATACTTTCAAAACAAAAACAGGAATTGAGTTAGACAAAAAATTATTTCTTAGTTTTGGAGACACCGGTCCCCGGATTTATCTGAACTACTCCATAATGAATGATGTTAAATCATATTGAAGTATGCCGTGGAGTTATACTATTCTTTTTTAGGGTGATTACATAATGGAAGATGGTAATGTGGAATGTTTTTTCGATCCCGGAAAAACTTCCATGGATGAATGCTGGCATTGTATATTTGCCTAAAGGGCAGTCTTAGCATTCCAAGATGGTCTACTAAAAGGAAGAAGGTAAAGACATGACCATACGAGCCTCACAAACCGGGAAACGGCAAAAACAGGGTATGCAACAGTGCTATGTGGTCAGCTACCATTAGGAGCCGCCATCACATTCTGGATTGTCCATATTCGAGTTGTTTTGCACGCAAACACCATGGTAGTATAAGGCCTCCATGTCAAAAAGGGATGATGTAATCTGGTTTTCCATGTTAAAGGGCAACCAGCTCTATGTAGCTAGGGTACAAGAAGTTCTTGCCAGACTCCGGTGCGTTTTCTAGGGGTGTTCCATCGGAAGGCGGTCCCTTAGCTTGCCATAGTATGGAATTCATTCTCCAATATATGCCTTTATGGTTTTAGATGTACCCAACTATGTTGAAATATGAGATGCAAGCATTTTAGCTATATTCATATTTTGTTTGGAAACCATAGACATTATTATAATATCACTGGTATTATATACAAATGTTTTGGTTATCATAAGGTAAAAACCCGTTCGTGTTTATGTGTGGCATGTTCTTACGAGATGCCTTTGATTTAAAGGTTTTTATAAAGTTAAAGACTTATGCTTTACTCACACTAGACTCATGTACGACCTGGAGTTTATTTTCCCTTTTTCGTAAACTCTTGTGTCATGACCCGAAATCCTGCGTTCAAAAATCGACATCAAATACCTCACTTATATTCGAATGCTGGAGATTCAAACGTTGAACTCCAGTTCGGTGGAGCTTATAACAACATTAGATGAATACAAAACAGTGGAAATAAAAGATGATTTCATTAATCACAACACTGATACAACATGGATATAACATTTGATTACAACAAATAACCACCATCATCATAGTGTTATACATGATACAACAACAAAATATAACGCCACGGTAGAGAAATAACAGAGTCTTCAAAAAGATCCAACATAAGCACCTTCAAACCAAACTTCAAGCTTCCAAAAGATTTTCAAACCAAAAGCTTCCAAAATCCGACAACTTCCTAAACCAAAGACTCCAAAAGACTTCTAGATCCAAATCTACCATTCAAGCTAGCTCTAAAACACGGATCACCTGCTTCTAGGCTACCCGTGTGGAAAATTATGAGCACCCAGAGTTTAGGAAGGGAATAATAAACTCCGTGTCAGTCATGGGACTGGTATGAGTAAACAAAAAATAGTTGTTTGTACAAAAACAATTTATAAAAAGAAATTCGTTTATGCCTTTGGAAAATGAAACTATCATAAAGCTTCTCGGCACACACACACAATGCAATCGCATACTTGGGGGAGATTTCTCCTTATGATAGTCAAATATGCTTGATACGAGAAAACTCTTTGATATTATTATTAGTGCATAGTGTAGAAAAACATTTTGAAAGTATAATATTAATCTTATCCAGCATACGTACCATTATAGTATGCCTACTATAGCTACCATGTTAAATGCCGGGTTCTACAACTAAAACCGTACAAGGCTCGTATTGAATGATTGGATTTCCAACAATGGTCAGGCTAAGGAACTTCCTACACCGAATGGGTACGCCTATGGAGGAATGCCCCGAGAACTTAACCAGCTCTCTGCCAAAACAAGGACGGATTACCTCTGTAACTAGGTAACTACTTACACGAGTATGCCATGCCTCGGTCGTAGCCGACCTTTATCCGGGCCCCAACAATAACAACCAACAACCACATAAGTTAAGTATTTAGGCTCCATACCATGATACCACTTTTGGGCACTACCCCCGTAACCTTACCGCATCCTTCATGTTTCAACCTTTTTCGAGTTGTGTGGTTCGACAAAGTCTCGTCCACAAAGATACGCTTCTCACAAAAGCCATGCTTCGATCAACAAATGATCAGCACTCAGCAAGCCACACTACCAACAGAAATGTATTTGATAGAGATCAGCTTTATATCTCAAAGTGTAATGTCAGACATACAACCATACAAGTCCATCCTGAGTCTGAATGGAACCGAAGGCACTTCGTCCAATAAAGGAAGAAGCCCTTGCAATCCGGGTATCCACAATCCCGACCGAACTCCCCATTACATATGGACATCTCTATACTAGAGCAACTCAGTGCAGAGACAATCGACAGGTGATCCTTTCATACTCGAAAAATACCCGGTCTTCAACCACTATCTTCAAATGCATTCCTACTCGTCGTATCATTAATTCGGAATGTGTTTTATGAGACAAAGTCCTCTCCCAGCTCTACCGAATAATGATTCGCTTATTTTAAAAACACTTGGATACATAGGTCACAAAGATTCACTATTCAGAACCGATGTGGGTTTCGGATAACCATTTGGAATCCAACTCCCTAAGGCATCGAAATTGAAATGCTGTTTAAAGGCAACAGTTTTCACATTCACATAGAAATATATCACAGATGTCGTAGCTCAGAACAAAACAATTTATATCACAAAGTATCACAATCACAGATCAGAGATATCAACCAAATCAAGGTATTTAATAATAATCCAATTATTTATAAGCAAGATTAATTAATCGTGTGATTATAATTAATTAATCACATAATTATTTTCATTAATTATCCTTAATTAATAATTAATTATCCTTAATTTGAAATTAATTAATCCTTAATTATTAATTAATAAATCTTAATTATTTATTAAGTAACCTTAATTATTCTTTAATTAACCTTTAATCATCAATTAATAATAAACTAATTATTTTTTAATTATTGTCATTAAGTAATTATTCTTTAATTAATTATCGTTAATTGCTGTCATTAATTAATTAATCTTTAATTACTTAAACTTTAATTAATTAGTTAAAAGATAAATCATTTATATTAATTAATCACTTAATTATCATTAAAATCTTTAATTAACAAACTTTATAATTAATTAACATGAACACATAGATTAACTTAAGATATTGAGGTTAATTAATAATTTAAAATCATTTCATCTTAATTAATTCTTTAATTACATCATTTATTTAAAATAAATTAAGAATTAATTAATAAATGATGTCATAAAATTAAATAAACTAAACTTAATTACTTTTTAAAAATAACTTACTTAAAACCTTTATTTATCCAAACTTAAATCAAAACAATTATTTAAAAACATGGGTTAAAAATACTTAAATTTTGAATTTGGTTTTAGAAGTTGAAAACTTCTTTATATTAAACCCGAGACCTCCATGAGAGTCATCTGAGCCAAAACGCCATTTACTTCGAGTCTTCCCCGAGCCCATCCATATTTTTCTTTTTAAACTTTGATTTTTTTGTTTAAGTTTTTAAAACCCGATACATATGCGCAAACTCCCGATCCAAGACTCGAGCGAGCAACATGATTACCTAAATTCTACTTCGAGTCCACAACCCTTCTTCTCAAAACTCTGGACACTGACACAACCATGAGCATATGCACATGTACAGGTGGTCCGGCTACCTCCGATCGATGCCACGATCATCAACACATCGACGATGAGCTCTCCTAAGCCTCTGACCACCCAGAAACATGAAGCAACGTCGAACTCGATATCGAGCTACTCGACTAAACCTGCAACAAAACCCAGCTACCAAAGATCGCCTCGTACTTCCATCTCCGACCATCAGAGGTCACGCGAATGTACCCGAAGCTTCATCGATGTCCAATGCCTCGATTCCCCCATGTCCGGTTTAGTCTAATTCAACGTCGATGGCGCAATTTCCTTGAAAACAAGATCGATCAAAAACTGGGTTAAAACCCTAAATCAATCTCGTCCTTCCTCCACGATGATCAGAAATTTTTCTGATCATTTTTCCCAAGCTCATCCATCATCTGGCTACCCTCAGCCATAATCCCGAGACGACCACGTTCATCGATCATCAGAATTTTCCAATAAACCCAATATCGTTCAACCCGCAGTTTACCCATGGATTCGTACTTAAAATTTTTGATTTCACCTTTAAAAATCCTCATTTTCAAAAATGTTTCAATTGATATACTTGAAACCAGAAATCATGATGATTGAATTTTCAACATACATTTAGGTTTTCCTGTATTTTTCAAATTCCAGAAAAAGCTTTAGTTAATTTTTCTTAAAATTATTTTTAAAACTTAATACATGGTCATACAAACATGTTTTGTTTAAAGCTTGAAGGCTATCAAGAATCAGAGGAGAAGAATTTGATTTTTGAAACAGGTTTTTGAAACCTGGAACCAAACAGAGGCAATATGCCTGTATATCAGACAAGCACAAACAAATATATACATATATACACCTATTTGTACACATGCAAAACAATTTTCACTTTTCTTTAGGCATGATTTCAAACAAAAAGTTTATAATCCAGATTTAAAATGAGTTTACTCTCCATTTTAAAGAAGAAACAGAGAGCCTTTATTGTAAAGCCTGGAAGTTGTTTTAAATTTGAAAATCTAGAAATTGTTTTTGACTTTCTTTTTGAACTTTAATCTGGAATACTTTGCTTGATTACTGAGTTGATCTGAATTTCTTTGATCTTGTTTAATTTATTTGATTGCTTTGATCTTTTGAATTGAGCTTTGTTGTTTGAGATGATCTCAATCTTCAGTTTTGGAAAAAAAATGTTTTTGTTGCTTTGTTTATTTGATTGCCTCTATTTCAGGTTTGATTTGTTTTTAAATTTTTTGGTTTTTGATTTTTACAGGCTTGAGTTTGAAAATGAAGATAAAAGAAATGAGAAGGAGGAGATGTAGTGGTTTATATAATCTTGTTTTCTATTTTTATTAATTTTCTCAAAAATAAAAACAAAACTGACACTTGTTAAATTATATTGATAAAACTATTACACTTGTTAAAATATGTACTCAAATCCTAACACTTGTTAATATCTTTTATTATTAACTTATATTTGTAATTTTTGCATGTTTTTATGTCTTTTTATATTTTATATTAATTTAAAATCACATTTTCTATTTTATAAATATAATTTCTTTATTTATATACATATACCTTTAAAGAAAATAATTTGAAACAAAATTATTTATTAATAAATAATCACATTCATATTATTTTTAAATCCAAATATTTTTAAGAATTTAATTTTTGAAGTTCAATTCAAATTAAAATTCAAATTTATTCATATATATATATTAAATCCAATTTCATTTTAAGATATTATATTTTTGAATTTCAATTTCAAATTCTATTTTACAATCCATTTCATACATATATATATAAACACAATTTTTATTTGTTTTGGAAAATCCCAAATAAATTCACAAATAAATCCAAATTTTTATATTAGTTACTAATTTTTTTTTTTTAAAACCGAAACATTACATCTTGGGTGCTCAAATTTGAATTGGCTGCCAAGTAGTTCGGGTTTTTCCGTAGATTCATTTTTGGAGAAGCTTGAAGCAGGTGGCTTCATCGATAGCTAGTTCTTACTTTGTGTTTCGCTGTATTATATGTATATGGTATTCGTTAGGTAGGGATAGGCTGTTATAACTGTCCTAGTGTAGAATTTTATTAGGTTGACTCTGATGTAACAGTTTGAAATGATTTTGTAATATATTATGTGAAGTAATATATTTTGTTCAGTTGCATTGTGAGATTCTGTGTTGTTTAGTTTCTTCTGTTCTATCTTTCTTTCTTTCTTTCACCCTTAATGACCCATTTTTCGGACGACTAAATGATCGGCACACGAATACTGAGGATATATTAAGTGTCATCTTTGATTGTAAGAAAGGTGGATCATAACAGCCTACAACATCCATACATAAGCTCATATATTCACACAAATGCCATAAAAGCAGACACAAGTAAAAATCATAACCAGCAAACTATAACTTACTTGTTTTCCAAGTCAATACAACCATTACATATAAACACAAATATGTTAAGCACAAACTACTCTA
Source organism: Allium cepa (assembly GCA_030765085.1). Classification (NCBI taxonomy): domain Eukaryota; kingdom Viridiplantae; phylum Streptophyta; class Magnoliopsida; order Asparagales; family Amaryllidaceae; genus Allium; species Allium cepa. The sequence goes on along the minus strand of CM060946.1, from coordinate 343,900,134 downwards.
TTTTTCAACTAAACAACTATCATATATTTTTACAAATATAAATTTTAAAACTTTATTTAAAAGGGCGAGCTTTACTCATCAAATCTAAAAAAACCAACTCGAACTACTACCACTTTACCACCATCACATGAAACCTAGCTCTTTCTTTTTGAAACTTGATTTTTAAACCTAGAACGTGAAATATGGGTTTGGCCTTGGTTCGGTAGGCTTGGCCTAGGGCTTGAGAGAGGGGTTTGGGCTTGCTTTTTGAAAAGAAGATGGTGTAGGAAGGGAAAAGGGTATTTTTTTAATAATTTTTAAACTATTTAAAGTAGATAAGGAAGGAATTTTTTTTTGAAAATTTTAGAAGGAAGCCATGGAAGTATGGAAGAGAGTTTGAGAAAAAGAATGATGAAGTTGAAAATGAAAATGTGAAGGAGAAAAAAATATGGCCGAATTATGCTTCTATTTATAAAAGTGTGGGAAAAATTTGGATGAAAAATTGTTTTGATTTTTCAAAAAGTTGCATTCATGTAGAACTGCTAGTATATTTAGGATGTCAGCATCATGTTTTTAAAGTTGATTTAAAAAGAAATTATTCATGTAGGAGGTGCCAATTAGAAATTATTGTTCATACATATCATATGTATTGTGATGCACTATGCACATATACACGAATTGTTGCAAAACTGGTTGTATACTAATTGATTGTTAGTGTAGAATGGATGTGCAATGGTTTACACGGTCGAACCCTTGTGGAATTTTGGGGACGAAATTCTTTTAAGAGGGGGGAACATAACACCCCGCATTTTTACAGTAATTAATTAAAAAGAATCAACGTATAAATAGTAAATATTAAAAATGGAATTTTTGTAAATGTTGAAATTTGGCTATGAAACATACACAATTAGATTCGTGGCGACTTTCTAATCAATTTGCATAGGTAGACTTTTCCAATCGAACTTCAAACGAAAAGGTTATTGGCGTTTAAATTTTTGTAGTTCGAAATAGTTATATATGTAATTAAGGAAATAGTTTAAAATTAATTAGTGATGGGTTAATGCTGTCAAACTTAATGGTTTCTTAATAGTTAAGAATGCTTAATTGAGGCAGAAGATAATGGTAATTAACATTAAGAAAATAATGAAGGAAACAAGTCAACGAAAAATCAAACGAAATCAAAATGCACAAAATAAATAGGTTAGGTCGACCATGACCCATGCATGATCGACCATAGATGGTCGACCTAGGTCATGGGGCGGTCAACCCACCTATGTCTAAAAGTGATAATAAACCTATATTGTGTGGCTCGGATCTGATTCAATTCAATCTGATGGTTAGCGCATATATGTACCTATATAAATTAGAACCTAGAGCTTCACTTCCAACTCATTATTTTTCTAATGAGCGTGGAAGCTCTGTCACTTTCTCTTCTCCTCAGAAAATGCCAAATATGCAGAAATATAATAGATTACAGATATACATTTTGGGGAAGAATAAAAGAGGATAGAGGATAAAAGATAGATTCAAATCAGGTTGCTACATCAAAGGTAAACCTTTAGATCTGGTTCCTTAATAAATCTAAATCCAAATTTCTTCTCTCTAATCCAATCTCTAATAGATCTGTATAAACAATTGTCCGTGGATCCGAATAGGGAGTCGAAAAGTGTATAATACGGATAATAGGATCAGATCTGGATTAAATCAAGAAATTTGCAAGCGCTAATTAAAGGTGAGTGTCAATATTATATTTTTTATATAATACTAGACTATATCATTGTACTTCTATGCTATATGCCTGAGTCTGGTAGTTTGATTTCAAATGAATTCATATATGTAAATGTTGAGACTGTACACTTGCCTATGAATTTGTAGTGATAATTAAACAAGCGTAATGATTAGTTTTAATTCTCCAATTACATAATGATTAATTTTGTTTCTGTAATTGCGTAATGGTTAGATTTAATTCTATAATCGCGAAATGATTTTAATTATCCGTTTTACGTCAGATTTATTAAATGAAAACATAATGAATTAAGATTCCATTTTATTTGATGTTGATGAATGAGACCGAAAATAAAACTAACCAGACTTTTTGGATTATAGTGATACTTTAATTTATTGGAATGTATGTTATTAGAAGTGGGTTTCCATACAAATTCAAACTTAATAAAAGTGCGATATTTGAAATGACAAGTAATCAATATATACTTATAAAAAGAAAGAGATGTATAAAATAGAGATGATTACTACATTTTATACTGTCTATTTCAATAAATAAAAGAGATTTCCTTGTAAGTACAAACATCGCATAAAAACACTTCTTTAGGATAAGATATGGAAATTTACCATGTAACAGTTATATTGTTAAAGTTTGATGTCAATTTATTAAAATATAGTAAACCCCAAAAGTGGAATATTGAAATAAGAATGTTGCTTAAAGGTTTAAAGGTTAATAAAATGGAAACTAATGTAAAGGCATGTTTGGATTATAGGGAAGAAAACGAAAAAAGAATTGGAATAGAAATAAAATGCTTAACTAATGAATATTGCAGCAACAATACTGATGTCTGTAATTGGGAAGCGACAAATGAAATCAATTAAATAATAGATAAAAGCATACTATGACTAAGGACTTAAAGTCAAACATAAAAGATGTTGAGGCAGCAAAGAAAATAATAGAGGAATAAGTATATATAAGTCTGAAATATGTATATAAGTAGCCTCGGATATGCGTCTAGGACTGGTGTGAGTAATTATAAGTTGTCTATTATAATTATAATAGACCAATATCTAAAGTTTGTTATACTAGGTTGGAATGCTAAAAGCATGTCCAACCAACAGGACCCGTGGTGAGTGTACGATTTCGTACTATAGGGGTACCCCTAGGTCTAGACTGTGCTTATTGCTTTGGTTATAAATTTCTATTATAAGTATGTTGAGTGAACAGTCAAATTAGTTCTGCTTTAAAGTTTTTAAGTTTTTAAGTGGGGGTATTGCCTTGATTTCACTAGGCAATCTAAATGGAAGATGAGTGATATCAGACTTATACAACATGGCATGGAAAGTCTGGTATGCTTAGGTACCAAAATAAGTTGCATAAGTGTACGTAAAAAGCTGGCCTACTTAGGTACCTATAGGGAAGGAGTTGCATATTTATCGAGTTCGACATTAGTCTCTTGCAGTCAACGGGAAAGACAGGGTTAACCAAACTGATCTCTTCCACCTACTGCGATTGGTTCAGTTAGGTTATGCAATGTCCCAATTATTTGTTAGTTTATTTGATAAAGCAAAGTAGTTAATCCATACAAAGTTTCCTTCAAAATGTAGATAGGGTGGTGGTGCATGGAGCCTAAAATCCATGATCAAAAGTAGACAAGGATATGCAAAAGGTAGGCATGCGTGATGAAAAATCCCCAAATCATTAGGACCTTATGGATTGAAGGTCGTGGACTGAAAGTCGTCAATGCACACGACAGGATTTCCTCGGTGATACAATGGCGATGGATCTTCACGAGATGTTGAGTGATTGATACTAATGGGGATAGTATCTAGGTCCTTGAGTGGTCTTGGGGTGTATGTATATACACACACACACACATACATTTACCTATATAGATATAGATCTATAGGGTGTAGATGGGTACGGTTCGTATGTAGCAATGGAGTCGTTGCGACTAATAATAAAATCTTACATAACGTGAAATAGCGAACAATCGACATAAGCGAGTGTTATCTATAAGATGAACGAATTGCTAGAACGCTGTTCTGTCTCCCTCCTTATTACAACCCATAGGATTTAGAAGGGCAGTTACTGGTGTTGATTAGAGCTGTTGTTTGGATGAGACCATTAACATTTAAGATGTTGAATTTTTATTAGTAATTGTATTGATTTATTATATTGTCTTATTTCCGCTGTGAGTTATTACCGTTAGTGCTCTGATATATTTTCCTTTTTGTAGGATAGCAAACCAGCGATCAATATTCCTATGGACTTGGATTTTCGGTTAAGCGAAATTTTAGGCCTATTGAAGTGTGGGTTGTTACATTTGGTATCAAACCTTAAGTTAGTCAATTCCAAATAATTAGAAAACATTGAGTAAACGTATTTGTATTTTGACTATAAATATAGTATATACTAAAATCCTAAGGATTCCATTTATATAGTTGCATATGGAATATCCCTAGAACTGGATGGCACTTGACTCCTTAGTCAGACTTTGATTGCCTAATGATTGTTGATCCCCATTTTTCATTGTCGATTGATGATGCAAAATAAGTCTAGATAAAGGGAAAATAAGAGGCCATATGTTATAGAAAGTGGAAGATGAAGAAGTCTTTGAAAAGGTTGTGAAATGGTCACTACTAATTTATGGCTGGATTTTGGATGGAAATGATCAAAGGATGTCCTTAAGAGAATAGTCGAAAGTGCACTTTGAGTCCAGCGCAATAATAAGAAATTTTGGAAAATGAGGAAAAGTATAAATTGTATACTTTAAAAGAAGTTTTAATGAAAAAATGTAATATTAAATTTTGAATATATATATATATATATACACACATTAAAGGTTTTGTAAGAAAAAATATATATTTAGATTTTGATAAAGAAAATTTTGTCTGAGGCCGTTTTCTTTTGAAAAAGAAATGATGGTGCAATATAGCTCGTGAATCTTTCTATGCAATGAAAGTTTTAAAGATATAAAAAGGTCCGTATAGGTGGAAAGTATAAGTGGTATGGATTTAAATAGTTTACAAAAGAAGTTAAATTGAGCTATAAGCGGCTGCATTATAGTAATAAAGAGATGACAAATTAAGAGAAACAATGTGAATTAGTGCAGTTTAGAATGAAGTGTTGATTAGTAGGAACTTCTGAAATTAAATAAAAGAGAAGATTGATTTATTTTAATTATGTTGAGATTTGATATATTTTAATTTTGGAATGAAAGGGATAACAAAATAAGTTTCTATGAATCAATCGAGTTGCAAATAACGGTGTTTTGTTTGAAATAATAAGGAACATAAATGCAAAGCAAGTTTTGTTTGAAATAATAAGGAACGTAAATGAAAAGGAAGGGATGTACAAAATATGGAAACACATATTTTGTACGGTATTTCAATAAGGAAAATGATACATAATTCCTTATAATTTCACACAAAACATGAACCCTCTTTTAAGCGGTTTATAGAGAATTATAGCGTTAATAGTTACCCTTGAGGGAGAAATAGTTATAATACATTAAAATATAGGATCCTTAAGTGTAGTATTTAGAAGTAGTGTTAGTAAATTATATTAAACAATGCTAGTAATCTAATGAAAGAAGCTAAACAAAGGAAAATGCACATTTTCCACTATCGTGCGCGTTTAAATTATGTATCTTTTAATAGTCCCCCTTTATGTTAATTGAGTCTCTGCTAATATTGGATGTTTGGGAGAGTATGAAATGTAAAGGAATTGATAGGATGAGAGTTGTTCTTATTTACTCCAGTTATTATAGTTTAAAATTTTATGAAAGGTGTTTTAGAAACATGTTAGTATGTTTTTGGAAGAAATGGTTTTGTGAAATGAATAAGTTTTTGAATGAAAAACTTAATAAATGACTGAATTCAAAATCCTAGATTTTTATGAAATAAAAGCCTTAAAAGAAAAGGCTAATTTGATTTTTAAAATTAGAATTGATAATGGCCCCTTTTAAGTTTAAGGAATAAGTTAAATCCAAAAATCTTAAAATGTAAGTTTTGAAAAGAGTTAAAAACACTAAGTATTTTTGAGTTAATAAAAGTTTAAAAGTAACACTTTTAAAGATAAGAGTTTTAGGATAGATATCCAAAAAAATTGAAGTTTACATTTTTGAAGAAAAATAATAAAGACCAAAAAAAGATTTTAAATTTGGAATAGATAGGAATTAGTGCCTTGGTGAGATGGGAAAAAAGAATAAGATTATGAAGTAGACAGCGATGACCACTTTTGGAAAAGTAATAAGGAATCTTCGTAAAGTGTGAGGACACTAAAAAACCAAAGAATATTATGTTTATATGTGTGTAAACTATAAAGATGATATTATAGTGCACTTCAATAAATTTTGGAATATGCTTGTAGGAGGCTTATGAATAAAGGAAATATCGAGGATTGAGATTACTATCAAAAGCATGGGATTAAGAGAAAATAGTAATAGATGGTATTGAGATGGTAAATACACATGGAAGATATTGCTAGACTTAAGTTGGGGAAGAAAAAGAGGAAACAGGAAAGGTTATTTCCCCAAGCTTCCATTTAGTATGAAGACCGTGGAGATTGTATTTCTTATCTACTACAGTAAGAGAAGACATGGTTATTCCATAATTGCGTATGGAATGGAGGAGATGAATATACCTTATTCATCGTAAGTAATAAAGGAAGGATAAGATTTGAAGACTTTTGCTGAGGGATGGCCTGAAGTCCATTCTAACTATGGTAGTAGTTAATGGTGTTGTGTTTCCTTCCAGTTACGGAAATGTACCTTTTATGTGTTTTTGTGTGGACTATTATGATCGAGAAATCGATAAAATAAGGAAATTTCAAAGAAGTCACTTAACTAATGCAGTAGAAAAGAAAATAGTTGAAACTGGAAGTTAAGTGATAAATTAAGAAGATTTATTTAACTAACTACAAAATAAAAGTAAAATGAAAATGTAAGTTTTGAAAAATAGAAATTTTTCAGTCAAAAGACGGAGGACGGGATTATGGAGAGATGAGCCAAGGGTCAAGGTTCCTATTCCTCATAGACTAAATTTTAAAATTCAACATGTTTGTAGGTTGATATTAAAAAAAGGAAAAGTTTTTGAGAATCTATAAGTTTATCAAGCAATTAAGTAGAGTCCGTTATAGATGATGAATGGTTGGCTAAACCCTAAAGTCAGGAATGTGGAAAATTATTTATAAAATGCAATTGTGCATATATTTTGAAAAAATATTACGTAAAATTTATTTATGAATTATTTTCATTATAAGTAATAGGACTTTGGAAAAAATACACATATCTTTGAAAAGATTTTTAAAGCTAAGATTTTGAGTTTTAGAAATTTAAAAATACCGCATGTTGACGTTGAGGAATAGTTAGTAGGTTGATTTGTGTAGATTTTACCACATAGCTCTATTTGTAGTAAAATAGATACAGTGATCGACAAGGAAGCTATTTTGTTTATGGAAGTTTTCTAGGATATCTTGTCCATGAGTGGAAAATTTAAAAAATGGTTTTTGAGACATCAATGTATTTGAACTTTAAAAATAAAAGTTACTTATGCAAATTGTACTTAGGAAGGTAGGAAAAAGGATTGGAGGCAAAGGTGTAGATCCCATGGTGCAATGGGAAAAAAGTTATGAAAGAGATGGTGGAAATATGGAATTTTCCGTATAGACCATTTCCAAGCATAAGAAGATGGGTTTAGAAAACTGAATTTTTCTAAATTTGGATGTTAGCAATGGAATGCTAGGAATTTGGATGGTAAAGAGTGGATGGAAAATTGGCTGAACTATACTTCTATTTACAAAACTATGGGAAAAATTTGGATAAATTTTTTCAAAAAGTTACATTCGTGTAGAATTGCCAGTATATTTAGGATGTCTGCGTCATGTTTTTGAAACTGATTTAAAAAGAAATCATTCATATAAGAGGCACCAACTAGAAATAATTGTTCATGCATATCACGTGTATTGTGATACTGTGCACATGCACACAAATTGTTGCAAAATTGGTCGTTCACTAGTTGATTGTTAGTGTAGAATGGATGCACGATGGTTTACATGATCGAACCCTTGTATAATTTTGGGAGCAAAATCCTTTCAAAGGGGGAGAATGTAACACTCCACATTTTTATAGTAATTAATTAAAAGGAATTAATTAGTAAATAATAAATAGTAGAAATGGAATTTATACAAATGTTGGAATTTGGCTACAAAACTTACAACATTGATCCATGGCGAATTTCTAATCAATTTTCAGATGTAAACTTTTTCAATCGAAGTTCAAACGAAAATGTTATAGTGTTCGAATTTTCGTAGTTGGAAATAATTACATATGTAATTAAGGAAATAATTTAAAATTAAATAATGATGGGTTAGCACCATTAAACTTAATGGTTGCTTAACAATTAAGAAAGGTTAATTAAAGCAGAAGATAATAGTAATTAAGTTAAGCAAACAATGAAGGAAAAAAAATCAACCAGAACTCAAAACGCACAAAAATAAACAGGTCAGGTCGACCATGACCTATGCATGGTCGCCATAGACATTTGACCTGGGTCTTGGGGCGTCGACCCGCCTATGTCTGAAGATGACAATAAACCTAGGTCATGTGGCCCAGATCTGATTTAATTCAATCCAACGGTTAGCGCTGATCTAACCTTTATAAATTAGAACATAGGGCTTCACTTCCAATTTAATCCGACGGTTTGCACTGATTTAATTCAATGTGACGATTAGCACGGAAGCTCTATTACTTTCTCTTCTCTAAAAGTTATAAATATACAGAAATAAAATAGATTGCGCGTATACATTTTGTAGAAGAATAGAAAAGGATAGAGGATAGAAAATAGAATATTCAAATCAGGTTGTTATACCGAAGATAAACTTTTAGATCTGGTTCTAATTTATAAATATAAATTCAAATCTCTTCTCTCTAATCCAATCTCTAATAGATCTATGTAAATATTGTTTGTGGATTCAATAGGGAGTCAAAAAATGGGGAATACAAATAATAGGGTCAGATCTGGATTAAATCTAGAGATTTGGTGGTGCTAATTAAAGGTGAGCAGGAATATTATATTTTTTATTTAATACTAGATTATATCGTTGCAAATCTATTCCTATATGCTTGAGTTTTATAATCTAATTTCAAATGAATTCATATATATGAAATGTTGAAGACTGTAAACTTGCATATAAATTTGTAATGATAATTATAGAAGCGTAATGATTAGTTTTAATTCTACAATTACGTAATGATTAGTTTTATTTCTATAATTACTAATGAATAGATTTAATTTTGTAATTGCGAAATGATTTTAGTTTTCAGTTTTACGTTGGATTTATTAACTGAAAACATAATGAATTGAGATTCTATTTTTTTATTTGATGAATGAGACTGAAAATAAAGCTAACCAAACTTTTGGGATTTTAATAATATTTTAATTTATTGGAATGTATGTTATTAGAAGTGGATTTCTGTGTATTATCAAAATCGAACTTAACAAAAGTATGATGTTTGAAATGACAAGTAATCAATATTTACTTACAAAAAGAAAGAGATGTACAAAATAGAGATGACCGTTGTGTTTTATACTGTCTATTTCAATAAATAAAAGAGAACTTCTTGAAATTATAGACATCGCACAAATCACCTCTTTAGGATCAGATATGGAAATTTACTGTGTAAGAGTTAAATTGTTAAATTTTGGTTCCAATTTATTTAAATATAGTAAATCTAAAAAGTGGAATATTGAAATACGGATGTAGCTTAAAGGTTAATGAAATGGAAACTAATGAAAAGGTAAGTCCGGATTATAGGCAAGAAAATGGAATATGAATTGGAATAAAAATAAACAGCTGAACTAATGAATGTTGTAGCAATGATATTGATATCTAAAATTGAGAAGTGGTAAATGAAATTAATGTAATAAAAAGATAAAACGCATAAGAATGAAGATCTAATGTCGGATATAAAAGATGTTGAGGCAATAAAGAAAATAATAGTGGAATAAGTATACATAAGTCTAAAATATGTATATAAGTAGCATCAGGGTATGCAAAAGGCTAGCATACGATGAAAATCCCTGAAGCATTAGGACATTATGGACTGGAGGTCGACGGTGCACATGGAAGGATTTCCTCGGTGATACAATGGCAATGGATCTTTACGAGGTGCTGAGTGATTGATACTAGTGGGAATAGTATCTAGGTCCATTAGATGACTTAGGGTATATATACATATACACACACAGATATATACATACACACACACACACACACATATATATATACATATATATACACATATATACAGGGTGTAGATGGCTATGGTTCGTACGTAGCAATGGAGTCATAGCGACTGATAATAAAACTTGACATAACATGAAATAGTTAACAATCGGCATAAGCTAGTGTTATGTATAACATGTATAATTTACCAGTTACGAGAATGTTGCTCTGACCCCCTCCTCATTACAACGCATAGGATTTAGTTGGGCAGTTACCAGTGTTGATATGGAGATGTTGCCTGGCCGAGGCCCTTGACATTTGAGATGTCGTTTTTTGGTCAGTAATTATATTTTCTTTTTTTGCTGTGAGTTATTACCATTAATGCTCTGATATATTTTCCCTTTTCCATGATTCCAAACCAACGATTCATATTTTAGTGAACTTGGATTTTTGGTTTAGCGTAAATCTCGGCCCCCTAAAGTGCGGGTTCTTACGGCATATTATTATTCATACCATACTTTTTGTCTGACCCGAAGTTTTTTTCCCTAAACTCTTGAGTACTCATTGGAGTAGGTCGGGAATTTTCAGATTAGATGAATAAGCTTCCAGAGACTTGTAAAAGGCAAGCTAGCTAATATTAAGAGTTTATTTCTACCATGTCATTTAGAATTTATGTTTTGTTTGAATAGATGTAATGGTAAGATTTATAACTATCTGAGTAGTTGGACTATGATCACCCAAGGGGCATCTTCATGTCTCTCTTAGAATATAATTGTAATTATTATTATATTTTCTCTAAATGTGGAATCGATAGGATTATTTAATAGGAAGTAATGAATATGAAAGTGATTAATGAAATGAGTTTTGAAACTTTCCATATTCATATGCTCTTGATGTTATAAATGCAATTAACTGATCCCATTTTGTCACCCAAAAATAATACTATAGATGACTATAGCATTCTTAACACTTAGTTTTAGGCCTCAAATGGGGGATATTATGACTAGTGCCTGCATTTCCCTTTCCAGGCTTATGGAAAATATCAAAGTCATAGGAGACTAAGAAATCAAACCATTGCTATTAACGAAGGTTATGATCTTTATGTGAGAAGAGGTACTGAAATAATTTATGGTCGATGAACAACTCAAACTCTCTCCTAATATATAACGCCTCTATATCTTGAGCACATGCATGATCGCTGCCAACTCCAAACCATTCCATCCTCAATATAATACCAAACCGCACAAACCTAATGCAAAGCAATCACAAACAAACATGCATCCATGACTTGATAAGATAATATCATGACAAACCATGCACATGCTAGTCGGACCTCCAGAGGGTTTGACACAATCAAGGGTCTGTCTACTAAGTCGGATTTCAATCCCAAAGCCACTAGATATAAAAAATGTGAAGCCCCATTATTGAATAAAACATGTATGGAACACATAAATTGAAAAAATATCTTGCATAATGACGCCTTTCGCTTTCTCATTCGCCGATGGAGCATTCGATGAAGTTGGAATAGCATTCGGTGTATATGCTTTCCCATCTTCTTCTACTTCGTTGACTCAAGACAATCTTATTGGATATGCTCGAATTTGTTGCACTTGTAGCACTTCTTTCCGCCAACTTTATAGCTCTTATTCAGATGGCCCTTCTCTCTACGGTTGTAGCAAGTAGGCTCTTGCTTGCCCTTCTTCTGGTCATCTTTGTTCTAAACTGCTTCCTCTTATTGTTGTTCCATTTTTTCTTACCTTCCTCGCTAACTTGTAGCTTCAGCTCCTCTTGAGGAACAATAGACGTCGGCTTGGATACAAGCTTTCATGCGTCAAAGCCTTCTCGGCCACCTTATCAAAGGACTCATTCCAATTAATCTTTCTCCTGCTTGGTCATTCAAATCAATAATGAAGTTTCCATTTTTCTTTAATAAAGTGTCGATAAAGGTCATCCCATACTTCGAAGAAGTGTTGAACTTAGCCACATATTCTGAAGTGGATAAGTCACCATGTCTCAGATATGCAAAATTTTGGAAGGACTGCTGAGCTATCGGTTGAATTTTTCCTCAAGCCTAGTTTTGAATTGATCCTAAGTAAATTGATCTTCAGAGTAGCAGCTTGAAGAGCATTCCATCAATTCATCACTTTTCCTTTGATTTTTCTAAAGGCTAACCTCCTCTTCATAGCATCATCCAACTCCAAGTCATTAAAGATTCTTTCATAGGTGTCCAACAATCCTGCACTAGCTGATTTCGTTCTAAAGGAATGGTTTGCCACCAAAACTAAAGTAGTCCTTATTCAGTTTGGAAAAGTCGGCTTTGGGTGCCTACACTTGAGAACCACCACCAATAGCTACATTCAGGGAACCCACATGGGCATTTTGCAACATGCTCCTCATCATGGTGTTGAGCATTCTCCACAAGTCAGGGTTGGCCGCCCTTAAGCCTGCTCCTTCTTCTACTCAAGAGATAGATTTTCTTGTCGCATTCCTTGTTTGCTGACTTATTCTTATTATGTAATTAGAATGATCAATCTCTCCAAAAGGAAAATAATGTCAATGATACTAATGTACGCAATACGACTTATACTATATATACTAACATACAACTTTGAAAATAAAAATATAATAAGTAATTCAATATCTTATACATAGTAAGTGGAGAGTTCCTTTTAGCATTTCGATCTCGGTCTAGATCTAGTTGATGCAGGTCTAGAGGTTGCAAACGGAAGCCACACAGCCATGGACCGGGTCGTGGATTTGGGCCTTTGCCTCATAGGCGAGGAAGTTGATGGTGTCCTCACATTAGGACGTGGAGAGGTCATGGAGGATATAGGAGACGTTGCTGGTGCCGAAGACGTGGTGGACATGGGCGAACTTGGTGGGGTGGTCCAGTGGGAAGTATGGGGCGCTTATGAAGCTTACAGTGCATTTTCGATGAAGGAAAGTGATGAGATATGGGGTTAGATTATGGAAAATGGGGGATTTTGAGAATCGAGGAAAGTGGAAATGTGCGGCCACAAATAAGTTAAGAGTCCGCTTAAGAAATTGGCAAAGAGGGAAGAATGAAAAATCCTAGGGGAAGCTGCCGCTTACTTAATTTTTGATGGGATTGATATATTACCGTTTGGCTATAGAATGGTTGTACACCTTTGTTTTATGAACTATTTAATAGAGAAAAGTTTACCATTAACGAAAAATTAATGTGAAACTTATTGCTAATGATAAAAATGGTTGGACAACATTTTAAAGTGAAAATTATTACCCTTATTTTATAGTGTTTTTATTGATTTCTTAAGATTTTATAAACTATTTAATTATTTGATTCGTTGAAAATCTAAATCAAAGAAATTATAGAGATAACAATTGTTCAAATTATACAAAGTTTTTTTGCACTTTGTTACATCCCTACAATTTTTCGGACGATTGCTTACGATGAACATTAAAATATGCATGATCGCTTACAACATATCAGTATTGTTATTTAGCCTTTTGGCCTGGCTATACTCAGACCAATTGGACAAGTTAGAATCGATGATCGATAAGGAAAATAGTTTAGAGAGATGATCACAAGGTCAAGAGATCAAGCACAGACAACAGTATGAAGCAGCGATCAAGAGAAACCAAGAGATGAACCCTATAGAACATTCTAAATATGGATTATAGTCTCAACTAGGCAAGGGATCGGGTATGTTCCCTACCTTTATACAAGGGATTGAGTCGCATCAGCTTAGCAGTTCAACTCAACAGGAATCGATCGATATCTCAAAATCTAGAAGTCAAATATGTAAATATTTTTGGTGACATGGAGTGAACACGAAGAGGACCCACTAAAGGGATCGCAACTTGCCACTTGGCCGTTAAAAGGGACCAAGGTCCTTATTCCTCGGGATTTGGGCATAGTGATCGCTTGTGTGATCTTTTCTACATCTAGAGATTCTACTGGCAATTATTCAGGAAAATATTTTGTCGTCTACCCCTATAAATATAGGCTTCATGGTTCATTTTAATGATTTTTTTGTTAATTGATTTGTACTCATTTTATTCACAAATTCCAATTTGATCGCTCCTGTACTCAGAATTCACAGTCATTAATAAAGCAATTTCATCAAAGTGGACGTAGGCAATCAACGCTGAACCACTATAAATCCCCATGTTCTTGTTTTTGCTTATTTTCTATTGGTTAATTGCTTATTTCCTTTATTTTCATTTAGATTTCTTCATTTATTTCTCTACACAAACTCTACTAGGTGTTTGTGACCAATTTTGGCCTAAATATTTGTGTGCATTCATGGAGAAATCTGTTCTTAGCTTGATTGGATCTCATCATCGACTAGTGGATTCCATTATCCATGAGATTGGATGCAGTTTCTATCTACAAATTTTTTGTTTCAACTCGGATTTAAAGGAGATCTAAACGAAACTAATAGCCATGGTCAGAGGAACTAATACTACTTCGCGTATTTTTAAGGAATGAAGAAGCTAACGGTTAGCAAGTTGATCAAAATGTTCAACCAGTAGCTACAAAAACCTAGAATCCGGGTGAATTCATCACCATAGCTAATTTCCAAAACTTGATAAAGGAATTGTTGGGTAGCCGTCAGCAAGTTAACCAAAAAAACCAAACCAGCATTAACCTGATAAACCAATTGAAGGATCAGCGTGGCAAGACAAGGAGGGACCCTACCCCATACTCAGGATCGGAGAATTCCTCTTTATATGACGACCATCAATAGAGTAGACAACTCAAAAATGATGGGGACAACACTGGAACATTAGGACAAAACCAAGCAGCCCTTACCAGTGACCGGCATTGATCTGTCCTAATCCCTCCTGAAGGATCGATGATGACCCTACTCCTATGGAGGGAATCACCAACTAGCTGGAGGTGCCCATTCCGGAGGTGCTGCAATTGATCTAGGTGTTGGAGATCAGGTGAACGTAGTTGAACCAGAACTTAGACATAATGGTAGGACCGCTGCTTAAGAGATGGATAAGGAGCGAGAGGAGCTAAGGCAACATGGTACTGCCCATAGACATAGACCGGGTCATTTACATGAGGTGGAACACGACCACCACTTGGCACCAACTCTTCAAACACCAAACTTGACAGTCATGGCAAGGCATCCTGTAAAGGAAAGCTTGGTCTTAACCAATGATGATTACGGACTATCTTGGAGCTATACTCCATTCACTGATAACATTCTACATGCAAAGTATCCGTGGAGGTTCAATATGCCTTCGATTCATGCTTACATGGGAAAAATGACCCTAAACAGCATCTTATAAGGTATAAATGGCTTATGGACTCCGTCGGAGCTCCCGATGCAGTTAAGTGCAGATGTATCCCTATTTATTTGGAAGGAGTTGCAACCTTGTGATTCCCCAGGTTCCCACCACAGTTTATTACTTCATTTAATGCGTTAGCAATAAAGTTTATGGAGCAGATCTACATGCACATGCCACGCCCTGAAGATGTTATATCTCTCTCCAACTAGGTTCATGCACCGAGAGTCGCTTAAAGATTACCTAGAAAGTTTTATTACAGCTGTTATAAAAGTCAATAATTCGAATAATGATGCAATACTCATGCAATCGACGGGGGTGTCAACCTCGACTATGAATTTGGTGATTGGTTAGCAGGAAAGCCTCCTTCCACATCAGACCATTTCTTTTAAAAGGCAGCTCAGTTTCTGATGAAGAACAAGGCAAAGAAAACTAGAAAGAGGGATGTTGCAGGCCAAGTGTGGAGGGAGTACAAAGTAATGTAGCAGTAAAGCAGTCTGGTGATAGTTCTAGGAATGTTTAGACTAATATTCAAAATAAACCGAATAAGGAGAAAAAAGGCAGTGATAGAAACCGCGATTGGAGATGGGATTCTAGAAGAGGGAAGCCAAGGATCCTTACTTACGATACATACATGACTTTGAACACGTCGTTAGAGAACATCTATCTATCGACCTGTAATAACATGCAGTACTAAAAACCGCCTCCGAGAGAGTCGACGGAGAAGCAAAAGCAGACAAGGAAGTACTGTAGGTTCTATGAAACATATGGACATAATACGGACGAGTGTTGTCACTTGAATGATATTGAGAAATTAATTCATAAGAGAAAATTGCAATAGTTTGTTAAATCCCACAGGACGGTGAGCAGGGGACATTTGACTCCAATCAAGGACAAGCTCCGCCTAGTGCTAAGGAACCGTGGCGGACCAGAGGAAGACTAGTTATCAATACCATTGTTAGAGGACCGCATCCAAACGATAGAAGCTAGCATGAAATGGAGTACTATGCAAATGTGGTCAGGCATGTTGATTTTGAGCGCTGTTCAAACTTAAAGGATGTTGTTTCGACCAAACTGCAATGTACTATGATGGACGACATAGTATTCTGAAGTAGAGATGCGGGTAAGGTAGAGGCCCCTATGATTGACCGAATGATGATCTCGGCCTTGACTGGCCCCACCTTAGTGAGGAAGATTTTGATTGATTGTGGAAGTTCTATAAACATTATTTTCAAAAAGGCTTACGACCAAATGATAATAGAAGCCAAAGACCTGAAATCATACAAAGCCTGCATTCACGGCTTTAACAATGTCGCTATTAAAGCGGTAGGCGATGTCGAGCTATCGGTGGAGTTAGGGGATGACAGCCATAGGAGAGTGCGGATGCTGCCGTTTATTGTGTTGGATGTGGACTCTCCTTACAATGCCTTTTTGGGCTGACAGGCCCTTACTTAATTTATGGCATCTCTTGTCTATTGGTATTTAACACTAAAATTCCCAACGGACAACGGTGTGGGAGATGTTTATGGAGACTAGGTGATTGTACGTGCCTATTATGTTGTGAGTTGAGTGAAGCTCAGTGAAAGGAGAAGGGAAATGGTATGGAGAAGTCTCTTTGCATAAAAACCAATAAAGCTTAGCAGCCAGTGTCCAGGCCTTGGCTCAAGCACCATAGTCAATTCTATAAAGATATAGATCCGAGAGACGAAGAAGAAGAGCCCAAAAAATCCAAGGCTACACTTGCTGAGCTGACGATCGACATCAAGGTTAGTCATGACGATCCCTCATGGGTCCCAAAGATTCTACCACAGCTCAACCCAGTGATGATGAAGGAGTTAGCTAGTTTTTTTCGAGGGAATCTTGATGTGTTCGCTTGGACCCATTCTAACATGTGTAGGATTTCACCGACCATTGTGATCCATGCATTGAATATCGGCCCAAGGCATGTCCCAGTGAAACAAAATCGACGTGGCATAGATCCAAAGGGATCTGCTGCACTTAAAGATAAGGTGGATAGGCTCAAAAGCAACAGGTTTATCTGCGACGCCCTCTACCTAGAATGGGTATCTAATCCTGTTCTCGTGAGAAAAGCAAATGGGAAGTGGCGGACATGTATTTACTACTAAGATCTGGACAAGGCGTGCCCAAAGGGCAGCTTTCCACTTCCATGGATCGACCAACTGCTAGACTCGACCGTTGGACATGAATTACTTTCATTTATGGATGCGTACTCCAGATATAATCAAATCCTATTGTATGTCCCCAACTAGGAGTACACCAGTTTCATTACCGATTGGGGACTATATTGCTATGTTGTGATTGTTTAGACTAAATAGTGCTGAGGCTACCTACCAGAGATTGGTAAATCAAATGTTCAAAGACCAGATCAGAATATTAATAGAAGTATATGTGGATGATATACTCATGAAGTCAGGAGATCAAACGACCACATCGACAACATGGTGGAGATTATTAGTATTTTCGAAAATATGGAATGAAACTCAATCCCTTGAAATGCTCTTTCGGCATTGCTTTAGTGAAATTCTTGGGTTTCATCTTAACTCTCGTGGATCAAGGCAAATCTTGAGAAGATTCAAGCAATTTGAAACATCCAAGTTCCGAAGGCGATTAAGCAGGTACAGAGCCTCAAAGGAAACGTCGTTGCCTTAAGCAGATTCATCTCCAAGACCACTGATAAGTGTATTTTCTTCTTTGATTTGATTAGGAGAGGGAAGAGGAATTTTGAACGGATGTAGGATTGCATTGACACGTTTCAAGCTCTAATAGATCACTTAGAGAGACCTCCAACTCTATCCAAGCCGCTGGATCATGAAGACTTATACACCTACTTAGCGGTGTCAGAACACGCCATAAGTGCCGCACTATTACTTGAAGAAAATTGGATGCAGAGCTATGTTAACAAGCGATTGACGGGTGCTGAGAGAAACTAACTGAAGCTGGAAAAGCTCATGTGTTGCCTGTTGATTGCATCACAAAAGCTCCGCCCTTACTTCCAAACTCGCTTCATCAATGCCTACACTGACCTGTCATTACAATGGGTCCTACAGTGACATAAGACATCTAGATAGTTGCTCAAGTGGAACGTTGAATTGAGCCAATTTGATATCACTTATCTCCCTCGGAGAGCTATCCAAGGATAGGCATTGGCGGACTTTATAGTTGAATTCACTGCACCAGATGTCTCTCCGAAGAGTAGTGGAGAACCAACCATCCAATGGAAGATGTACACGGACGGAGCATCTTCTGGCATCGGAATCATGTTAGTGACTCTTGAAGAACGATCGATCAGCTGTGCCCTAAAACTCGACTTCCCTGCAACAAATAACGGAGCTGAGTATAAAGCCTTAATTGCCTGACTCAAATTTGCTAGGGAACTGGGAGCGAAAACTTTATAAATCTTTTGTGATTCCCAATTAGTAGTATGCCAAGCCAGGGGATATTATCAGGCCAAGGGGAATGCACTTTATCTCGGCTAGGTCCAAAGCAATTAACCGATTTGAGTACTACACCATTATACACATCCCTAGAGAAAAGAGTGAGAAAGTTGACTCACTGGCTAAGCTGGCCAGTTCCAATGATGCACAGCTAATGGGCTTGGTCCCAGTTAAAGTGCTTAATGCTAAAAGAATTGACCAGATGGAGATCGAATGGGTCTTTGAGACAGTTTCGAAAAAGGAGTGGTGGATAACTCCTATCAAAGACTATCTATAATGGGTAATCCTTCTTGAATGAAGGAATGAAAAATGATAGATCCTCCACAAAGCTACATGCTACATCATCTAAGAAGGAATTATGTATAGAAAGGTTTTCTCCATACCCCTACTTCAATTTATCACCAACGATGAAATCAAGCGAGTATTATGAGAAGTCTGAGAAGTAGAATGTGATGATCACACTAGGGGGCAATCCTAGCTAAGAAAATACCCTCTGTTATGGGTATTACTGGCCAACTGTCAATCGTGGCACAGTTAATTATGCCAGGCAATCCAACATATTCCAGATGTTTGCAAAAATTTTGAGTGAAATTTTGAGAGCCCCAATGACGGAAATTACTCAAATGGTCGGTCTATGGCCGTTTGTCACTTGGGGCATTGACATCGTCGGCTCCTTGTCGATTTCTAAAGGTGGTGCGAAGTACACC
This sequence comes from Allium cepa, assembly GCA_030765085.1. NCBI lineage: Eukaryota > Viridiplantae > Streptophyta > Magnoliopsida > Asparagales > Amaryllidaceae > Allium > Allium cepa. Next base: position 343,880,758 of record CM060946.1, on the reverse strand, counting down.
ATCGTATAAGTCAATTACTTCACTAAATAGGCTAAGGCTGAGCCTTTGGCCACGATCATAACGAAGAAAGTAATCAAATTTGTTGTTCGAAACATCATCTTTCATTTTGGTCTTCCCTAAACGATCATAACTAATAATGAGACCCAATTCGACAGTTCTAAATTTAAAGAATTCTGCCTCCGACATCATATTGAGAAAAGATTTGTAGCAGTTGCTCACCTTCAAGCTAATGGATATGTTAAAGTTGTTAATAAAATCACAAAGTCCATTCTGAAGAAGCATTTGGAGAAGGTCGGAGGCAAGTGGGTCGATGAACTCCCGTTAGCATTATGGGCATACCGAACCACCCAAAAGTACGCAATCGCCCGTACTCCATTCTCCCTTGCGTATGGTTTTAAAGCCATGATTCCTATAGAACTTGAAGTCCATTCTCATCATGTGACTTACTGCAACCCCAGAAATAACCGAGATCCCCTATTGGAATCTCTAGACATGGTCGATGAGAAGTGCAAAAAAGCTAATTTGAGGGCAGTTGCATATCGACATCGAGTTGCCCAATACTATAATACTAAAGTGCAAACTAGGACCTTAGAAATTAGCGATCTTGTCGTGAAATGGGTTTTTCCCTATCCTTGCCCATAAAGGTCCGAAATGGTATGGACCATATGTCATCGGTCAAAAGATTGGAGTTGGAACTTTTACTACTACAAAACAGGCCATTTGCATCGGTTATTTGCCCCCCTTTTGCATCAGTTCAACATCCGATGCATATGCAACCGATGCAACAGGCTTAACAGTTTTGCATCAGTTTTAAAACCGATGCAAAACGATCCTTTTTGCATCGGTTGTTACTAACAACTGATGCAAAATACGGTTGGTTGCTTGGACACAGCCCTCTTTGTTGCATCGGTTTTTTATAACAACCGGTGCAAACTAATCCCTCTATTGCATCATTTTGTTGTTTGTTTGCTGTTTTTCTATTTGCATCTGCAATTGCCTTTGCATTTTTAGTATAAAAAAACATTCCATTTCATTTCATCTTTAATTTTGTTTACATTTCATTTATAGATTTTCATTTACATTTGCATTTCTGTACATTTGCATTTCTGAGTTAGGGAGTTCTGTACAGTGCATTTGCTTCACCCTTCCTATAGCACCAGAGAAATTACTATCGCACCATCCAAAAACAAAAAATCATATCCGCCTGCACACAAACGTATCACTGCCATAAACAATATATCCACCACCACTTGATTCATACATCCCACTACCTACCGTATCACTGCATCACCTAACATATTCACCTCTGTCAACCTTCCTCCAACCATCACCATTTACTGCTCTGCCTCATTCCCCCCGTACATATCCTCCTTCACCACTGCATAAAATCACACTGCAACTACCACTGGCCTCACCTCAAACAACATAACACTACCTGCTCCTCCCTGATTACATTCAACACACCCCTCCCCCTACCACTTGTCCACTTGCCACTTGTCAAACACAATTCCTACCCAACCACTCAGTTCACCACCTTCTCAACACTTACATTTACAGTTCACCATATTGTTACACTTCCCACAACCATTCATCAAACAAACTGCTGTAGCCTTCATCTGCTCCTCACATCATAAAATCCATCGGACTTCCTCCATCCCATACAACTGCCACTGACATAACACAATGCACAAATAACCCTTCATCTCTGTCCACAACATAGCAGCTACAACACAACATTCGACCACCCACTCTATCTCAATCAAAACACCAAAACCATATCTGTCGAGTTCAACATTTCTAACCACTACGCCCTCTCTACTTCACAAAATTTTACTGTTCTATGTATCACTACTTCTGCCTGCTGTCACAACATACTTCCACCACCTCTGATCTCCTCTCTGATAGCTCCTACCTCAACCATACTGTTTGTAATGCCTATCCATTTCTCTGCAGCCACTACCACCTCATTTTGCCAAGTTGCAACCTCCACTTCAACTTACTTGAAAACCTCAACAACAAACTGCCCTGACCACAACAATCCACCTTACTGTTACATTTCAGCATGCTTTCACACTACCACTTCACCACACTGCCAAACTGCTCCAATACCACACTCACTACCATCAATCACCCTCACCATCACTCCACATATACATTGCACGCCCACCACCTCCAAAACCATCAGCATGCATCATCTCTGTTCCTCCACAACCACTTCTGCAGCAATCCTCCTACTTCACATTGCCAGACCACCAACCACCACAACTTCTTTAACATCAACCCCTACCTTCAACATACAATTGCCTGCACACATCATCCCAATCCAAAATAAACAAAAATGTCAAGAAACAAAGAAATCAATGAAACTTTTGATGGAACTAATTTAGTCTTAGAGCATGTGAAATTTAATACAATCTACCACATACAACAAGGAAGGGAGAGCACTGATACTGAAAATATGAATTCATCATCCACATTTAGCAAACCTTCAGGCTAGAATTGCGACAAGTTTTATCATTCATGTGATTTAACTAATTATCATTAAGCTCAATGAATATAATTACAGATACATAAATCATGACCAACTTGAACTTGTTTGTGTACATTTCATATTCCTTAATGATCTCATGAAATATGATACGACTGGTCGAAAAATGAAAACGCTTTATGGTAAGGTTGTCTAGGAAGTTTTTCACATGTGTAGAATACTAGAGAGAGCTTCACTTTATATCACCTCACCTTAAAATCCAAAAGGACATAAGTGGATTGTGAGATATAGGGACCCAATAACACATAACTTGTGGATCTCTGGAAATCAAATAAAAGTTCCAAATTTAGCATACAATAATTGCACATGATGATACGTTAAGTACTGCCTTGTTTGAACTAATAAATGAAATGTGCAATAAATTAAAATGTTATATATTATTATAATGAAAGGACCATGCCTTATTATGTGATCCAATTTTTTATAGAATGTCTTCTGCCATCAGCTGATCGAAATCCTACTAAAAATATACAAACTCAGTCATTGATGACATTTACTAACCACTACCATAGTACCATCTGCGAAACATGGGTCTCATATTAGTCAAGTCTGAATAAAATGGGTTGCGCAACAATGATATTTAAGTACTAGAACAAATTTAAGCTATTTCATCTCGAGCAAGTCACTCATGTAGGTAGACATATTAAGCATTCTATCTCATCTAACCGAATCTTCTTTCTTGCAAGCAAAATATAGTTTTATGTTTCTGCGACTTGTTTTTTTACATTATAATTGGAAAATCACCACAAACTGTAGATCAATGCAATATGTACTCACATAAACTGACGAACGTAATGTATATAAAATCATAACATACCAGTGTCAGTACTGTTGCTATTCTTGTTTCCTACTCCCAGTCCTTGGTGTCAAGCGAGTGCGCAAAGGATGCTTCATGACAACAGTAATCTCTGGTTTCTTCGACAAATCTACTTCATCTCCTTCCACACGTTTCCACTCAAACTCTCTAACTAAATTGGCAACAAAGAATTCAAGGTGCAACATAGCAAGTCCAAGCCCTGGGCAAATTCTTCTTCCAACTCTGAAAGGCATCATCTTTATTTCCCTACTTTCTGTTATATCAATCATTTCACCTTCTCCACTCTTCATAAATCTTTCTTGTTTGAAATCCATTGGATCTGCCCATGTCTTCTCCTCCCTCCCTATTCCTGCTACTGTGAAATTAATACTTGCATTTTTGGTATGACATAGCCTCAATTTCAATATCTTGAGTCACTTAATGCGGCAACACAAAATGATGTTTTAATTTTAATACCTTGAGCATATAACTAAGAATATCTATAAGATACATGATGCATGAGTGTTACTGCCTCCTATTTAGAAGATTGTTAAAAAATCGAACGAACTCACATATTTTAATTTTAGATTTTGAGAAGGTGTTTAAAGCTAAAAGCGTGGATGCAGCATGCCATTACCGATTGTCTCATTAGATCGCCTTAGGCCGAGACTAAGAGTAGGTGACCTGAAAGAACAGCATCGGAGTAGGCTGAGATGCAAGCGGCGACGCGGTAAGGTGGTTCTAGGGTTTGTACTTTTTGGTTGAGTATGAAAGAATGAAAAATGATGAGGGTGAAGTGGAGGGATAAATGAAAGCTAAGCGGGAAATAAAAATTTAAGGGGAGGGAAAATGAAAGTTAGAGTAGCAAACCAATGGAAAATGAATGCAAACTAACGTAGTTGCATCGGTTTATTTTAGAACCGATGCGACTAAAACTATTTGTATCAACCTATTTTCTTCGGTTGTTGGTGACAACTGATGCAAATTTGATTTTTTATTACCTATTGCTTTCCATGTACCAATTTCATCGGTTATTAAGATAGAACTAATGCAAATAGCTCTATTTGCATCAATTTTTACTTCAACCGATTCAAATGAGGTGACGCAATATGTATTTTTTGTAGTAATGTTTCAAATTAACGACCGTCGATGGCATTGCACTTCTAAGATCATGGAATAGCGAGCATCTACGATGTTATTTCACTTGGTTTTATTTCATTCAGTTGTATTTCGTTCAACATTTTTCTTTTGCATTTTGGCTTAAAGCCACGTAATAAGACAGATTCTATCGTTTCTTTTCAGTTAGCAATAAAATTTAAGATTTCTTCCACACATGTGAACTATTTGTGCATGATATAATATTTGCGACGTGCGACCAACTTGCGTCTCCATATGCCAAATATAAACCAACAAGTATCTAGAGTTTGGCGCCAGCCAAGTCCTTGGATTCACAATCGGAGTAAACAAAGTGAACATGACTCGACCACTCACAAATTAACTGTCGTCTACGATCCGACAAGCCAAAGTATAAGTATTAAACCGGTGTGATAGATAGCACATCAACTAATTATGATCTCCGAAGTGTGTATAAGAGTACAAACATACGAATGAGAGTGACTCAACCATTCATTCTCTAACTCTAACCTGAACCCGATATGACGTGCGACTGAATGACATTACAACTTAAACCATGAGCAGTGAATTACATGTACATTTAATAGGGAATGTAATATCTCAAACACTTAAAAAAATTTACACAAAAGTTGAGAAAAAACAAAAGAACTTTTATTTACATACTAAACTTGGAAACTATGTACAAGTCTTTGTCCAAAATCTAAAAAAACCAAAAATGGTGGGTTGATCCTGCACAAAGCTGGCTGACAAGAAAAAAATATTTTGTTAAGGGCTATAAAGAAGTGAAAACCAAGAGTTTCTTCTTCTTTGACGATTTATGTTTCTTCTTCTAGGAACTGGGAGAAATCTCAGTCGAACTCCCTCCTCCTCTTTTCTCTCCTCTTCTACCACTCCCTTTACCCTTGAGTGGGTGCCTTGGGTTGATCCAGCAGATGTGCTTCGGGGAGTTCTATGTTGAGGAGCGAAAACTAGGATGCTTGAAGAGGACACTGCCAAGAAACTTCCAATGCCTTTGGGTGGAGAGATGTGAACGGGGACAAAAACGGTATTCCTTGGAAGAACTATAAATATGGAAGAAGGAACGACCTTCGGCTTCTCTTGTTTGATCTCTCTTACAAGAAGAAAATCTGCCTCAAGTTTCTACTCCATCTTATGCATTGATGGACCCGATGAGGAATGGGAAACCCTAGTAATAATAACATCATCAAATTGAGTCCCCAAATTCAAATCACCTCCTTCCATCAACAAAGTGTCCATCAAGGGCTTATCAAAGTCCAGTACCACATCCGGAATAATATGAGTTGTTGCTGAAGTTGTTACGGTTATGGACCGCATCACCGAGATATTTGATCCTGTTTAAGACCCCTAAGGAGAAAGCAGAGCAAGAGCAGGTGGATTTGAAGCTAAAGAAATACAACGAGAGAGGTTAGAGATGTAGACTGGAGAAACATGGAATTTCTGAAAAACGGGAGAAGTCAACGAAATACCTTCTTCAGTTTGAACTTCTATGTGAGCTGAAGTACTTCTAGATGATCCTTCTAGGATGGGAGAGGACAGTAAATTTCTGAAGCAGCGGTTCATCTGGGTTATAACCAGTGTCGGTAGAGGAGTCCACATTGTAGCTTGGGACAGCTTGGGTCCCCGAAGTTTGATCGGCCATAGCATCATGTTGCATGAATCCGGACCCCTCACCTATCTCTTATTGAGAAGCTGGGGCAAGTTCCTCTTAGATCACGAGTAGGGCCTCATGAAAAATTATGGGTTCAGCACCCCTTAAGACTTCCTTTTCCAGCTGCATCAGATCAGTCTTTTCAGCCCCAAGATCTCTCTTCTCATCTGCAACTATCTGTTCCCAAGCGTAGGCAAGATGGTAGGGGTAGTCGCTCTGGAACCATTCTAAATTTCTAAACTTCAAGACATTAGCATTATAAGAGTTAAGCATCGGATCTAACTCATCCATAATTGCCTCCTTCGTTTGTTTCTTTGTAGCCTCTACTTCTCTCTTTATGAGAGCATCACTATCTCTAGCCTTCTCAAAGGCTACATCCCTCTCAAGTCTAACCATGACTATTTCATCACAAGTCTCTTGGCTAATTTTTTATGCTTTGTCTTTCTCTTTAATCTCATTTCCAAGGTTGGTTTTTAATTTAGTTACACTTCTTCGGGTGGTGTCTCTCTCGATCACCAGCTCATAATTTCGATGGTGCAACTGCTCAACCTCAATCAAGTGTCTATATTTTTCCGCTTTGAGTGCTTTGGTGGCTTCATCTGCTCTTTTCTCGATCTCTACTTGAGATTTCCTTAAGGAATCTAACTCGACATCAAGAGGGGAAATGATTTGTTCGCTTTGAGTTCCTTGGCGGGTTAGCCTTTTGATTTTCTACTGCCTATCTCTAGAGACTTTAGAGATCCTCTCTATTGCTCTCATCGATTTGTTATATTGCTTATGAATATCTATCACGTAGTCAACGGTCATTTGTTGGAACTTCTCTAGAACTCTCTTTAGTTTAGTCGCAAACATAAACCAGTCAAAGAAAACATTTAGGAATTCTTCCCTAAATTGGGCCATGCGGGTAGAATAATCGACCGGACCTATTGCTCTCTTTTTCAGACCTGATACTGAGGAGAAACCACAGAACCACTGGTCAAAAGATCACCCAGAATGTGATAATACAATCTTTGTGTAGGGACTGAAGCAGAAGGTGGAACTCATGAAATTTCGGTCAGAGGGATATCATTGCACCAATTCGACTACCTGTCTAGACCTTTTGGAGGAGAGGATTTAAATCTGGATCGATGCTTAGAAGCAAAATCACGCGAAGAGCGGTCCCTATCACCCTTATTATGGTAGTCTCGATCTCGACTGGAATGGTAAATGGGGTCATATTCATAACCGCTACAATGGTGATATGAGCCTGATTGAGGGCTTTGAGTCTGGTGCGCTGTATTTTGCAAAGAATGGAACATATGTTTATTTTTCCCCATAGGTCCTACAAGGAAAACAAAATTGAGTTAAATATCAGCATTAAAGGGCACACGACAAGTGCAATGCATTGTATTGGAGTGCGTGTAGATGTAAGTGTCGAGGTATCCCTCCAACGGACCAAATGTTAGAGCCTTACTAAATGGAGTAGCCTCTTCCCTAATGGTGAGAAATATCAGCACTAATTTTGAAAGGAGAATCAGACCCCCAATGCTCATATCAGCAAAGCTATAAGTCTTGATGTGTTCTGGAATTGGAGTATCCGACAGTCCCTCAAATCTCTTCTAAATTTTTAGGGGCTATGAAGTATACTATTCCGGGGCGACTTGAGGAGTGACAAATAGCTTGGCCTGCTTGGCGACTTGGCCTTTATAAAGCTTGTAGACAAGTTTCTTCCTTTTTCTCACTTTAGGTGTAGGAGGTTGTGTGCTTTATGAGTATCTGACTGCAGGCCTATGGCTAGAACCCATGTCACCATGACTAGGTTCGTCATCATCTCCCCTTTCTTCTCCTTCTTCGGTAGTATCCTGAGCCTCCTTAACTGAGGGCACGGCTAGATCAGCATTGCCACCTCCTTGCCCTACAGCATCTCCTCCTCCAGCAGTACCCTCCTCAATGTTCTTAGGTAGCCTAGTGGTGCAACCCTCGTCTAGTAGGCTAAAGGCGAAAAGGCACTCTTCGATGCTGAGAGACTTAATATCTCTATCTTCCACAAGAGTATCCTTGAGCACTGAAACCACTTCTGAGTAACAACTATCCTTGGGTCGTGGATGACTACCTGTAATTTTAAAAATAATTTCTTAGTTTAGGATACGACCCAAATAAAAAGCACTCAGAGTTAAATTTATAGCAACACTTATATCCTTCCAGCCACCACTCCATAAAACCAGGTGGGCAACGCACATATAACTACTCATTCTTAAAAGCGCTAAGTTTGTTCGAACTGCTAATACGAGCTGACAGTTAGGCGCCACCTCAAGAAAGGTGTGCGAGAGGTTTCCTCTTTGTCGCTTGAGATTGTAGATGGATCTGACGTCTTCTGGAGTCGATGCATAGTGCAAGATTTCTAGGAATATCATATATGTACCATATAGAAATGCATAGCTGTTCGGATGCACATGAGCTGGAGCAATTCTTAAATAATGTAACATTTTCTAGATAAAGGATTGAAGGGTGGAACGCATCCCGCCCAGCACATGAACTTATTACAAGTGGTGTAACCCTCTAGTGCAAGGTAAGCTCTATCATGAAGAGATGGAACTAATACATCATTATATGGAATCTCGTGCTGAATGCAATTCTATGAAGAGAAGCTTTGTTGACTTTCGAAGCTATGGAGTCTGCGAGATCTTCCAAGAATATAGCATCTTCTAGATGTCAAAAGCTAGCTCATCTTCTAGTTCAGGACTTTATGGAATTTATGGTGCTTGATGGGAACTCTAGGATTGTTCAGATTAGTGACCTAAAGCGCTTCGGGGAGATATAGTTGATGAGCTAGATTAAACATTGAAATTGTCACATGGAGAAGTATGTTTAGTAGCCATAGCAGCTAAACGCTCTGAGCTTCTAGAACCTATAACTACTAAACTTAGCATATAATCATCATTAGATAAGTTAACATGTTCCCCCTATGTAAAGTGTAAACTAGTGTTGTGTGATGCATTGTTATGCAATGCAATGATAAGCAATTCAAAATTAAAATGGCAGTAGTGATAAGACTTTGGGATTTGACCATAGTGTCCGTCATCGCTAACTGACCCAACCGGTTTTCACGTCGATGGTTGTGCATTCTGTCTAAGCTCTGGAATCATTTAATGGCATGCTAGAAATTGTTAGTGGCATTCGAGTGCAAATCAGCATCCAAATCTGTTCAAGGCATGTTTTACAATTTAAATTTGTATTTAAGCTCATATGCTATTCAAGTTCGCATTCAAGTGCAAGGTGGAGTACATTCAACGTGAGATTATATGCTATATGATTAGTTTAACTCCATTTTCGAATCAAAAGTGTTCATGTCCAAGTTCAAGGTCATATGCAAGCTTCAGCTCAAGATCGAGTTCAAGTGGCTATGTATTGGAGTGTTCAAGTTTGTAAAGGTAGGAAAATTGTCTAAGTCCCCATAGGCGAAGGGATCGCACCTGATCCCTTGCCTAGGTAGTGCCACTTAGTAATTTTTCACTTTAGCATGCCATAACTGATCCCTTAGACCGACCACTCCACTTCGTCCAACAACTGATCCCTTTACCCCTTTCCATAATCTAAACCCTATAACTGATCATTACTCCAATGTCCATCACTGATCCCTCCACTTTACCACTTCATTTCATCTTTAACATGCTATTAACGATCCCACCTCTGTGCATCATAACCGATCCCATCCACGTCAACTTCTCCAATCTAACCTAGGCTTACTATTTCACAACTACTAAAATGATTAACCCCATCATCTCGTCACTTTTGTTTACCCTAAATCATGTACAACAAAGCCTACATATGTGTGTAAATCAAAAGCAAAGAACGAACGGTTGACTCGAAAGAGATGAATGTGGTTAGGGTTTGTACTTGGATATGAAATCAATTCAGAAAAGCTAAGTGCGAGAATGATGGCGATGAATTCTAGCCAGGTAAAGGACTGAAGTGTGGGGGAGATGGATCTGACTGACAGGAAGATGGATCAAGGTGTTGATTTAGAAATTAATGGCGGATGTAGCAAGCATGGGGATCAGTTCGGTTATAATAAATGAATAAGTAAAGAAGAGAAGAGGCTAAGTTTTAGCATATATATGAATGTGGCCTGATCTCCTTTCGACCCGTTCAACTTAGCTTGAAAATGGCTAAGTCCCCATGCATGGACGGATCGAGTATGAATCCTTTTTCAGGGAATTTATACCGATCCCTAAACACTTTCAAAACAATGATAATAAAAGTGCAATCTAATGGCGAACAAACTACATGATATTGGCGACGACCCTCAAACACGTAGGCGTGCTTGGGAGCTAATCAACATGACATATACTTAAAATATATGCACACCCAACACTCAGTTTCTTGAATCGATGGGAATTGAACTATTACTTGGATGTCTCAGAATAGAAGTAACTACTGATAGCCAAGTAGCCGAGGCCTACTAACTTGATCAACAAGCTCAGTGGAATCGAGCAAAGACAAAGATTGAGGATTGCATTTAGAATTTATACCAGCAAATATCGACCAAGCATATTATTAGAGAGACAACTCTATAGAAGGATAACGACGGTTCAGGAAATTGAATGGAATTCTTTCGATAACTCTGATTCACTTTGGTTCAAAGCACGTCATGTTTGAAACCGGACACACTTGGGAGGGCATGTGTTATTTGGCCTTTTGGCTTACCTATATTCAGACTGATTGGACAAGTTAGACTCGATGATAGACAAGGAAAACGGTTCAGGGAGATGATCATAGAGTCAAGAGATCAAGCATAGACAACAATATGAAGCAGTAATCAAGCGAAACCAAGAGATGAACCCTACAGAACATTCTAAGTATGGATTATAGTCTCAATTAGGCAAGGGATCGAGTACGATCCCTACCTCTATACAAGGGATTGGGTCACATCAGCTTAGCAGTTCAACTTAATGGAAATCGATCGCTATCTCAAAATCGACAACCTTTTTGGCGACATGGAGCTAACACGAAGGAGGACCCACCAGAGGGATTGCGGCTCGCCACATGGCCTTTAAGAGGGATCGAGATCGATCCCTATTCCTTGAGATTTGGGCCAGACGATCACTCGTGTCACCTCGTCTGCATCTGGGGATTCTGCTGGCGATTTTTCAGGAAGATATTCGTCCATATCCCCTTATAAATACAGGCTTCATGGTTCATTTTAGGGATCTTTTGTTGTTAATTGCATTGTACTCATTGTATTCATGGATACCAATCTGATCCCTCTTGTACTTGAAATTTAAAGCCATTAATAAAGTAATTTCATCAAAATGGACGCAGGCAATTAATGCCGAACCACTACAAATCCCCTACGTTCTTGTTTTTGCTTATTTTTTGTTGGTCAATTACTTGTTTCCTCTACCTTCATTTAGATTTCTTCATTTATTTCTCTACACAAACTTTATTGGGTGTTTATGAACAATTTTGGTGCAAACAAGTATGAAAGCTATAAACAACACTTGTTATAGATTAATGTTTACAAAGATCAAGACAACAAAATAGTAAAAGACCTATATTACAACTGCAAATATTGAAAGTTGTCAAAAATAGCTATAATACAACTTTCATGAAAAACCAGATGTTAAAGACCTTTACTACAATGTCCATTTTATGAATGTTGTAAAGTAAAGTTGTAATATGATCTTCTTGTTTTTTATGACAAGAGTGATACTTTATTCAAGCCAAGTACTCGTTATGATGTCTCAGAGGCTAAACTCATGACCTCTAAAATCTTTATCTAAAGCGCCATACTTTTATACTTTTAAACACTTGAACTAGAGGTCTTTGGCGTAATATGGCCTTTTTGTTGTAGTGTTAGTGTGACGACCCGGAATTTTAGGCAATATCAATTTAATAATCTGTATTAATAATTTATTTGATTTGATAGTTTTTCTTTATAATTTTAATTTAAATTGGTAAATTTAATCTTTTTAAGGTTAATAAATATAATCTGGCATTATTGATCAATATCTTTTTAACAATTTAAAATTGATAAGAATTATTTTTCAAAGCTAATAAAATTTTATTCTATTTATAATATATACATTTGATATATATTGTGAATAGAAAAATCTTTTGTTTTAAATAAAAGATAAATTTTCAAATTTGTAACATATATGTATGTATATGTTATAATTTGGAGTTGTTTTGAAATTTAATATAATCTATTTATAATTTATATATGTATGAATTGTAATTTAAAGCTTTGTTTTAAAATTAATAATTTTCAAAAGTTAATTTTGGATTCATTCAATTGTTTTCAAAATATAAGATAATTATTTATTTTAAATATGATAGTTTAAAAAGGGTTTAATCAAAGTTTTATTTTTGTTTTCTTTAAAATGCTTAAATTAAAATGGTTAAAATGTGTGTGTGTATATATATATATGTTTTAGATTTTAAAAATACATGTATAAAGATTTATTTGTATTATAATTAGTTTTAGAATATTTTCTTTAAAAAGTAAGCTTATATTAATATTTGAATTAAATAAAAATCTAATTAACAATACTTAAGAAATATGTGTAAAAATATTAACACATGTTAGCGACATGTGTAGGGAAATTATGAATTGAGAGACAAGTGTAAATTCTTAAGAAAAACAAGTGGCCTTCATTTTCATTTATTTGAAAATTTAAACATATAAAGAAAATTTGTTTTCTCTTTCAATTTCCAAACCTTCATCTTCTTCTCATTTATTTTCTTCCTTGTTTCAAATTAACTCAAACCGGAAAACTATTTTTCGAACCCTGAAATTTGAAATCAAAAAGCAAAATTAAATCTAAAGCTCAAACCAGAAAGTATTCTCAAACCTGAAAACTGGAAATGAAAAAAAACAATCTGAAGTAAAATCTGCAAAGCAAAGTTCTTCACATAAATTTACAAACCTGCAATTCAAAAGAAATCAAGATCAACAGCAAGTCAGATCCGTTTCAACACTTTAAAACATCAAATTGAAGGCATGTAAGAATTCAATTTCAACAGCAATCAAATGCTTTTTCAGATTTAGGATTCAAGCCAGGAAAAAGAATCAAAACCTGCTCTGCATATTAATGTGAGCAAATTTCTTTAAAAACAGTTTGATCTAGTTTTTAACTACCATATATGTGATGATCTGTGATTTGAGTTTGGTGATTGCATGAAATTCCTTTCAATATTTATATTATAGAATTTAGAAGATCTGTACAAATGAGAATAGGTCTGTGTATATATACGAAACTCTGTTTTCTGTTTTTTTAGACCAGACCTCACTTTAAAAAATTCTAATCTCCCAATTACATCCTTATTGGACTTTGATGATTGAATGGAAGTTGTATGTTAATGTTTGATAGTAATATTAAAAATAGTTTCTGTAATTTTTAATTTATGAATAATTCAAAAAAATGAAAAATACTGTAAACCACGGATGCATGTTAAAAATCAATGAACTCAAATTATAGTTTAGATTGTATGAATGAATTCGTGTTGGAAAATCACCAATTTTAACACTAATTTCAGAATTTATAAGTTGGTATTTGATTTGGAATTGTGAGTTAAATGATTTCGGCTATTTGATGAATGGCCAACGATCAAATAGACGATGAGAGTCGAAATCTTGGTTGAAGCAAGCTTTTGTGATATGGATGAGGGGAAAAATGTTTTCAAAATTTTCCTATGGCTGTATTGATTGGGATCGATCAATCTAGGGTTCGGTTGTACGTTTGGGACGAGGGGTTTTGCAGGGCATTTGTGTTGGCTATGGAGGATCGGAATGTTTCGCGAGGTGTTCGTATTGTTCGACGAAGTGTGGAGCATCATCAGGTACGTCGGCGAGGTTCATTGGCGTCAGGTACGTCGGCGAGGTTCATTGGCGTCAGGTTCGTCGGCAATGGGGGAGGTTTAGTGGTCGAAGTTTTTGTAGTTTTCGAACGTAGGGTCGAATTTCGTTTTGAGCTTGGATTGTTTGATCTGGGTTTGAAATCATGATCGCTTGCGATTGTGGGATGGTCGGCGATGGTCGCGACGACCTACGGCGGCCGGAGGTGATGGGGTAGGTGCATGTGTACATTTGTGTGCACTGGATATATAGAATTAGGGAAGATGAGTTAACTCGGGTAGCACTCGCGTTTTCATCGTGATCAACTCGAAGAGGGTGGTATCTGGGTTTGCTTTGGGGCTGGCTCGTGTAATTTAGGGTTCAAACTCGAGTATTTTTGTTTGTGGGCTTTTGGGTTAATACTGTATAAATGTTAAAGTGCCAATTCAAGTTGTTGTTGAAATAAATGAGATCAAGCATTAAATTATAAACAAATTTTATAAAAGGAACAAAATACAAGGTTAAAACTTGTTGTTTTTGGAATAAATGTAATTCAAACTTTTAAAAGTGATAATTGAATTTATTTTCAAAATTTTAAATTGTTAAGATGATTTCTTTTTGAAAGTAGTTTCATTTAACTAAATTTTGAATTTTTTTTCTAATTTAAAGAAGAATGTTTTGAATTGAAATATTAAATCAAAGTTTAATGTAAATTTTAAAGTAATGTTTTAATAACTAAGGTTTCAAAATTATATTAGAAATAAATAAGTTTAAATTAGATAATTAAAGTGTTTTAAGTTTTAAAATTGATTTCTAAATGTTTTATTTTCAAATAAGGTCATTATTATAATTTTAAATAATTTGTCTTTAAGTTATTAAGATTGGATTAATTTTAAATAATTAATTTGTGGAAAATAATAAGGTTAATTTATTATTGTTTTAAACTTAAAAATACTTAATTATTATTGTTTGTTAATAAGTAAAGAGTTTAATTAAGATAAATTATTTTCTTAATTAATTAAGGATTTTCTTTAAATATAAGAAGTTAATTAGTTAATTATTTAATTAATTTTAAATGATTAGTTAAATGTTTGTTTAATTTTAAATAATCACTTAATTATAGATTGATTAAGTGTAATTACTTAATGAAGGAATTAATGGTGAATTACTTAATGTAATGGAGAAGAGGAAATTACTTATGGAAGTAATTACTTATTGAAGTAATTAGTGGAAATTACTCATGGGAGTAATTAAATGGAAGTGATTAACGAATAATCACTTGATGTTATTAATTAAGGAATTGATTAATATAATTGTTTTGAAGATAAGTAATTAGGGAGTAATTAATTAATTAAAGAATTAAGGATTATTCAATGATGGGATTAATTACTTGTTAATTAATTAATTAAGAGAGTAATCATCTAATGAAGTAATTAGAAGATAATTACTTATGTAAGTAATTAAGGGTTAACTGCTTAATTAATTTAGTTAATTAATTAATTTGATTAATTAATTAACGAATGTGATTAATTTAAGATTAATTACTAAGTGTAACTAATTAAAATTATAATTAATTGATAAAGTAATTAATTAAGGATTATTATTTAATTGATTACTTAATGAAGTAATTAAGATGAATTAATTAGATTAATTAATCAAAAGGTTAACATAATTACTTAAGAAGTTAATTAATTAAGATAAGTAATTACAAGTTGTTAATTACTGTTTATGATTAATGAGCTGATTAATTACAAGTTAATTATTTAATTATTAAAGAATTTTTAATTAATAAAGATCATTAGGTATATAATTATTGAATCAATCAAGGTTGATTAATAAAAGTAATTAATTTAAGTGTGATTAATTAATTCTAATTAATTGAGGTTTAATGCAATTAATCATAGGTTAAAGGAAGCAAATGTAGGATCATTAATTATTGTAATTAATGATAGTAATTAAAGGTTAATTACTGAATATGGCTAAGGACAATTACTTGAATTTAATTAAAGGATGATTAATCAAGGAAGATTAATTAAGGAAGATCATTAAAAGATGATTAATTTATTTATTTGGAATAAATTAATGAAGCAGGATTAAGATAATCCAAATGATTAAAGAATAGAAGGATTAAGGTAATCCAATTGATTTGGAGTTAATCAATTCTGCTTTTGGATGATTGATTTGTATTGGATGATTAATATTTGGTGATTGGTTGATACTGGATGATTTGGATATCTCTAATATGTGATATGCTGCTTTGTGAGATGAATGTTGGATAAGAATTATCTGTTGTGATAATGTGATTCATCTATCTGTTTATATCATCCTGAATATAAGTTTAATTGTTTAAACCCTTAAACAACTTGGACATTAAAATGGCGTTTGGGTTTCGATGAGCCGGGATCCGGTTTACATATTTGGATAATCCGAAAACCACATCGATCCAAATTATACGTTAGGTCGTGAATCCAAGTAGAGCTTAGTGAAGACTCGAAGTGTAAGAACTATACGTCAGTATAACTCTAGGGGTAATTCTGTGATGAGTTTGACGGAGATAGTACTTACAGGTTCGAGATGGTGATTCAGAGTGCAAGGGCTATGGTCGTTGACTCTGAGGATGATTCCAAAATGAGTGCAACGAGACAGTGCCTTCGGTTTCGCTCGAACCCGGAATGAACTTGTATGGATTGAATGCTTTCATAACATCATTAGGTGGACGATGAGCATTCTAAGATAGATGTGTTCTATAAAGGTAATCGCAGCCCCAAGCCTCATTAACTGGGAATGGCTAAAACAGGGGAGGTGCAGCAAGGCTAGGTGGGTAGCACCCATTTCAGGGTGAGGTCATCCCTGTCTAGATGTCCCTTTTTATTTCGGCTTTATGGGTGGTTGGTCGCGCTAACCACGAGGTGATCATACTCAGGACTGTTCAGTAAGGAATGGTACCGGCTTTATGATGCAGGGGAATGGGAGTAATCCTCGGTACTGTGATCTAGGCCACGTACTGTGACGGGAGGTACCCCGGTAGCCCTTCCATTGATGGAAACCCATTCTTCCTACGAGACCCTACGGTTTTGCTTGTATTACCCACTTTTGTGGCTAGTAGCTGGAATTTAATAAATGTAACAATTTCGGCTATTTCTTTTTTACTTGACAACCCTAGACACTATTATAATATCACTGGATTTCCTATCAAATGTTTTGGTTAGCGTAAGGTAAAAACTTTTCCATGTTTATGTGTGGGAAGTCTTACATGATACCATTTCTTTTCAAAAGTTTTTCTGAAGCAACTTTAACCCGTTCACTCTCACCAGATCCCTGTCTGACTCGAGTGTTTATTTTCTATTTTATTAAACTCTTGGGTACTCATATTATGTATGAGTAGTCGAGGGATTCAGGTTAGCTTGACGAATTCTGGAGGAGATATGGAGTAGGAGGATTCCACGTGTAGGTATACTATGGTTCCGCTGTGTTTGTGTGATATTTGTATCTTGTGATATCTTGAGTTGTATAGTTAGACAGATGTTTATAACTGTCTAATATGTGTTGTATAAGTTGTGTACTCTGATGTAATATGATACTATGTAATATTTTATGTGATATATATTATTTCATTCGTTCCGTTGTGAGTATCTGATGTTGTTGTGTTTCTTCTTTCTTATCTTTTCCTTTTCTGTCCCTTTTTTTCTTAATTAGTGACGCGTCTTTCTGGTGTTAGAAAGTCGGGTCGCTACTGCTGGTATCAGAGCATTAGGTTGAGTGTATACCTAAGCTCTGGAGTGGTGTCTTTCTTGAGAGTGCGTACTTGTAATTTTTATATACAACTATATATATATATCTATATCTACCTGATTTGTTGGGTTATCTATTCGGATTTTCCAACATAAGTTGTAGATGTAGATGGAGTAGTGGTGGGTGTGTGTAACACGACTACCACTGATGGAAGAGGTCCATATGTTTGAGGTAGGAAGTATATTTGTCGAGACTGTAGACCTAATACCGTCTCGAGTGAGATTTGCGGCTTGGAGTAAGGATTTCTCTGATCTTCGAAGGAAATCTTTTTAAAGATTCGAAGTTTATCTTGGAAGTGTAAGTTTGGATCTATCGGAATTGTAGAAGTAAGTGATGATATCTTGATAACTACATGATGAGATGCAGTATCCATGGATATTTATAAAGATGTTTTCTCTTGAAGCAGTTTTAGAAGTGGTTGAGGAGTAGTCTTTACCTGCTGCAGGGAAGACTCATCTGTGTAGAAGTTGTCTAGATCTTTAGCAAGGAGGTTGGCTGTTTGGAATATGAGACTAAGGTCTATAAGTTGTTTCGTTTTGGCATGGTCTCATTTGTCATCCCTTAAGGAGAGCGAGATATTGATGCTTGGTTTGGAGCCCGAATTTTTTGAGGGGTTGTTTGCCATCTCGAAGGTCCGTTGTGTGGTTTGTTGATCATTTTGGTTTTCGAGGAGCCTTTGGATTAGAAGTCTTTGGTTAGCTGTGGTAGCAGTGCAGCTCGAAGTGTTTGGTGTGCTGACGAGAAGGTCTTTTAGCTTTACAGTATCATCGAGGTAGAGTTTGGAAGCAGCAGTGTGGCTCGTTTCTTCGATGGTTCAGGAATCTTGGTGGTTCTTCTATCAGCAGTCTAGGCAGTTTGTGAAAGTTTTTCTTAAAGGGTTAACCTTGTTTGGAAAAAAAGCTTAAGGCTGTTCTAATTGGTAAAGAGAGGACAGTTTCTTTGGAATTCGAACCAGGTAGGATCGCAAAAGTGACTTGCGATTAGTTTGGGAATTTATCTTGGGCAATCTTTTGTTTGAGATTGAGGGCTCACATGTGGAAGTAAGAGCTACTAAGGTAACCAGAAGTTTGTCTACATCTGGAGTTGAGTTCCATATTGATTTTGTTCCACAAGCGATTTTGGTAGTTAGCCTGGTAGTAGGATGGTTCTTGGAGAAGGAAGAGTTGGTGTAGCAGCTCAGAAATTTTTTGAATTTGGATTGGTCGGATCTAGTTTTTGAGTTGGATTCTGCTGTAAGGTTGTGTGACTAAGTCAGATGGGTCACTAAGATTTTATAGATTTGATGAACAAAGTTTCCCGGATATATTGGATAAGTTTGTACTCATGTTCATCAACAGTATTCTCATCTATTCCAGAATCAGAGTTGTGCAGCGGAAGCGAGGTAGCAGCTGTACGAGGAAGGAAGCGGTTCAGTTTACTATTGCTTGAGAAGTAGAGCTTGTGTTCTGGATTTCGACGGATCTTGGAAGACTTTTCTGTTGAATAGGATCCAGAAACTAAATTGCTTTGGTCTAGTTGTTTCTGGAAGCATCAGCATAGGTTGAACTGATCAAATAGAAGATGGGCTGCCCAGGATTGTCTGTTGAGATATGCTGATATGAGATAAGGAGTTTGGAATTCGAAGTTGGAGAATTCATTGTTGTTAAGATTTCTCTGGATAAGAGAGAAGTAATTGGATAAGATTGGATGGTTAGTTCTGAGGCATTTAAGATTTCTTATCTGTGTTTTGATAGGAAAAGTTCTGTTGTCTATAAGATTGAATTGCCAGTTTGGATAACTGGAATTCATTATATTTCACGTATCTCTGAGGGAGTACGTGTATGATTCATTGTTGGTTGTAGAATATGCAGTCCAGTTGGATTTGGAAGCTGTGCTAGACTTGAGTATAGTCTGATGTTCTGTTCAGATTGATGGATCTAGAGAAGAGAGGAGCTCTGGATTTTGGTGGTGTGGTTTGTTTAGCTTCTATAGAGCGAGTCTCCCAGTGCTTTATCATTGGGAAACTCTAGATAGTGTTAGTAAGATTTATTCTTATTTGTGTCAGGATAATTAGTTAGGTATGTTTGTTTGATTGATTGCGATGGTTGTTAGTAACTGGATGATGGGTATGCTTTGCTGTTTGAAATTGAAATCTTTGCTGGGTTATTAAATTATCTTTGCCTTTTAATTTCGGGGACGAAATTTTTTTAAGGGGGGAGGAATGTGACGACCCGGAATTTTAAGCAATATCACTTTAATAATCGGTATTAATAATTAATTTGATTTGATAGTTTTTCTTTATAATTTTAATTTAAATTGGTAAATTTAATCTTTTTAAGGTTAATAAATATAATCTGGCATTATTGATCAATATCTTTTGAAGAATATAAAATTGATAAGAATTATTTTTCAAAGCTAATAAAATTTTATTCTATTTATAATATATACATTTGATATATATTGTGAATAGAAAAATCTTTTGTTTTAAATAAAAGATAAGTTTTCAAATTTGTAACATATATGTATGTATATGTTATAATTTGGAGTTGTTTTGAAATTTAATATAATCTATTTATAATTTATAAATGTATGAATTGTAATTTAAAGCTTTGTTTTAAAATTAATATTTTTCAAAAGTTAATTTAGGATTAATTCAATTGTTTTCAAAATATAAGATAATTATTTATTTTAAATATGATAGTTTAAAAAGGGTTTAATCAAAGTTTTATTTTTGTTTTCTTTAAAATGCTTAAATTAAAATGGTTATAAATGTATATATATAAATGTTTTAGATTTTAAAAATACATGTATAAAGATTTATTTGTATTATAATTAGTTTTAGAATATTTGTTTCAAAACGTAAGCTTATATTAATATTTGAATTAAATAAAAATCTAATTAACAATACTTAAGAAATATGTGTAAACATATTAACACATGTTAGTGACATGTGTAGGGAAATTATGAATTGAGAGACAAGTGTAAATTCTTAAGAAAAACATGTGGCCTTCATTTTCATTTATTTGAAAATTTAAACATATAAAGAAAATTTGTTTTCTCTTTCAATTTCCAAACCTTCTTCTTCTTCTCATTTCTTTTCTTTTCTTCCTTGTTTCCAATTAACTCAAACTAGAAAACTATTTTTCAAAACCTAAAATTTGAAACCAAAAAGCAAAATTAAATCTAAAGCTCAAACCAGAACGTATTCTCAAACCTGAAAACTGGAAATAAAAAAAACAAACAAATCTGAAGTAAAATTTTCAACGCAAAGCTCTTCACATCAATTTACAAACCTGCAATTCAAAAGAAATCAAGATCAACAGCAAGTCAGATCTGTTTCAACACTTTAAAACATCAAATTGAAGGAATGCAAGAATTCAATTTCAACAGCAATCAAAAGCTTTTTCAGATTTAGGATTCAAGCCAGGAAAAAGAATCAAAACCTGCTCTGCATATTAATGTGAGTAAATTTCTTTAAAAATAGTTTGATCTGGTTTTTAACTACCATGCATGTGATGATCTGTGATTTGAGTTTGGTGATTGCATGAAATTCCTTTCAGTATTTATATTATTGAATTTAGAAGATCTGTACATATGTGAATAGGTCTGTATATATATGAAACTCTGTTTTCTGTTTTTTTAGACCAGATCTCATTTCAAAAAATTCTAATCTCCCAATTACATCCTTATTGGACTTTGATGATTGAATGGAAGTTGTATGTTAATGTTTGATAGTAATATTAAAAATAGTTTCTGTAATTTTTAATTTATAAATAATTCTAAAAAATGAAAAAAACTGTAAACCACTGATGCATGTTAAAAATCAATGAACTCAAATTATAGTTTAGTTTGTATGAATGAATTCATGTTGGAAAATCACGAATTTAAACACTAATTTCAGAATTTATAAGTTGGTATTTGATTTGGAATTGTGAGTTGAACGATTTCGGCTATTTGATGAATGGCCGACGATCAACTCGACGATGAGATTTGAAATCTTGGTCAAAGTAAGCTTTTGTGATGTGGATTAGGGGAAAAATGTTTTCAAATTTTTCCTATGGCTGTTTTGATTGGGATCGATCAATCTAGGGTTCGGTTGTACTTTTGGGACGAGGGGTTTCGTAGGGCATTTGTGTTGGCTATGTAGGATGGGAATGTTTCATGAGGTGTTTGTATTGTTCGGCGAAGTGTGGAGCATCATCAGGTACGTCGACGAGGTTCATCGGCGTCAGGTTCGTCGGCAATGGGGGAGGTTTAGTGGTCGATGTTTTTGTAGTTTTCGAGCGTAGAATCGAATTTCGTTTTGAGCTTGGATTGTTCGATCTGGGTTCGAAATCATGCTCGCGTGCGATCATGGGATGGTCGCCGATGGTCACGACGACCTACGGCGGCCGGAGGTGATGGGGTAGGTGCACGTGTACAATTGTGTGCACTGGATATATGGAATTAGGGAAGACGAATTAACTCGAGTAGCACTCGCGTTTTCATCGTGATCAACTCGAAGAGGGTGGTATCTGGGTTTGCTTCGGGGCTGGCTCGTGTAATTTAGGGTTCAAACTCGAGTATTTTTGTTTGTGGGCTTTTGGGTTAATACTGTATAAATGTTAAAGTGCCAATTCAAGTTGTTGTTGAAATAAATGAGATCAAGCATTAAATTATAAACAAGTTTTATAAAAGGAACAAAATACAATGTTAAAACTTGTTGTTTTTGGAATAAATGTAATTCAAACTTATAAAAGTAATAAGTGAATTTATTTTCAAAATTTTAAATTGTTAAGATGATTTCTTTTTGAAAGTAATTTAATTTAACTAAATTTTGAATTTTTTTTCTAATTTAAAGAAGAATGTTTTGAATTTAAATATTAAATCAAAGTTTAATGTAAATTTTAAAGTAATGTTTTAATAACTAAGGTTTCAAAATTATATTAGAAATAAATAATTTTAAATTAGATAATTAAAGTGTTTTAAGTTTTAAAATTGATTTCTAAATGTTTTATTTTCAAATAAGGTCATTATTATAATTTTGTAAACCAATAAAATAATTTGTCTTTGAGTTATTAAGATTGGATTAATTTTAAATAATTAATTTGTGGAAAATAATAAGGTTAATTTATTATTGTTTTAAACTTAAAAATACTTAATTATTATGGTTTGTTTATAAGTAAAGAGTTTAATTAAGATAAATTATTTTCTTAATTAATTAAGGATTTTCTTTAAATATAAGAAGTTAATTAATTAATTATTTAATAAATTTTAAATGATTAGTTAAATGTTTGTTTAATTTTAAATAATCACTTAATTATAGATTGATTAAGTGTAATTACTTAATGAAGGAATTAATGGTGAATTACTTAATGTAATGGAGAAGAGGAAATTACTTATGGAAGTAATTACTTATGGAAGTAATTAGTGGAAACTTACTCATGGGAATAATTAAATGGAAGTGATTAACGAATAATCACTTGATGTTATTAATTAAGGAATTGATTAATATAATTGTTTTGAAGATAATTAATTAAGGAGTAATTAATTAATTAGAGAATTAAGGATTATTCAATGATGGGATTAATTACTTGTTAATTAATTAATTAAGAGAGTAATCATCTAATGAAGTAATTAGAAGATAATTACTTATGTAAGTAATTAAGGCTTAAATGCTTAATTAATTTAGTTAATTAATTAATGTGATTAATTAATTAATGAATGTGATTAATTTAAGATTAATTACTAAGTGTAATTAATTAGAATTATAATTAATTAATAAAGTAATTAATTAAGGATTATTATTTAATTGATTACTTAATGAAGTAATTAAGATGAATTAATTAGCTTAATTAATCAAAGGGTTAACATAATTAATTAAGAAGTTAATTAATTAAGATAAGTAATTACAAGTTGTTAATTACTGTTTATGATTAATGAGCTGATTAATTACAGGTTAATTATCTAATTATTAAAGAATTATTAATTAATAAAGATCATTAGGTATATAATTATTGAATCAATCAAGGTTGATTAATAAAAGTAATTAATTTAAGTATGACTAATTAATTGTAACTAATTGAGGTTTAATGCAATTAATCATAGTTAATTAATTAAAGGAAGCAAATGTAGGATTATTAATTATTGTAATTAATGATAGTAATTAAAGGTTAATTACCGAATATGACTAAGGACAATTACTTGAATGTAATTAAAGGATGATTAATCAAGGAAGATTAATTAAGGAAGATCATTAAGAGATGATTAATTTATTTATTTGGAATAAATTAATGAAGCAGGATTAAGATAATCCAAATGATTAATGAATAGAAGGATTAAGGTAATCCAATTGATTTGGAGTTAATCAATTCTGCTTTTGGATGATTGATTTATATTGGATGATTAATATTAGGTGATTGGTTGATACTGGATGATTTGGATATCCCTGATATGTTATATGCTGCTTTGTGAGATGAATGTTTGATAAGAATTATCTGTTGTGATAATGTGATTCATCTATCTATTTATATCATCCTGAATATAAGTTTAATTGTTTAAACCCTTAAACAACTTGGACATTAAAATGGCGTTTGGATTTCGATGAGACCTGGATCGGGTTTCCATATTTGGATAATCCGAAAACCACATCGATCAATGTTAAACATTAGGTCATGAATCTAAGTGGAGCTCAGTGAGGACTCGAAGTGTAAGAACTATACGTCAGTATAACTTTGGGGGTGATTCCGTGATGAATTTGACGGATGTAACGACCCGCCTTTTTGGACAGTTTAAACCGACGATCAGATACACATGCCGATTCCAAACCATTCAAAAGGGCAGATGGTTATTGGGGTAAATAAGAAAAGAAAAGAAGGGAAATAAAGGAAGTAAAACAATATAGAATCTTGCAGTGGAACGATAAAATATAATAGTCAAATAAACAGTTCATGAAGCTGTTTATAATACTTTGATCATTATTTATACAACATTTATCAGAGTTATACATATACAACAGAACAAATAAAATAATGCAGCAGACAACATGATGCAAAGACAATAGTAGTAATAGTATACCAAATCTTCGTTTTCATCCTCCAGAATAGATCTTCAATAAGCTGAAAAACTCAAGTTTGACCCGAGCGTAATGAAAAGACAAAACACTGGAGTCAGGACTAAAATATCCTCATGTAAGTTAAATCAATCGTAAATAAATATGACTGTAACGGTGTCAGAGATGTTTACGGGGTTTGACATCTCCTATCCAGTGTCAATGTGAGTGTAATAACTTAAGAGATGTTACGGGATTTTCCATCTCTCAAGGATCCGTTAAACTATCTACTATGTAGTACAATATGCTATTATAATATGTCTATAGTAAAGTAAAAGTATTAAAATAGCATTAAGGCGTTACCATAATTCCCCTTAACACATTATATAATGCCATAGTCTATACAGCACCGTAAACCCCACCGTAAACCGGTGATTATCAGAGGTTACCCCAAAGGTATAACACAAAACAAAACGTAGTGGTCACGAATAGGATAATCAGTATGACAAGGTACATGAGGCGATACCAACTAGGATACTAGTAGTTGCGTGATCCGGACTGATGTTGAGCATAGCCAGCAGCTACCTCAACACCGTGAAACAACACTCCCAAATCAATGGGTGCACCCAAATCGAATCACAAAAGGTAATAGATATGATATCGAAGAAGTGTGTCCGCTAGAGATGGCGAACCTTAATGGCCCGGCGCGGCTCCTGATTTACTCATGTCAGGGTCATCCAATATCGTTCTCTTTCTTCAGTCAATGCGTTCACCAAACCATCCACTTCATTCTGGATCAACACTTCGCGTATAATAGTTATTAAAGTGGTTTTCGGTATCGACAGAGAGTATGTCCATATCCAATCCCGGTCTCTTTAATAACTACGTATTATTACACCGATGGCACTTTTACATTTCAAATCGATTCATAATTGATATCAAAATATCATATTCGCTTCAAAAATCAAATCCATTTCAAATATCATCGTATCTGTTCAAAATGTAAGGTTCCGTTTCAAAAACCATTTTTCGCCTCAATATCTCATTTCGATTTCAAAATGATTTTAATTTCAATTTAGGTTGCAAATTCATTTAACCCAATTCGTATTTACATTCAAGATTTAAACATAAACATTTCACCTTATTGACCAGCTTGAAATTTTAGAAAATAGTTTTAAGGAGTTCAAAAGTAGTTTTAAATAATTAAAATAGTTAAAAATACTTAAAATCTTAAAATGGATTTAAAATAGATAAATTAGTTAAAAATAATTTAGATTGCGTTAAGTAGATTTAAAATAGATTAAAATAAGTTAACATGGTTTAAGATGGGATAAAATAACTTTATATAGTTAATATAGGTTAAAATAGTTTAAGTATTTAAAGATGGTTTATATAACAGAGTAATTTGGAAAACAAAATGAACAGCTTCAAAACCAAACAATTTCAATTATAACTTCCCAATTCAACTCAATTTCAATTTCCATTCTATCGATTCAATTTCGATTTCAATTCAAATCAATGTCAACTTTGACTTCAAATTAATTCAATTCTACATTCACCTTCAATTAATTCAATTTCAATTCATATCGATTTGGAGCTTGATTTTCAAAATATCAATTTATAACACTTAACAGAATTATCCTTCAATATTCAAATTTAAATCCAAATTTCAAACATGATTCAATTTCAAGCTCAATTTCAAAATATCATTTTTATATCACTTTTACTTAGTAATGCTCAAAGCTCGAAATAATGTTCAATCTTTAAAACAAATAAATTTTCGAAATTCAATCATATCCCAATTTTTAATTTCAAAGTCTCATCTTAAATTATTTAAGAATTTCTTCTAACCAAAATTTATTTCAACATTCTAAACTCAATTTTTTTTGTAATAAATTCGATTTCTATAAATTGATTTTATTTATAACTTTTAAATCAAAACA
The DNA here is from genome assembly GCA_030765085.1 of Allium cepa. NCBI lineage: Eukaryota > Viridiplantae > Streptophyta > Magnoliopsida > Asparagales > Amaryllidaceae > Allium > Allium cepa. The sequence goes on along the minus strand of CM060946.1, from coordinate 343,854,051 downwards.
TTTAAATAAATTTCAAATCAACGATTTTAAAAAAAAAATTATTAATTTAACCAATCCAGTGTCCGTATATAATTTTCTATCCTTTGGCCAAGTGATTATTTATTTCAATTAAATGTCAGGGATGATTATATACCAGTTAGATCAAATCACAGTGTCATATGTATGTATAACAGGATATATATAAACAAATAAACATCCAAACATTTAAATATCAACCAATAGCATCCATCGAAATAAAACATCCAATAAACAATACAATTTTCGGCAATTACATAGTTATCAATATCATGTAATTTAATCGCAATTCAATTTTAACCTCAATTTGACTGTCAATTAAATTTTCAACGGTGAATTAAAATGACAATCTATATGACATTTAAGTTTTATCAAACAACGACAAATAAAAATCGTAACACTTCATAATGTCAATTTTAACTAGCATAAAGATATTCAGTACGTTGTGAGCGTTAGAAAACACTCACTTTGATTTTTCGATTTTAAATCAAATCGAACGACATTCGATTTAACCTAAAATTTTAATGAGCTCCAAACATTTCCGAATCTGCACTATAGCATGGCTCTCATCTCTGCGATTCCGGCGCTTCTTGTTTCGTCAGATTCCGACCTCGTATGGAGGAGATATTCAGTACATAAGTTCGTCGATAATTAAATAATTAATTTACCATATTAACATAAATTTTTTATTTAAACTTATTACCAAGCCCACAACAGCCCAAGCCCACTCAACATCTTCTTCCCCAAAAGCTCACTCTCCTTGTAACACGGCAGTGCACGGCCTGTCACCGACATGACTATCCACTCACCGAAAGCAACTTCCGACTTCGCCTTCGTTTCCCTCGCCGAAATCTCCACCTGTCAATCACCTTCCCACCTCGACTGAGTTACCGGATCAAAAAGCGACTGGCCTAACCCCCCCCCCCCCCCCCCTTTCGAACACTGTAGAAAATGTTGCGATGACCAAAGCAGTGCCACACCTCACCAAAATACACCCACGCGATCGCCTCACCACTGCGATCCCATCTATCTAGGCCTCGACACTCAGTTGTCCTCGAATGCCCCGTAGAAGCCAACCCTAACTAAAAACTGTCGTTCGACCACTGCCGCCTGCCTCTAGACAATCTCAAACACCCCAGAATCTTCACAGCTTGAAGCCCTTGCCAAAACACAAATAAAAAAAATTGTTTGATATTTCTTTATTGAGTATAATTCGAGTGGTGAATTTTTGAAATTTAGAAATATTGATTCCTCTTGTATATTATTTCCTTCTATTATTTACCATTGTGCCGAAGAAAGCAGACAGGGGATGCATTTTTAAAAGAAAGAAAAGAAGTAGGCAAGCTCATAGGCTGGCTAATGGGTGATGGAAAAGCAGCTGAAAAGAGAGGAAGTGACAACCCAGTCTATTCAAAGAAAACAAATTATTTAAATTTCCAAAATATCAAGCTGTAAATTTTAGATCTTGTCAAGGTGTGCTGCCAGTCATTCATAATGTTATACCTCTATTCCGAATGCAATGGAAAAGGTTTCGAGTCCTAATTCGATCGTATGTGCGAGTTACGGAAATAAACGATCAATTTTAATTTAAATCGATTAAATTAGTTTCTAAGCGTTTTGAGCTGCCACGGTCAAACGACCACTCCGATTGCTATGGAAATTGATACCCATTAATAGTAAAACATTACGGATCTAATGGAACTGGTTTCGTCGAATTCCGAGACTGTGCCCCGAAAGGCTATTTAACTCGTCGATTAAATCGACGACTTTTCAAAATTTACAGAATTGCTAAAAAATTCCAATTTTAAAATCTTATTAACTCTATTATAATCCAAATATAACTTACATTCACTTTGGAAACCAATTTGAATCATATTAAATCAAATTTCAGTTATTCACTCTGTTTTCATATATTAAATTTCAATATCAAATTAATCATATCACTATCTTTTGAAATATTCAAAAACGAACTTATCAAATTAACTTTTGAAACAAATTCAAATTATAGAACAACCATTTCCATTAAACAGTTATTCGATTCCCGGTATTCAATTATTCAATAAATTCTAAATATTAAATTTAAACAATTTAATTGTTCAATATTTGACGGATTTCAATATTGGATTTTTAATAAATTTTCGTTATCAATCCATTACTCTATTATACCCAATGAATTCAACATTTATTATCCTATCCAACTATTGATTGCAACCACATTCACTAAGTAGCATTTATTTTTCAATCCATATTACTTTTCAAATCTTCGAAACCAATCTATTAAAATTTGTATTTCCACCTAAATGATTCACAATTCTTATTCGCTTATTTGCATTTGTTTTTCCATATAGTCTCTTATAACCAAGTTATAACATTTGAGTCAATTTAATTAGATTGGAACTCCATTCAATCTATTAATAATTACTTGGATAATTATTGTTGCAATTCATTCCAGTTACTATTATTCCAAATAAATTACAAAAAAAAATTCTAACATTAAATCACAAAATCTTATTAAATTAGCTATTTTAATTATCGAAAATTTACGGGTCGTTACACTCTCCCCCACTCAAAACTTTTCGTCCCTGAAAAGGAATAAGAAGGGAAACGGAACTAAGGATAGAATTCAACATTAGATATATTTTATTCAAAGTTACCAACTTATAAAACAATGAGATTCCAATTATAAAGTCATAACTACGCTTCCACTAAGTTATTCCGAACGGCTTTCTAAATTTAAAAGTTAGTTATCAAAACAAGTTATAAAATTTTAAAACTCGAAAATTTTCTAACACCCGGATTTACGAAATTTTTTGGCAGAGTCTCCTTTGCGTGGCTCGATCGGTACAGCTACAAAACGCCTCTACGGGCCCCAAACCAATAAAAGAAAATCAAAAGCCAAGTGGCTCATCAAAAATACCAAATCCAATGACAAAATAAACATGTACCTTTTGTCGGGCAATCCAATTTTTCTTGATTTTAAATACCTGCATCTCATTTACCAATGATATCCAATTATATAATTTAAAAGAATCATTTTATATTTGGCATCTTCAATTTCCAATATTAGCTTTAATTAAGTCCGTAAGCCATACATATATCATCCGTGAGCAATATCAAATCTAATCGCTTATTCGATCACACAATTTCACTTCCAAACTAGTATCGTTCAAACGACTCTCTAGTGCGGACTCAGATTTGGTTCCTTGATTGGAAACTGTTACTCTCCTTGCATAGCCATATACTATGATAGAGAATTCCAGAATCAAATCAAAAATCCCTATCCAGGGTTCGCCGTCGAGAATCGAGTGAAAAATCCTAACTTGGATCGATATAAATCATCTTGAAATTTTATGCTCGAATTTGGATCAAAACGTTATGCGAACAAAATAATATACGTACAACTCACGTATTACCTTCCAAGGGATCTCTATCCAATCTATACTAAATTATTTTATTGACTTTTATTTTTTATTTACAATTAATTATTCACAATCCATTATTCAGTTAGTATATTCATTTCTTTACATAGCATATTCTTTGACATTATCTTTTCTCAAACATCATATCATAGAATTTACTTACTCAAGTTCATTTTAAACGTTCTATATAATTTAATTTAATTCAATTTCATTTTCCAATTGATTCTTAGCTATACCAAATTCTTTTGTTTACATTTACTTCAATTTCATAATTTTAGTTAATAACAAAATTTATTTATGAAACATTTTATTAACCAGCACTTTAGTTTATTAATCATCCTATAAAAGTCTAACCTCTCATAAATGACTTTTTTGAGTTTACAATTATCTTAAAGGTTACAAATTGAAAAAAAATTCAATCCCTTTGCAATTTATATTTATTTTCTATAACCGATTGACAAAGATGTAGTACGATTCATTTGTCATCTTTCTTAAGTTCACTTACTTGTTCCATTTATCCATTCATCATTTCATGTTATATTTAAGTATTTATAATTTTAATCACAACCAAATTTCCATTTATATACATTTTAATTCCTTTTGAGTTTTCCCTACTTGTATACTTCAGGTTCTGTTTATTTGTACAATATCTCATTACATAACCAAAACATAATTTCAACTTCTTAATGTTTGGTAAGTCATATTATATGTTATTAGAATGCAAATTTGGTATTATACAAATTTATAGAATTTCATTTTACTTAATTAGAATGTTCACAAATTTAATTTGTCTAAATCCTCTTTACCTTTCAACTATAAAGGTACACTACAACTCTAAAGTTTTCCCAAAACATAAGCTTAGATATTTTAATCCTCTTATTTTATAAATTCTGGTTATTCACATTTCATTCAAATAATTAGAAAATTACTAATTAACATAACATAGAAATTTAAATGCCCAGTTCTTTTCAAATCGTTTGAAATAAACATATACACTTATATCTTTAATGTATCAAATCATACCTTTGGAGTTTAAACCAAAACCCATTTACCCAAAATAATTTCGAAGAAAAGCAAAGCTTCTTAGAAGTCTACCCCGCTTTGAGACTCGAAAATGAACGTCGATGATGTTGCGCAGTCATCACCAAAATTATTTTCCAGCGACATAAGAGAGGAGTACTGAATTCATTCCTTCCTTTAAAAATCCTTTCAAAATATTTCCATAAACAATTTCCAACTAATATTACTATATATTTCTTCAAAACTTTGAGAACCATTTTTCAAAATCTCCAGGTCTTAAATTCAATATTTTCCAATTTAAATCTATTTTAATTCATAAGTCACCTTTATAAAATATTCTTATAGGATTTTCTTTCTCAAAACATTCCAAAAGTGTTTTATCATTGTTCATTTTGTATTCACCTAATTTATTAAATTACAATATCAAATTAATGATAATAACCAATATTTTCATTCCTAACAACCAGGTAAGCTAGATAAGTCATAATAATTTTTGAATTTTTTTTATTTATATTCAAAATATAATTAGAGCAAAATTATTTCATTTACCCAATTCCAAAAAAATACTATGTCGAATTGTTCTGTTCGAGTGTTTAGAGATCCCTATCAATGACGTTAATTACTCGTATTGACCAGAATCCATAAGCCACTCAACAAATCAACCGACACAATATAAAACATTTTATATCACTAACAAATACGCTCTCTCATATGTATACACTCAGCGACTCATCAGAGGGTATCACTACCCTATTTATAAAGAGTTAGACCTCGCAAAGCTAAGGTTATCGCTAAACCAAAGCTCTGATACCAACTGTAACGACCTGCCTTTTTGGACAGTTTAAACCGACGATCAGATACACATGCCGATTCCAAACCATTCAAAAGGGAAGATGGTTATTGGGGTAAATAAGAAAAGAAAAGAAGGGAAATAAAGGAAATGAAACAATAAAGAATCTTGCAGCAGAACGAAAAAATATAATAGTCAAATAAACAGTTCATGAAGCTGTTTATAATACTTTGATCATTATTTATACAACATTTATCAGAGTTATACATATACAACAGAACAAATAAAATAATGCAGTAGACAACATGATGCAAAGACAATAATAGTAATAGTATACCAAATCTTCGTATTTATCCTCCAGAATAGATCTTCAATAAGCTGAAAAACTCAGGTCTGACCCGAGCATAATGAAAAGACAAAACACTGGAGTCAGGACTAAAATATCCTCATGTAAGTTAAATCAATCGTAAATAAATATGAGTGTAACGGCGTCAGAGATGTTTACGGGGTTTGACATCTCCTATCCAGTGTCAACGTGAGTGTAATAACTTAAGAAATGTTACGGGATTTTCCATCTCTTAAGGATCCGTTAAACTATCTACTATGTAGTACAATACGCTATTATAATATGTCTACGGTAAACTAAAAGTATTAAAATAGAGTTAAGGCGTTACCATAATTCCCCTTAACATATTTTATAATGCCATAGTCTATACAGCACCGTAAACCTCACCGTAAACTGGTGGTTATCAGAGGGTACCCCATAGGTATAACACAAAACAAAACGTAGTGGTCGCGAATAGGATAATCAGTATGACAAGGTACATGAGGCGATACCAACTAGGATACTAGTAGTTGCGCGATCCGGACTGATGTTGAGCATAGCCAGCAGCTACCTCAACACCGTGAAACAACACTCCCAAATCAATGGGTGCACCCAAATTGAATCACAAAAGGTAATTGATATGGTATCGAAGAAGTGTGTTCGCTAGAGATGGCGTACCTCAATGGCCCGGTGCGGCTCCTGTTTTAGTCATGTCAGGGGTCATCCAATATCGTTCTCTTTCTTCAGTAAATGCATTCACCAAACCATCCACTTCATTCTGGATCAACACTCCGCGTATAATAGTTATTAAAGTGGTTTTCGGTATCGACAGAGAGTATGTCCATATCCAATCCCGGTCTCTTTAATAACTACGTATTATTACACCGATGGCCCTTTTACATTTCAAATCGATTCATAATTGATATCAAAATATCATATTCGCTTCAAAAATCAAATCCATTTCAAATATCATCATATTGTTCAAAATGAAAGATTCCGTTTCAAAAATCATTTTTCGCCTCAATATCTCATTTCGATTTCAAAATCATTTAGAATTTCAATTTAGGTTGCAACTTCATTTAACCCAATTCGTATTTACATTCAAGATTTAAACATAAACATTTCACCTTATTGACCAGCTTGAAATTTTAGAAAATAGTTTTAAGGAGTTCAAAAGTAGTTTTAAATAATTAAAATAGTTAAAAATACTTAAAATCTTAAAATGGATTTAAAATAGATAAATTAGTTAAAAATAATTTAGATTGCGTTAAGTAGATTTAAAATAGATTAAAATAAGTTAACATGGTTTAAGATGGGATAAAATAACTTTATATAGTTAATATAGGTTAAAATAGTTTAAGTATTTAAAGATGGTTTATATAACAAAGTAATTTGGAAAACAAAATGAACAGCTTCAAAACCAAACCATTTCAATTGCAACTTCCCAATTCAACTCAATTTCAATTTCCACTCTACCAATTCGATTTCGATTTCAATTCAAATCAATATCAACTTTGACTTCAAATTAATTCAATTCTACATTCACCTTCAATTAATTCAATTTCAATTTATATCGATTTGGAGCTTGATTTTCAAAATATCAATTTATAACACTTAACAAAATTATGCTTCAATATTCAAATTTAAATCCAAATTTCAAATATGATTCAATTTCAAGCTCAATTTCAAAATATCATTTTTATATCACTTTTACTTAGTAATACTCAAAGCTCGAAATAATGTCCAATCTTTGAAACAAATAAATTTTCGAAATTCAATCATATCCCAATTTTAAATTTCAAAGTCTCATCTTAAATTATTTAACAATTTCTTTTAACCAAAATTTATTTCAACATTCCAAACTCAATTTTTTTGCAATAAATTCGATTTCTATAAATTGATTTTATTTATAACTTTTAAATCAAAACGTTTAAATAAATTTCAAATCAATGATTTAAAAAAAAATTATTAATTTAACCAATCCGGTGTCCGTATATAATTTTCTATCATATGGCCAAGTGATTATTTATTTCAATTAAATGTCAGGGATGATTATATACCACTTAGATCAAATCACAGTGTCATATGTATGTATAACAGGATATATATAAACAAATAAACATCCAAACATTTAAATATCAACCAATAGCATCCATCGAAATAAAACATCCAATAGACAATACAATTTTCGGTAATTTCATAGTTATCAATATTAGGTAATTTAATCGCAATTCAATTTTAATCACAATTTGACTGTCAATTAAATTTTCAACGGTGAATTCAAATGACAATCTATATGACAGTTAAGTTTTATCAAACAACGACATATAAAAATCATAAAACTTCATAATGTCAATTTTAACTAGCATAAAGATATTCGGTACGTTGTGAGCGTTAGAAAACACTCACTTTGATTTTTCGATTTTAAATCAAATAGAACGACGTTCGATTTAACCTAAAATTTTAATGAGCTCCAATAATTTCCAAATCTGCACTGCAGCGTAGCTCTCGTCTCTGCGATTCCGGCGCTTCTTGTTTCGTTAGATTCCGACCTCATATGGAGGAGATATTCAGTATATAATTTCGTCAATAATTAAATAATTAATTTACCATATTAACATAAATTTTTTATTTAAACTTATTACCAAGCCCACAACAGCCCAAGCCCACTCAACATCTTCTTCCCCAAAAGCTCACTCCCCCTGTAACACGGCAGTGCATGGCATGTCACCGACATGACTATCCACTCACCGAAAGCAACTTCCGACTTCGCCTTCGTTTCCCTCGCCGAAATCTCCACCTGTCAAGCACCTTCCCACCTCGACTGAGTTACCGGATCAAAAAGCGACTGGCCTAACCCCCCCTTTCGAACACTGTAGCAAATGTCGCGATGACCAAAGCAGTGCCGCACCTCACCAAAACACACCCACGCGATCGCCTCACCACTGCGATCCCATCTATCTAGGCCTCGACACTTAGTTGTCCATGAATGCCCCACAGAAGCCAACCCTAGCTAAAAACTGCCGTTGGACCACTGTCGCCTGCCTCTAGACAATCTCAAACATCCTAGAATCTTCACAGCTTGAAGCCCTTGCCAAAACACGAATAAAAAAAATTGTTTGATATTTCTTTATTGAGTATAATTCGAGTGGTGAATTTTTGAAATTTAGAAATATTGATTCCTCTCGTATATTATTTCCTTCTATTATTTACCATTGTGCCGAAGAAAGCAGACAGGGGATGCATTTTTAAAAGAAAGAAAAGAAGTAGGCAAGCTCATAGGCTGGCTGATGGGTGATGGAAAAGCAGCTGAAAAGAAAGGAAGTGACAGCCCAGTCTATTCAAAGAAAACAAATTATTTAAATTTCCAAAATATCAAGCTGTAAATTTTAGATCCTGTCAAGGTGTGCTGCCAGTCATTCATAATGTTATACCTCTATTTCGAACGCATTGGAAAAGGTTTCGAGTCCTAATTCGGTCGTATGTGCGAGTTACGGAAATAAACGATCAATTTTAAATTAAATCGATTAAATTAATTTCTAAACGTTTTGAGCTGCCACGGTCAAACGACCACTCTGATTGCTATGGAAATTGAAACCCGATAATAATAAACCATTACGGATCTAATGGAACTGGTTTCGTCGAATTCTGAGACTTTGCCTCGGAAGGCTATTTAACTCGTCGATTAAATCGACAACTTTTCAAAATTTACAGAATTGCTAAAAAATTCCAATTTTAAAATCTTATTAACTCTATTATAATCCAAATATAACTTACATTCACTTTGGAAACCAATTTGAATCATATTAAATCAAATTTCAGTTTTTCACTCTATTTTCATATATTAAATTTCCATATCAAATTGACCATATCAAATTCGAAATTAAATTATTCAAACATTTGTATTATTAAATTTAAACAAATTTGATTTATCCTTAAATCACTATCTTTTGAAATATTCAAAAATTAACTTATAAAATTAACTTTTGAAACAAATCCAAATTATAGAACAACCATTTCCATTAAACAGTTATTCGATTCCCGGTATTCAATTATTCAATAAATTCCAAATATTAAATTTAAACAATTTAATTTTCAATATTTGACGGATTTCAATATTGGATTTTTAATAAATTTTCCTTATCAATCCATTACTCTATTACACCCAATGAATTCAACATTTATTATCCTATTCAACTATTGAATGCAACCGCATTCACTAAGTAGCACTTATTTTTCAATCCATATTACTATTCAAATCTTCGAAACCAATCTATTAAAATTTGTATTTCCACCTAAATAATTCACAATTCTTATTCGCTTATTTGCATTTGTTTTTCCATATAGTCTCTTATAACCAAGTTATAACATTTGAGTCAATTTAATTAGATTGGAACTCCATTCAATCTATTAATAATTACTTGGATAATTATTATTGCAATTCATTCCAGTTACTATTATTCCAAATAAATTACAGAAAAAAAATTTCAAACATTAAATCACAAAATCTTATTAAATTTAGCTATTTTAATTATCGAAAATTTACGGGTCGTTACAACGGAGATAGTACTTACAGGTTCGAGATGGTGATTCAGAGTGCAAGGGTTATGGTCGTTGACTCTGAGGGTGATTCCAAAATGAGTGCAACGAGATAGTGCCTTCAGTTTCGTTCGAACCCGGAACGAACTTGTATGGATTGAATGCTTTCGGAACATCGTCAGGTGGACGATGAGCATTCTAAGATAGATGTGTTCTATAAAGGTAATCGCAGCCTCAAGCCTCATCAAGCGGGAATGACTAAAACAGGGGAGGTGCAGCAAGGCTAGGTGGGTAGCACCCATTTCAGGGTGAGGCCATCCCTGTCTAGATGTCCCTTTTTATTTTGGCTTTATGGGTGGTTGGTCACGCCAACCACGGGGTGATCTTACTTGGGATTGTTCAGTAAGGAATGGTCCCGGCTGTGTGATGCAGGGGATTGGAAGTAATTCTCGGTACTGTGATCTAGGCCACGTACTGTGACGGGCGGTAACCCGGTAGCCCTGCCATTGATGGAAACCCATTCTTCCTATGAGACCCTACGGTTTTGTTTGTATTACCCACTTTTGTGGCTAGTAGCTGTAATTTAATAAATGTAACAATTTCGGCTATTTCTTATTTACTTGAAAATCCTAGACACTATTATAATATCACTGGATTTATTATGAAATGTTTTGGTTAGCGTACGGTAAAAACTTTTCCATGTTTATGTGTGGGAAGTCTTACGTGATACCTTTTCTTTTCAAAGATTTTACTAAAATTAAGCAATTTTAACCCGTTTACTCACACCAGACCCCTGTCTGACCCGAGTGTTCATTTTCTGTTTTATTAAATTCTTGGGTACTCATATTATGTATAAGTAGTCAAGGGATTCAGGTTTGCTTGACGAATTCTGGAGGAGATATGGAGCAGGAGGCTTCCACGTGTAGATGTATTATGGTTCCGCTATGTTTGTGTGATATCTGTATCTTGTGACATCTTGAGTTGTATAGTTAGACAGATGTTTATAATTGTTTAATATGTGTTGTATAAGTTGTGTACTCTGATGTAATATGATACTATGTAATATTTTATGTGATACATATTATTTCATTCGTTCAGTTGTGAGTATCTGATGTTGTTGTGTTTCTTCTTTCTTATCTTTTCTTCTTCTATCCCTTTCTTTCTTAATTTGTGACGCGTCTTTCTGGTGTTAGAAAGTCGGGTCACTACTGTTGGTTAATCCTCTATCAATTTTATTAGTTATTGACCAATCATCATGTTTAAGCCTTGTTGACCTTATCGTAAACCCTAAGTATTCTATAGGAAATTTCTTCATTTTGCATTTCGACATACAAGCAGCTTGATTCTATAATCTATCTAAATCATTCAGCGGTAGCACAAAACTTTTTTCAAAATTAATTTTTAATGCAAATAGTATTTTAAAACCATATAATATAAATTTAAATGTTTTAATTTATCTGGGCAAATGGAAGTAAAGAGCATGTTATCATCTGCAACTAGAGAACTGAGATTCCTCTACTCGTAACCTCATTTTCTGAATTATCTATTACCTTGTTACTTGTCGTTAGGTTAATAACCCTACAAACGCATTAGCAACAAGATTAAACAAAAGAGGGGACAAAGAGTCATAAGTCTATGTTTCGATTGAATTTTTTCCTAATGTGCCATTCACAATAATGTTAGACTTATTTATTATGCGGCCTATGTTATAATTTCGCATAAATTTTTTATGGAGAATTAATGAAAGGACATCTGAATTCCTGATGAAAAATTTTTGATTGCTATTAATAGTTATACCAATACCAAAGGTTGCTTCAGAATATATAAAGAACCCTTTTTTATTCGAACTAATAATATTTCAAAATTAAAACGTTCTTCTACCTATTTTATTTAAGGGATTATTTCTAAAACGTTCTTTTTTGGAAAAAGGTCTGGTAAGTTTACAAAAGGAAAGAAGAAAAAAACGAAAAGGGTCTCCATCGTCAGTTCTGATGAAAACTGTTAAAGATTAGTATTAATGCTTTCGGCTAAAGATATATTCACTTCAAAACTATAAGATTTAAATTTCTTTGCTATTTTATTTTGAATTTACAGATTCTAGATTGATTGTGTTATAACCATAGAACATATTATGATCTTTTTAAATCTCTTTCATTTGGTATCAAAGCTATTGTAAATTCATATAAATACTATTTTTTATGAAATTGATTTTCAATGGTTCGTATAAAAACTATACAGATTCAACTAATTTATGTATAAATATTTTCTTATAATTTTGGATGAAAGACTTAAAAGGGGAATTTTATTCTATATTATGTATGCACATAGATGTTAATCAATAAATTTTTCATGGAGATATAATATTGAAGACCTTTAACCAAGAGGCATCATGTTATGAATCACATGCGCACCCTCCTTTTGATATGTTGAACCTAATAAAACTAAGTTTGTGTGAAATTTTGATCCAAACTGGATCATGACCAAGAGTTTTGATATGTTTACATGTTGCATTTTGAATCTGTTATTATTATATATGGTGTATTGTATATATTTTTTATAAGTAATTTAAACTATATAACAATTTTTTAATTAGTTGTTGTCAATTTCTGTCAACCTTGATTGTAACTGTCACTTTATTAAAATGAGTTTTGTGATTTGAATTCACAATTATGTTTTACATTTAATAAATTATGAACGGTTATTTTACCAACTTTAATTTCCATTTTGATTTACTAAGTGAATTTATTTTAATGTTTCAGTTTTTTCTGCCCCAACGATGATACAAATTAATATTCATGAAATTACATTTTTAAATATAATAAATCGTGAATGGTAATTTTACGAACTTTAACTTCTATGATGATTTATTAAATAAATTTATTTATTTTAATGATTCAGTTTATTTCTACCTAATAGTGATACAAATTAATTTTCATGAAGTTACATTTTTAATTTAATATATTATGAATGGTAAATTTACCAACTTTAATTGCTATTATGATTTATTAAGTGAATTTACTTATTTTAACAATTCAATTTTTTTGCCCAACGATAATATGAATTGAATTTTGTGCAACAACAATTATGATAAGACTGAAATACAATTTGGTGTTTTATTATTTATTTCAGTATAATTACTGTTAGCCCCTTTATATATAGTTGATTCAATGTTGTTATGTTATTTAAGGATTTATAGTGGATAATAGTTAGCATTTCATTTTTTTAAATCTAATGCACCATTGAATACTGTTCATGCTCAAATCTTTGGAATAGTACAATTGAAAGAAATTAATTTTTCCACTTGGAAAGAGAAAATTGAGACTTATCTTAGTGTTTTAAATATTGACTAGGCATTATGAATGGACAAACCTACTATTATAACGACAAGTACTGATGATGAAACTAATTTTGCAAAATGGAAGCGTTCAAGTCTCATCACTCTCATGTTATAAAAAGTATTATTACAATTGCTATAAGAGGTATTCCTGAGAAGGATGATACAAATAATATTTTCAATGCTAAAAGTTTTTGGCTTCGGTGGTGTGGCAGTCTAAACGCACTTCTAAGGCTAATACAAGTACTCTCATAATCAAAATTCCACTACCAAGTATAACAAGACAAGCGGTGTTCGTGAACATATCATGATAATGAATGATATGGCTGCAAAATTAAACGGCATTGATATGGCAATTTCTGTAGGCTTTTTAGTTCATTTCATAATGACTTCTCTTTTTTCACAATTTGGTCCTTTTAAGATCAATTATAATACCTAGAAATAAAAATTAAAAATGAGCGAATCAATTGCTATGTGTGTTGAATAAGAAGAAAGGATTAAGGTTGTGAAACCTGACTACGCACACATTGTATTTCAAAGTCCAAAATAGAAAAATAAGGAAAATGGTAAAGGTAAAAATAAGGTGAATACAGCTACTGATATGAACAAGACTAGTATATCTGGTACAAGACCCATTCATGCTCCTAAGTCAAGCGTTGACATATGAGGAAGGACTGTGTCAAGTTCAAAGATTGACTAGCTAAAAAGGGTAATGATTTAAATGTTATGATTTGTGAAACCTTGGTTGATGTCCCCTTAAATACATAGTGGGTTGACACTAGTGCCTCTATGCACATTGCGAACTCGTTACAAGGACTATATTCCATGAGGATGATTAAAAGGGGTGAAATGAATCTTAAAGTTGCTAACGGATAAGAGGCTGAAGTTAACGATGTCAGAAATCTTTGTTTGGTCTTGAAAAGGGGCTTCATTCTTGATTTACATGATGTAGTTTATATTCCTAGTGCGATTAGGAATTTAATTTCTTTTTTAGACTTAATGCATGTGCTTTTACATTACAGCTTGGAAATAATAAGTTGAAAATATATCAAAGCTCTAAGTTTGTTGGTTCTGGATTATTATATGACAACCTATATAAATTATGTTTGAGTTCTTCCATTTTTACATCTATATTATATATGAATTTTACTAGTGTTAATCATAAACGTGGAGTCAAGAGAAATCATGATGTTGGAAATTCTTCTAAATTATGGCATCGAAGGTTGGGTCATATTTCAAGAGATAGAATGCAACGTCTCCTTATAAATGAAACTATCCTAGCATTAGACTTTTCTAATTTCGACTACTGCGTAGAATGTGTTAAAGGAAAATTTGTCAAGGAAAATAAGAAACGCGCCACTCGAAGTAGGGGATTATTACAAATTATTCATACTGATATATATGATCCTTTTCCCACTTTGGGTATTAATGGGCATAAATCATTTATTACTTTCATTGACGATTATCTCATTATGGTTAAGCATATCTGATTAATGAAAAATCAGAAGCACTAGATAAATTCAAAATTTTTAAGGCTGAATTTGAGAATCGACATAACCTTAAAATTAAAATAGTGTGATCAGATAGAGGTAGTGAATATTATGGTAAACACGCCGATCTTGGTTAAAGTCTAGGCCCATCCACTTTACTTCTTCAAGAAAAAGATATTGTTCATCAGTACTCTATGCCAGAAGATCCTCGATAGAATGGAGTTGCTGAAAGACGTAATCGCACACTTATGGTTATGGTACGAAGTATGATATGCAATACCACATAACTGGAATTTTTTGTACATTAATATTTAAAAATAGACACACATATTCTAAATCAAGTCCCTAGTAAATCTATTCCAAAAACACCATATGAACTATGGACTAACAAAAAATTGCAACTAGGGTACTCTTGTGTGTGGGGCTATCCTGCTGAAGCAAAAGTCTATAATCCGCAACTAAAAAATTTTGATTTTAGAACCAATAGTTGTTATTTCATTGGTTATCCAGAGAGATCCAAAGGTTTCAAATTTTATTGCCGATCACATACGACAAGAATAGTAGAGACTAGACATGCTGTATTTGTTGAAAATGACAACGTAAGTGGGAGTAATATAAATAGAATAGTAAATCTCAAAGAAAATTGGACTTATGTTCAAATTTTGATAATTCGAAAGGTTACAAATTATATACTTTTATTCAAGAGGCCAATGAAGAAACTCAAGTTCATGATGTTCCTAATGTTGATGAAGCTCCTATGCTGCCACAAAAACCCTTACGAAGATAACAAAGAGAGAGAAGATCTGACATACCCGATGATTATATCATATACCTTACTAATGAAGGATGTGATATAGGTAATGGAGATGACCCTATCTTATTCAAGAAAGCGATTATGAGTATAAATCATCTAAGTGATTAGAAGTCATGAATAACTAGAAGAAATCTATGGAAATTAATGAAGTGTGGGATCTTTTTGAGTACCCATCGGAGTTAAACCTGTAGGCTGTAAATGGGTCTATAAAACTGAAACCGACTTTAAAGGTAACATTGAAAGATTTAAGACCAGACTAGGCGGTAAAGGATTTATGCAATAAGAAGGTGTACATTTTGATAATATATTTTCTCTATCTTAAAGAAAGATTCATTAAGAATTGTGTTAGCTCTCGTAACTCATTATGATTTAGAACTACATCAAATGGATGTGAAAATTGCATTCATGAATGGTAATTTACACGAAGAAATTTTTATGAAACAACGTGAAGGTTTTTTGTAAAAGACAAGAAGCATATGGCATGTAGGTCAAATCATTCAATATATGGGTTAAAACAAGCTTCATAACAGTGGTATCTCAAGTTTGATGAGGTTATAACCGAATTTAGATTTAAAGAAAATACAATAGATCAATACACATACCTCAAGATTAGTGGGAGTAAATTTATCTTTCTCATGTTGTAAGAGGATGATAATTTATTAACAATAGTGATTTAGACATGTTATATGTGGAAAAACATTTTCTATCAACTAAGTTTGAAATGAAGGAACTTGGTGAAGTCTCTTATGTTATAGGAATTGAAATTTACCGCTCGTGAAATCATAGGCTTTTCTCAAAAAAACATATATTGAGAAAGTGCTTAAAAGATATAATATGCACAATTGCTCTCCCAGTGTTGCTCCTGTTGTCAATGGTGACAAATTCAGCAAGTTTAGATATCCTAAAAATGAATTAGAATGTGCTCAAATGAAGCAAATTCCTTATGTTTCCGTAGTAGGGAGTCTTATATATGCTCAAGTTTGTACATGCCTTGATGGTGCATTTGCAGTTGGTATGCTTGGACGATAGTAAATTACTCCATGAAAGCACATTGGAAAGATGCCAAGAAAGTTTTACGCTATTTACAAGGGACCAAAGATTATATGCTTACTTAACAGAGGTCAAATAACTTTGAAGTTATTGGTTATTCTAACTCAGATTTTTCTGGATGTGTTGACAGTAAGAAATCCACATCAGGTTACATATATATGTTTTCAAGAGGACCTATTTTATGAAAGTGTGCTAAGTAGTCTATAAGGGCATCTTCCACTATGCAAGCAGAATTTGTGGCATTTTATTACGCTACTGGTCAAGCAGTTTGGTTAAGGAATGTTATACTAGGACTTCAAGTAATTGATAGTTTTGCGAGACCATTCACCTTATTTTGTGATAACGAAGCTATTATTTTCTTCTCTAAGAATAACAAATCAAGTGGTGCATCTAAGTGGATTGACATTAAATATCTTGTTGTTAGAGACAGAGTCAAAGATGGTAATATTATGATATAACATATTAATACAAGAGCTATGTTAGCTGATTCTCTAACAACAGTGCTTCTACCCACTCTTTACAAAGAGCATGTTGCCGGCAAGAGTTTAGTTAATGTACTATAATTTTGGTGTTGCAAACTGTATATATAATGCTATATACTGAGTCTTTAATTATGTATTGACTTTGAATTTATTGATTTGCTTAATATGATGTGCATAATTTTATTTAATCTAAGCAAATTACTTATGAGGACCGAATGAAGATTATTAACCATTATTGGAAAAGGTACAAAAGTTATAATTAATGGGGATCAAATTATGACATTTTTTATTCTAATCAAATTATTTTGATTTGGTATTTCTAATTGAATAGGTTTAAGATTAATGAAACTATATTGGCCAATTTTGAATGTGTGCTTTATTATGTAATAGTATTATGGCCAAGTGGGACAGTGTTAGTCTTATTTATCATGTGGCCGATGCTACAACTGTTACACTAAGTTCAGCACTTACAAATCATTTAGGTGAAATCTAATTTCTAATCTAAAATAAGCTCATCTATTAATGACATTTTATTCATCATAAACTATTTAAGAAGAATATTCAACTATAGCCATTATAGTTTTTTACAAATCAAATACACACACATAGATATATATTTATATATAAATGTATGTGTGTGCGTGTTAATTAATTAACTAATAATTGAACATTTGAAGTTACTGAATTATAACCTTTATAGTTTTATTTACATACATACATACATAAATATATATATATATATATATATCAGCATATATAATTTAATAAATTAACATTTTGTTAATTTCTAAGTCTTTTTGTTTTTCGTGATCACTATTTCATAACATAAGAGTAAGTTAAAATGTTGCAAAAAGAGTTTCAAATCTTTTATTAATTTATCTATTATTTTAGTTTCTTTGCTGTTTTATAGTTTTACTTTAGTTTTATTACTTTTATTTCATTTGTATGTATATATACATGTATATAAATTTTACTTATATACATATATATTTATTTTTCTGATATCTTTGTATATTATCTTCTATAGCTCAGGTTTAGGCTATCATTGGTGCTAGTTTTATATTTATAGGGTTTCAGGATTGTTGTTGCTAAGATACTGTAGGATTGATGATTGTAGGATCGTTGGTTGGAGAGCTTAAGATCGTGTTCATCCTATTTTAACTGTGAGGCGTTCATTCTCTGGTGGAGCTGCTTGTTGATATCATTGGTGCGCTTGGATGTATGGTTTTATTAGGTACTTCTAACACTTCATTATTGGGTGGTGGCCTTGCCGGAGTTCGATATTGAGGTGGAATGGGCGATGGACTTGCTGGAGCTCATTCAAGAAGTTACCTTTTTTGACTTCTTAGATTTTTCTATGCTTGAGTTATCACCTGCCAGGCATGTGGGAAACTCCTTTGTTATTGGTGATATATATATATATACACACACATATACAAACACATGCATGTGTGCTCTCCTCTACTTTAGAGGATCACACATTTCTCTAAAAAAAATTGATTAACATTTAATTATTACTTATCAAATAAATCATTTATTTAATTAAATAATTCAATAAATTTCAAAAGGTTTATTTAATTTACCTTAAATAATTTAAGATAAATTTTCAACTATAACCATTACAATTAAATATACATATATCGCTGTATATATGTATAGATTAATTAGTCAGTTATTTGATTAATCAAATTAATTAAGTATTTATAAAAATTTGAATCATATTAAATTAATTTATTGAAACAATTTTTAAAATTTTAATATTTACTTTAAACATTTATAGAATTACCCATTATATTTCAAAATTAACATTTAAATTTATAATATATTTTAAATTTTCAAATCATAGTTTGAAAATTAGCCCAAGACCAAAATCTATTTGGGCCTTTGGACAACTTTTTGGACTCACTCTACTCATTGGGCCGAGCTGGTAGTCAAAAGGGGAGAATGCTTCATTATTCAACCCCAAGCCTAGACGTTAGCTTTTTTAGACACCCATCAAATAGGTAGACTTAATTAGTTGGCCCTAAAGTTGCTACTTAGACTGCATAGATCATTTAGGCTCTTATAGAATTGAAGGAACCAGGCCGGTCCACAATGGGTGAAATGGCTAGATTTCAAAAACGTTCCTTATTTGTTCATAATATGCCTATGAAGTCTAATGGGTTTCATTAGATCCATTATAGTTTTAAATAAAATCATATTTTATTTAACTTATTTTGTATTGGTTAATTAATTTAACTAGATAGTTAATTTTTAATGCATCATGTAAACATTGAATAACAATAATATAATATAAATATGTATATAACTATATATACATATAGTTATTAGGATTTATACATACCGTATATGCATATATATTGTACTTATATACGCATATAAATTCACATGCATATCGAGAATATAAATGCCTAAATATGTACATATGTTTGAATATACTACAATACATGCATATGTTTGTACATACATATTGATAGTACTATATGTATGTAGTGCAGACATATATATACATATATGTGATATTTTGTTGTCATTTATGTATATTTAATATATACACACATATAAAATTATGAAAACGATTCGTAAAATTAGATATTTCAAAATAAGAGTAAGCATGAAAATAAAAAAGGAATCGAAATTTTATATTAGATCTAAATGTAATCAAATCTGTATTAAAAGGAAATAATATGAAGTGGTATTTTTAGTTTTTTCCTTTTACTACCACTATTTAACAATATATATATATATATATATATATATATATATGTATATATATAATACCATATAAAACTCCATGCCTAATCACAACAAAATCCAAATATTGAAAATTGTAGATCTAAACGTACACATTTGACATAGAAATAAAAGCATTGTGATAATTTAATGTATTGCTCCAATGACACAATCAATTCTAAAACATTACACATGTGTATATAGTAAATTAATATTTAATTTCAAAACATACGTTCGACTAAGCAATGAACTTGAATATATTAATTTAAAATAAATTATCCTAATAAAATATTTAACTTGATGTTGATTTAAAATTTTGAAAATATAAATATGAATCATATAAACATATATATATAACTTAATTTATTTGTATAAAAACTAAACTAAGAAATGGCGGCTTCAAGTAGCACACAAAACCAAAGCAAAGTACCTAATTCCACGTCGGATGATGAGGACAAGGATGCGATGATGAATCCGTAACCAAATATCGATGCAAAGAAAAAAAAAGGTAACATGGCTAAAGCTCTAGAATTTATGGTTGCAACATGCATACGGGCAGATGCAATTAGATGAAACATGTGTATTATGGTGGGGTCTCGAGATTTGATGGATTGATAGATGAATATGCAGATCTGGATGATGAGGTGTTTAACGCAGCAAAGTCAATGTGGAATAATTCTATTTATGTATATTTGGTGCGTAGGAGACCGTATTATATTCGTCTAAATGCATATAATATTAAGGAATGGAAACCTACGGCTACTTGGGATGTTTTTGCTAGAGAAACAGGATTCTGGTTCATTAAATTTAGTAATGAAAATGATTGCTAAAAAGTGTTAGAGGGAGGTCTATGTTTTATGGATAGTAAATTAATTATTACTAAATGTCAGGAACCTAATCTAAGACTACAAAGGGACATGTTAGAATCTCACCCTATTTGGGTTAAAATGTTAAATCTTGATATAGATTTATGAAATGCTAGAGGTGTCAGCGAACCTGCTAGTTTAATTTGAACCCCTCTGGCCATGGATGATAACCATAGAAATGTTAAGAGATTTGTGAGAGTCCTGATAGATGTTAATTTAGGAGATGTTTTGAAAAAATAACTTAGAGCTAAAGATAGTAAATGTAATATATGTGTGCAAGAAGTGGAATATGAATATGTACCACTTGTGTGTAATCAATGTAAGTGTTTTGGCATACCGATGCCCAATATGCCACAGTGACACTCCCTATTGAACAAATTTAGAGAAAGAAAGCAAATAGTGACATGGAGAAAGATGTTAACGTAGACTACCTAGTCATTACAGAAACATGCACCCTACTGAGATAGCATAGTACATACAAAATGTGTTGGAGGCAAATGTACAACACAAGGCAATAAAACTAACATCAATGGCCAAGAGTATTCACAAACATTTCGGCAAGATTCGGATAGCTATGAAAAGCCTAGTGGTGCTAGCAGCTCAAACCCATGATGCAAAGAAAGAAGAGAAGACACCTTAAACATGTGAGGAAGTTAGTAAGTTGAACATTGAATTACATGAATTAGATGATGAGGAGGTTCAAATAAGCATAGGAAAATTTTACAAAAAACCAAATTATGTATTCGAACGATAATTTAAAGATGAGGATCTAAAGGAAAGGCAATTAGAACGCGAGAGAGTTCTCCTAGAAAATTAAGGAGTCTACCCATCCAACCTAAATGTCTATAATCAGTTGAAATGCCCACTGTATCAAATGCAGATTTTTCGACGCCCGAAAATCGACATCAATACGTCCATTGTATCAAATGCTGAACAATCAAATGCCGAAAAACCGAACCATTAGGGTTAAAGAAGAAGGAGGTAGAAGAAGAAAATAGAAAACAATACCAGAATCTCACAATCGCAGCGGAACAATATATAATAGATAAATAACAAATCTTTAAATCAAAAAGAACTATATCTGTTTATAACATTACATCACCAGAGTACACCTAAATCTATAGCGCACAACTGGACAGTTATATTAAGTTGTCCTCACAAAACTAACTATGCAGTTATTCGGACACAGCGGAATATACATCAAATATGTGTGATACGTCTTGCCATCTAGCTCATCTCCTGAGCTCCATAGCATCCTTTCCTGTATTCTACAATACCCAGTCTGACCCGAGCATTATAGCGAAATAACACCCGAGTCAGTCTGGAAAACCAGCGTGAGAAAACACACTCAATTGGATCATTAAAGTTTTCAAAATCCTTCAAAAATCAAAGGTATCTCGTAAGACCACGCCACAAATAAACATTCGGGTTTTTACCTTATGATAACCAAAACATTTCTTATAAAATCCTCTGATATTATAGTGTTGTCTATATACAAATACTTATTCAAATTGCCGAAATTGTTACATTATTAAATTACAGCAATACTAGTCTACAAACAAACCCGTAAAAGCACGTAGGGAGAATGGGTTTCCATTAATGGCAGGGCTACTAGGTACCACCCGTCACAGTATGTGGTCTAGATCACCGTACCGAGGATCCACCCTAATCCCCTACTACACAAGATCGGAGCTACCCCTTACTGGATAGTCCTAATAAGATCACCCCACGGTTGGGATCAGCAACCGCCCACACAGTCGAATAAAAAGGGAACTCTAGACAGGGATGAACTTACCCTAATTGGTTGCTAGCCACTTAGCCTTGCTGCATCTCCAATGTTTTAGACATTCAAGGTTGATGAGGCTTGAGGCTATGCTTTACCTTTTTAGCATATATTCATTTAGAATGCTCACCATCCTCCTGACGATGTTCTGAAAGCATTCATCCATACAAGTCCGTTTCGGGTCCGAACGGAACCGAAGGCACTACTCCGACTACATCCATTTTGGAATCATCTTCAGGATTAGTAGCGACTAGCCCTTGCACTTCATTGCTCCATCTTCGACTCCAAGCCCTTGTCTTCCTACGAAAACTTCAAATCAGATCGAAGTGGTTTTCGGAAAATAAATCCCGATCCCGGTCTCTTCGAAATGAACAGCGCATTGGCCAGTATTGATAGTCGATTATTTTATTATCAAATAACATTCACAAATAATCATCAGGCCTTAATAATTTCCAAATTATTTATTTCAACTTCATAAGCTATTTCTCTACACATCAACCCTTTGAAAACAGTTTTCAAATCACTTTTCTTTCACGGAATAAATTTCCAAATATTGTTTATTTCCATTGAAAATCACCAAGTCTAAATGCTTAATTTTAAAAATAATTTAAATTACTTTATCCAAAATATATACTTTAAAACTCTAAATATACAAACTACTTAAACACTTTATTTAAAATACTAGTTATGAAATTTATAATAATTTCTCATGTAAACTTAAGCCAAAACTATTTTTTTAGCAAAGCTAGCGAGGTGGGCTGGCCTCTACCAGATATTATTAAAAGGAAAAAAGAAAACCTACTCAAAACATGCTTCGAGCAGGAGAAAATAGAAGAGAAAACAAAGAGCAGAGACAAATTGAAGCAAAACTAAACAATAAGAATAAAAACAAGCAGAGAGGAAAAATGCATGGGACAGGCTGCAAGCACGAGGCAAGAGATGACAAGAATAACCCGAAGTGAACCCCGTAGCCAACAAATTTAGCTAGCAAGTCACGAAACAGGGCTTGAGAGGGCAGCGACTCGAAGAAGCAACAGAGACAGCCAGAAGAGATCCCCGAAGCCACCAACAGAACTAGACTTACCAATCCCGAAGCATAGGGAGAAGAAATGACTTGCGTTCCTGTAACTCATTCATGATAGAATGTTTCAAAACTAACCACAACTGAAGTTGGGAGCACTCCTTATTATTAAGCCATCTCTGATTTCTCTCCCTCCAAATTGTATGAACGTATTTCTTGAGACAAAAGCAAAGTAGTTCACTTGCATCATCCTTCTTACTTGTAAGTTTAAGTAACAAGTCCCACTGAAAAGAAGACTGAATAGGCAACCACGACCTGCCAAGCTTGACCATTATGCTTTCCCAATTTGGTGTAGATAACTGCATTTAAAAAATAGGTGCTTACAACTCTCAATAACACTTTTGCAGAATACACACAGGTGATCAGAAACAGACGCAAACCCAAACAACCTTTCTTTACTCAAGATGGCATTCGATAGAACTCTCCACAACATAAGATTGTCAGAGGGAGTGGAGTGTTTATTCCAGATAATCTTATGCCATGGGTACTTAGGCTTGTTTCTCGTGTTAGATAATAAGTGATAAACATGCTTTATAGAGTGAGGCTTATCATCCCAGCAAAGCATATCAGTACCAGGAAAAGTGTTGTGAAAACCACTAAAACTAGCCCAGAATTCTCTCAAGTTTGGGTTACTAGTATACGGGAGGGATAATTTGTTGTCCACAATGAAATCAACAGCAAACGCATTACTATTTACTCCAGATTGAAATTTTTGTTGTTGAGTTAAGATAGCAGAGAGGATGAGACCGTTACTTAACCAAGGATCATTCCAGAAATTCTTACTGCTATAACGTGAGAGAGAGTATCTGAGATAAGGCAGGAAAACAGAACGCATAGATAGGATCTTCCTCCAAATCCAACTGCATCAACACGGGGGCTCTATAGACCAAAAGCTTTTGTTTCTTAGATTATGTGTGACAGTCCATTGAACCCAAAGGCTATTTTTATTTGAGAGTAACGAGTCAAAATGATGACTGATAGCAGCTTTATTCCATCGCTCAGTATTTAAAATTCCCAAGCCACCACAAGACAGTGGATGTTCGATGCTTTCAAAAGAGCAAGGAATAGGCTTCCTATTGCGAATGCTACCGGTCCAGAAGAACCGTAGCATAGCATGTCTGACAAGACGAAGCAATTTTTTGGGTAAAAGAAAGGTTCTAGCCCAGTAGAACATTATGGAAAAGCACACAGATTTAATCAAGACGAGTTTGCCGGCCTGAGAGAGAAATCGATTGGCCCAGCTAACAAGCATTTTAGTAATTTTATTGTAAAGCGGAAGGCAGTTGGTAAATGTGACTCTTGACGAACAAAGAGGGATGCCCAGGTAAACCATATCTCTTTACATGGGCTGAAGACCAGAATAAGCAGTCATCGCAGAGGATAAGTGGGGAGGCATACCAGCAAACACAATGGATGATTTGGACAGATTAAGCTTTAGACCAGAGCAGGACTAAAAGATGTCGAGAGTTACTTTAATATTATCTATGCATTCACGAACAAGGGAAGTGAAGATCATAATGTCATAAACAAAGAGAAGGGAAGTAATTAGAGGATGTTTACATTTAGGATGGAATTTTATCTCCTTGGATCGAAATCTGGCATTAAGCATTCAAGTTAGAATTTCCATAACTAAGAGGAAAATGTATGAAGATAGTGAATCTCTTTGGCGAATGCCTTGTTTACTTTTAAAGTATCTAGCGACTTTACCATTGTATTTAAGAGAGAAGGTAGGAGTGGATATGCAAATGTAGATCCAAGCAACAAAAGATTTCGGGAAACCCATAAGAGCCATGACTCTAACAATAGTTGACCATTGAACACTGTCATATGCCTTGGAGAGATCAAGTTTCAGCATAGCACTAGAGGATGTGTTAGCACGACCATATCTCTTGAGAATCTCGTGTGCTAACATCACATTATCTAGGGAGTTTCGTTTAGGCAGGAAGGCAGCCTGATTAGATGAAATGAGGTCAGGCAACACATATTTGTGTCTGGTGGCAATAATCTTGGCTATGCACTTGTATAGCACATTGTAGAAAGATATGGGCCTGAACGAGGAGACATCAGTAGGAGGGTGGGATTTGGGAACAAGAACCAAATTAGTAGCATTGACTTCATTTTGTAACTTGAATTTAGAAAAGAAGTTATGGACAGCAAGGCAAAAGTCGGTTTTGATAACTTCCCAGTTGTGGGTGAAAAACTACACGTTGAAACCATCAGGACCACCATTGGATTTTTTATTCATACTGAAGAAAGTGAGTTTTATTTCATCGTCAGAGACAACAGTGATAAGGAGGTTAGCTTGGGACTGATTAATGGAAGGGAGGTCAGTGTTATCAATATGGTGAAGGTTTGCTTCAAAATTGTCAGAATTTCCAAGAAGGCAAGAGAAGTATCTAATCAGTGTATTATCTATATCAAGAGCAGTGGTGAGCAGATCACCATTAATGTCATGAATTCGATAAATCTGCTCATGACCTTGCTTAGCTTTCATCGAAGCATGGAAATAAACGGAGTTGCTGTCTCCCTCGGTCATCCATCTTATATTAAGTTGTTGTCTCCTCATAGAGCATTCCATCTTTAAAGCATCAGAAAGAGATAAAATAAGACACTCTCTTAATCCGCAATCTGATCATCATTAGGATTGTTATGCATTTGAATTTGGGTTTCTTCAAGTTGCTTCCTGATAGCCTCTGACTTCAAAGTACCATTCCCAAAATTGCTCTTGGACCAGCTTCTGAGAGAGTGTTTGACTTGCTTCAGTTTGCTGCAAAATTTAAAAGTGGGATTACCGTAACATGATGTGGACCAAGCTTCTTTAATTATATTAGTTTACCCTGGTTCATTAGACAAGATATTATAGTATTTAAAACTTTTTTTCTCAAGCATGGAAGGGGGACCAGTGGATGGAATGATGGGGGAATGGTCTGACAGAATTGGTAAGGGAAGGTGAGCAGAGAGGGAAGGCCAGATAGATAAAGATTTGAAGTTACAAAAGGAGTGATCAATAGTGGTCATAATTCTATGCCCAGATCGACTTCGATTATTCCAAGAATACTTGGAACCAAATTTATTAATTGTCATCAGATTGGCTTCCTCAATGGCAATATTTAGGGGCTGGATATCATTAGGAGGCAAACCAACAAATTTGTCATCAAGGCTTAGGCAACAGTTAAAATCACCAAGGATTAGCCAGGGGTGGGATTCTTGAAAGCAAGAATTTAACGAAAGAAGGACTGTCTGATGGATGGAGAATTAGAAGCATAGACAATGGTGAGATAAAAGGATATGGAATCAGGGATGAAGGAAGCCTGGAAGTGGTAAATTGAGGGGCGACAAGGATAGGAAACAGAGAGTGTTTTTGAGGGTTGGAGATCACCATAATTCTCCCATACGGGGCTTCAAGAAGATTGTGATGCAAAGCCCAGTTACTATTGAAGTAATTGTCAGCCGAAATGGTTCATGACAGATCCAGCTTGGTTTCAAGAATTGCAACCAAGTCAAGATTGTGAGTTTGGATAAGTGTTTTGATGTGATCTAATTTTTCCTTGCAATGAGCTTTGCGAATGTTCCAGGCAGCTAAGTGATGTGAATTCATGATGGATTATGTGAAATATGAATCGTTCCTTTCTTACTCCTTGTTAAAGGAGAGCCTTTAGATAATCTTTCATCAATCAAACTGGGGCCAATTAAAATGGATGAGGGATTAGGAATATCAGTGTCTGAGGAACAAGAGGGAATTATAGGAACTGATTGTTTAGATTTCCAACCAGGAAGTTTTCCAACGAAAACATAAGGTGAAGGAATGGTTTGCGAAAGATAAGATGATGGGTTAGAGTGAAGATTGTTGGGAGGAAGAATGGTGGAGATAGGAGAAGAAGGATTGATGTTGGTTGAATTGAGGGGGATAGATGGAGAAGATGAGGGGAGAGAGGATGTGACATGCATAGGGGAGTGTGCACGTGCACACTGTTTGTAGTTGTTGACTGCAGAAAATTTGTTGCAGTGAGAAGCCCATTGGGATTGATCAAATTTAAGCTATGAATAGAAGAAGAATTTCCATGATTATGACACTTTTCACTAGCAACGATTTCACACTCCAAACTGTTTCCTCCAGCATGTTCATTATTTCGAATCCTTTCCTTCATACCATCTTTTATCATTTCCACTATTGCATTTAATAAGACATCTGGCTGAATGCTAACATCAATATCTACCTCACTGCTAACATCAACTGTAGAAATCTCATTAATCTGAACGAAAGCCTCACTGGTGCTAGGCAATTTATTCCTTCCAGTTGTAACACAGTTAATAGTAGGGGATTTTTCACTGTCTTGATCCATAAAACCATGACGCATTGGGATAATTTCTCTTTCCTCAACTATTTCTTGAGTAAGATTATTGCCTCGAACTTCGAAATCTATGTCATTCTCCATTGAAAGAATGGAAAACTTATTACTAGTCTATGTAGCCACGAAATCATGCTTAAGCTATTGTTCTATTGGTGAGTTAGTCAGATTTGTGCCAACAAAATTATTTGCATTTTGGTTAATACCAGTAACATAGTGCTTCCCACTACTAACTTTTGCTTTAGAAATCTTAACTTTTTGCCAGCTACTTCTCTGATTTGCTATACCCTTAAGATTGACCTTAAGGGCGGGATTTTTACTTTTATCAGTAAGAACATTACTCGTTTTAGCAATTGTAACATTTTCTTCTTGTTTCTCCCTCATACAACTGATGCTCTCATGACCAAATTCTTTGCAAAAGGAGCAAATAGAAGGCTTCCAGAGATAACTTACTTTAACATATTGGAGGCTCCCGTCTAACATACGAACATGAAATTCATCTGGAAGGCATTGCTCAGGTGTGATTTCGACCACACATTTAGCAAAACCAATTCTTTGCATTTTTTCAGTTGATTCATCAAGGCAAAGTAATTTTCCAATTCTGGAAGATAGCTAGTTAATCCTAATGTAAGACCAAGCAAATATGGGGATGTTAGATAATTTTAAATGGGGACTGCCTTTATTGTGCTACAACTATTCCCAATCATCGGATCCCATGGCTTCACGATGAACAACTTTTTCCACATTATCAAAGGGTCTGCTTCAATAATTTTCCTTCTATCATCCGCAAACAAAAGATTGAAAAGGAATAGGTTGCCGTCAGATTTAACGATGATGGATCTCTAAAGCTTTCATACTTTTTTCAGATGCATGATGACAGTGGTGTAAGATAATGGTTTGTCAAGAAAGAACCCAACTAAATGCTCACCCCAAACCACATTACCGGCTTGAATGGCTTCAGGAGGAGGAATGAGAACATCACCCTCAAACATCATAGGAATGAGAGAGGGAATGTATGCACTAGCATTTCATGGTTTACATTTGAAAAGCGAATTCCATTGAGGAAGGGAGGAGGATGAAAGAGAGGCACAACTGGGGGTGGTGGACGAAGAGGAAGATCGGGTGGCACAAGAGGAGGAGGATCAGGAGCAGGCGGGAGCAGGGGTTGGGACAATAGGACAGGAACAGTGGAAGGAATGATGGAAGGTAAGGAAGGTAAGGAAGGAGGAAGACTGAAATGACAGGAATCGGTTGCTATGCTATCGAACTATAAGTGTTTTAAATTATTAAAATAAACTATTAGATAGAATGTAGATGCAATATAGATATTTAATAACCAACTACTAGTTAAACCTTTTAAAATACTTTGCTAATAAAATTAACTTAACAAATATTTATTTTTAAAAATTTTAAAACCACATAAAAAAATAATTTTGTCTAAACATTCTTTTAAAAACCACCTTTAAAACTCTAACTCATACTTAGAAATCATTCTTCGAAAATATACTTGGCTTTTCAGGGAAATACACTTTCCTTTCCACACCTTTTAAAAATAAACCACTATTTATTTTAAAACAAATCACCATTTCCTTATAAATTCTCATCCTGAATTTATACTTCCAGATTATCATCTGATATCTTATTTCACTTAATAAACCTAGTTCATAAATTCCATCGTCTCATTTTCCTTTAAAAAAACTATTTCAAACACTTAATAAATTTCCAATCGATTTCCAAAATTTACACCATTTAAAAATAAATTTCTTTACTTACTCAATTTTTATTTCAAAACCTATTAATTTCAGATTTACTTCTATATTTATGATTTAAAAATCTTATTTTAAACTAAAAATACTGATTTTATATTTTTTTCCAAAATTTTTCTTTATTTTCCCAAACTATTTTAAACCTTGAATTTTAAAAAACAAATCCTTTATTCCTTTAAATAATATCACTAAGCTTACAAATTCATTTATTATCATTATTCAAAAATATCTTTTCCCATACCGGAATTTGTTTACTAGAATTTAAAAACCAACATTATTCCTTCCCAATTCTGTTCTTTAAATTTATCCAAATTAGCTAAAATTATTTTACTTAAAAATTCTCTTTTTATTTCTCTTCAAAATCTAACCTTTATATTTTTGATAACTTAAAATTCCAAAATCTACTCAACCAAACATAGCATTCAATAATTTCAATTACCAATATAATCTACCACAGACTATCAATAAATCACATCATAGAATAAGAAAACAAATTCCAATATTTTGAGGAATCCAGTTCGAACCCTCCAACATGTTTTCCCTACATCCATAGATGTTAGCACAATATAATAATATCAATTCCACTTCAAGGTGGAATATCGCAGTATATAGGGTCATCCGCTATTATGCGGGGCGCATAGGATCTCATCCGCTATATACTAGGGAAATCAATCACTCTAATATATATATATATATATATATATATACTATTATATATAGTATCACATCTAGACAATTCAAACAATCAACCAACAATTTAAATTTAACTATTTAAATTTAAAAGGTAATCCAAGTGAGTGAGATTCACTCACATTTGATTTTTGTTTTGCAATCCATTTCCATCTTGACCATTTCTTCACGATTTCTGACCTTGTAAAACATTATACGTTTTATTAACAGTTGAACTAACGAACAATCTATCCATATTTAATCATTTAATTTAACTAATTTAATTTCTTTAATAAATTTTTATTAAATGACTAAAATAATTGAGTAAGCAAATTAAATAAGTTAACCACCTTAATACTTATCTTTAAAATTAACAGTAAGTCAAATATATATATATATGTATGTATGTATGTATGTATGTATGTATGTATGTATGTATGTATGTATGTTTATTCTTTCTTTACTTTTGAAACCGCATAAATACTTATAAAATAACATATATAGATCCAAGAATCCAACTTTTAAATAAACTTTTCACATTTTTAAAATTCCTATATATTTTCCAAAATCATATATATATATATACATATTAAATTCTAATAAAGTAAAAGATCTTCTTTCAAACCTATATATTAAATTAGATCAAACCTATATATTAAATTAGAACAGACTTGATTTTATATGTCTTACTATAAAGTATTTATACACACATATATTTTCTCTTTACTGTATACAGGTTCATCAATATATAAAGTTAAATAAAATAAATTTGGAAAATACCTTACTGTTAACACCTTTTTTTCTTTTTTTTCTGATTTATATTTTTCATCTATATACAAAATCTATAAATTAATAAATAAATAAAACTACCACACGATCTGCTGTTGCCACAAGAGTAGCCCCTATTGCCTCGCGAGATTCCTATGCGACCCACCCCATAGCGAAGCCCTTAGCTGCTCACGAAGACATCGCCACCTACATCGTGATTTCAATGCCGCCACCCTCATGCCATCGCTAACTACCCTTTGCCTTTCATCACTCGCGGCCCTTCAAATCGCCACGCGAATTCAATCGCTTATCGATGGCTCACCCACCCTTTCCAAAAATCGAAACCCTAGTTTTGATTTGAAGCGAAATCAGCCCTCTTCGAAGTCGCTATGATCTAGGATGGGTTCGATTATCGAGCAGACAAGGAAAGGTAAGGAGGCGATTTCGAATTGATGAATGCGTGATTTATTTTAGCCATTATTATATTTCCGAGTTCGATAATGAATAAGAGGGAAGGATCAGCTTGGTTTTGAAATAAAAGAGCTGCCATATTTTTCTCAATTGTTATATAAATTTTTTAAAAAAAAACAAAGACACATGTTAAAGTAGAGAGGACGCGTGTAAAATTTTCTCTGTGTGTCTGTTTGCTACCGTGCTTTGATGTATTAATATTATTCATATTTAAATTTTAAATTCAAATTCAAATCGTCTCAATTAATGTAGCTTAAAATCACGAACCCCTATCGAGGCGTGCCACCAGGCGTTCATAAAGTTATACCCCTATTCCGAACACGATGGAAAAGGTTTCGAGTCCTAATTCGATCATATGGAGAAGATAGCTTTTGGGACCCAGATATTATATTAAATTTTGGATATAGATTTCAACGCATTTACCATCGTACGGCCACACGATAACCCCAAACGCTGCGAAATTTAAAATCCGATAATAATACATTATTACAGATCCAATGGAATTGGTTTCGTCGAATTCCGAAAATGTGGCTCGGAAGGCTATTTTTAAATGTCGATTTAAATAATATATTCTCAAACAGAACAAAACAGTTTTAAATTCAATTTTTAAAAGTTTTATTATCTCCAATATTATCAATATAAATTTTATAAACCTTCAAATTATTTTTAACAGAGTCGAAATCCTAGAATTAATACCTGATTTCCAATTGTTTAATTCAATAGTTTATTTGTCAAACAACTGGTGATATTTGAAATACAGGTTGAAAATTAACTTTTGAATATTTAAAATCAATTAAATATTCCAATTTCAAATATCCAAAAATTCCTGGTCGTCAAATCCCCCCTTAAAAGAATTTCATCCCCGAAATTACTAGTTAAGAGGAATTTCCACAACCCGTTAACTTTTTCCCATAACCAAACCGTTTTAACCACTTCCCAAACAATCTTTTAATTAAAGACACTATCACACTTACTAACTTCCTAAACTCATCCATAACTTCCAAACAATATTATCCACTCAACAATTCAAATTTAAATTCAAATCCAAATTTTAAACTATCTAAAAAAATTCTCAAAATTTTCTAACTCTCTAAATTTCTGAAAAATTTCACCAGTGTGTCCTTTGCGCGGCTAGCTCGGTACAACTACAAAATGCCTCTACGGGCCCCCAAAATTCAAAAGAAAACAAAACGCCAAGTGGTTAGATTAAAAAAATCATCAAATTTTATACAGAAATTTAAATACACAACTTTTGTCGAGCAATTCAAATTTATCTTCTAAAATCAAAAATCCCAATTTCCTTTTGCCTTTTAAACATCTGTATCCTATTTAGCAATAATACCCAATTACAGAATCCAACATCATTTTATATATTTCTGTACCAAAGTTTTAATATCTATTTCATTCAAGTCCATACGATGTACTTATATCATCCGTACGCAATATCAAATTCGACCGCTCACTCGATCACACAATTTCACTTTCGAACTAGTATCGTCCACCCGACTTTCTAGTACGGACTCAGATCTGGTTTCTTGATCAGAAACCGTCATTCTCCTTGCATAGCCATAAGCTATGATAGAGAATTTCAGAACCAATCAAAAATCCACATCCAGGGTTCGCCGTTGAAAAACGAGTGAAAAATCCCAACTCGGATTGGTATAACTACCTCAAAATTTTGTGCTCGAATTCTGGATCGAATCGTTATGCGAATAAAATAACATATGAACGTCCTACGTATTTATCCCAATTGATTACTTTGTATATCAATTCTATTTTCATTCACACTTATTTTTGTTTCCATTCACTTATTCACAATTTCCCTATTCATCACTTTTATTAATCTTCATTCAAATACTAACATGGTATATTTCCTATACCAAATTTTTACTTAAGAATTACACCATCCATTTCTTAAGTTCAATATAAATATTTTATACAACTTCCTTATTTTAATTTTCACTTCACCTCTTAAGCCTTAATATGTTTCCATTTAACTTACATTCCAATTCCATTTTGAATTCACTTTTTCCTTTCATTTTTAAATATTTAATTATATTCACCTTATCCCCAAACCAGACTTAACTAATCATTCTTAAATTAGTTCCACTTACTAATTAATTTTAAGTCTAAATGGGTTTTATCTCCGAACTTAAATTATTTTTAGTCCATTCGAACAAATTCTACACTTCATTTTACTTAATTTAAATCAAGTGTCATCCCAATATTCAATTTCATTTCATTTGCTTAGCATTTAAATCAATCAGTTTACTTACTAATTTTAATTTCAATTCTTTGTTTTATTTAGTCCAACCTGACTAATTTCCTATTTTACACAATTCAAATATTCAGTTTTAATTCTATTTACTTACAAATGTAAATTCATTTGTTTATTTACAAATTTATTCCACTTAAATAAATTTTATTTCAATAACCATTCTAGTTAGCTTACTTAGATTCATTCCCTTTAGCTAATTCATTTTCATTCCATTCTATTCAAATTTTAAACTTCTATAAGTTTCCAACTTTTTCACATCCCATGCACTATTCTTTTACCTCATTTAATTGGCTTACCTTTCTAACTTACTTAAATTCCACTTGCTAACTTCTTTTTAATTTACTTCAATTAATTGGCTTACATTCTAACTTATTACATTTTCTTACTTACTTCAAGTTTTTGACTCTTTTTCAAGTTAATTTTTTCTATCAGATTCCAAATTTATAAGTTATCAAACCCATTTATAATTCCATAAACATTTCCAATTCACTTCCAGAATTTTAAACAATTTCACAACATTTCAAAATCACCTTTGAAATCAATTATTTCTTTGAATCTCAAAACCAAACCCAGTTTTTGCAAACAACTCCAATTTAAAATCTCCAGGCAGCAATTCCGCCCTTGGAAACTTGAAAATGAACATCCATGATGCTGCAGTCATCACCGAAGTTATTTTCCAGCGACCAAAGTGAGTTCAGTGCTTTTATTCTTTTCAAAAACCCTTCCCAAATATTTTTAAATTCCAAATCTCGCCAGATTTCAAATCCAATTCAAAAATTGTTCTGGAATAATATCACTACTATTTCTCCAAAACCTTTGAAACCATTTTCAAATTCAAAGGAATTTAAATTTCCCAAATTTTCAAATTTCAAATCCTTTTAATTTATATACAAACATTACTCTAGAATTTTTGTTTCATTACCAATTATAAATTTCATTTATAATTCACATTTACAAATCTTATTTTATTTTATGTATTTATTTCCTAGTCCATTAGTTATGATTTCAATTTCTTATTCAATTTTCACACAACAATGATAATATTTTAATATTATCACTTCCTAACAACCAAGCAACCATGTACTATAATAATTTACAAAAATTATTTCTTTTTATATACAAAAATAATTTAGGTAAAATTATTTCATTTACCCTATTTTAAAACAATACTGTGTCGGTTTATCTTGTTTAAGAGTTTAAAAACGCTTATCGATACGGTTGTACTTTCCGTACCGACCAGAATTCATAAGCACTCAACCGATAAGTCAACACAATATAAAAATAATTTTATATTCACCAACAAATACGCACTCATATCTATTAATACACTCAAACTCATCCTAAAGTACTTACAGACTCTATTTCTAATGAGTAATCCCCACCAGAGCTAAGGTTTTCGCTTAACCTTCAGCTCTGATACCAAGAGTAACGGCCCGATTTTTCGACGCCCAAAAATCGACATCAATACATCCACTATATCAAATGCCGAACAATCGAATGCCGAAAAACCAAAACATTAGGGTTAAAGAAGAAGGAGGTAGAAGAAGAAAATAGAAAACAATATCAGAATCTCACAATCGCAACGGAACAATATATAATAGATAAATAGCAAATCTTTAAATAAAAAAGAACTTCATCTGTTTATAACATTACATCATCAGAGTACATCCAAATCTATAGCACACAACTGGACAATTATATTAACCCGTCCTCACAAAACTGACTATGCAGTTATTCAAACACAGCGGAATATACATCAAATACGTGTGATACGTCTCGCCATCTAGCTCACCTCCTGAGCTCCATAGCATCCTTTCCTGTATTCTATAATACTCGGTCTGACCTGAGCATTATAGAGAAATAACACCCGAGTCAGTCTGGAAAACCAGCGTGAGAAAATACACTCTATTGGATTATTAAAGTTTTCAAAATTCGTTAAAAATCATAGGTATCTCGTAAGACCACGCCACAAATAAACATGTCGGGTTTTTACCTTGCGATAACGAAAACATTCTTATAAAATCCTCTGATATTGTAGTAGTGTCTACATACAAATACTTATTCAAATAGCCGAAATTGTTACATTATTAAATTTCAGCAATACTAGGTTCTACAAACAAAACCGTAAAGGCACATAGGGAGAATGGATTTCCATCAATGGTAGGGCTACTAGAGTACTGTCCGTCATAGAATGTGGTCTAGATCACCGTACCGAGGATCCACCTTAATCCCCTGCGACACAAGACCGGGCTACCCCTTACTGGATAGTCCGAATAAGATCATCCCACGGTTAGGATCAGCAACCGCTCACACTGCCGAATAAAAAGGGACCTTTAGATAGGGATGTCCTTACCCTAATTAGTTGCTAGCTACTTAGCCTTGCTGCATCTCCCTTGTTTTAGCCATTCCTGATTGATGAGGCTCGAGGCTATGCGTTACCTTTTTAGCACATATTCACCTAGAACGCTCACCGTCCTCCTGACGATGTTCTGAAAGCATTCATCCATACAAGTCCATTCCGGGCCTGAACAGAACCGAAGGCACTACTCCTACTACATCCAATTTGGAATCACCCTCAAGATTAGTAGCGACTAGCCCTTGCACTTCACTGCTCCATCTTCGACTCCAAACTCTTGTCTTTATTATGAAAATGTTCAAAACAGATTGAAGTGGTTTTCGGAAAATAAATCCCGATCCCGGTCTCTTCGAGACGATCAGTGCATTGGCCAATATTGATAGACAGTTATTTAACTATCAAATAACATTCACAAACAATCATCAGGCCTTAATAATTTCCAAATTATTTAATTAAAAATATCTTCATAAGATATTTTTCTACACATCAACTCTTTGAAAACAGTTTTCAAATCATTTTTCTTTCGCGGAATAAATTTTCAAATATTGTTTATTTCCACTGAAAATCACCAAGTCTAAATACTTTAGTTTTAAAAATAATTTAAATTACTTTATCCAAAAATATATACTTTAAAACTCTAAATATAAAAACTACTTAAACACTTTATTTAAAATACTAGTTATCTGAATAAGATCAAATTTTCTTCTTTAATGGGGACCATTCCCCTTTCGATTTTTCCTCCCGTCGTCCCTTCTTTTCCCTCCACTTCTTATCAGACTCGTCCTTCTTCCCCTGTCCTCGTTACACCCTCAACTATTCCAGCCACGTCAACCATACCACCTTCTGACCCATCGTCCTTTCAATTTTCAACTACACGCACGTCACCAACTATACCTTTTCCCCCTACTGCTGTGTCAGACCTGTCAAAAAAACCTTCACCTGTCCTTTTGTCCCCTGTCCATCCTTTAGAAGCTTCATCTCTTCTCTCATCTCCTATCCTTCCGCCAACACCTTGCCCTCCAGTTGCCTGGTCCTCACTGTTTAAGTCCAGACCAATCAATGCTGGAAAATACGTACCACGTGATATCAAACTTGTGTTCGATGGTGATGCTATCGTTCCCCCTTTTGAAGTTGTTCAAGCTGGCAACTTGATGTGGAAAGAATATCTGGTGGGATTCTTTCTTGATAATCCTCTTCCTTACACCTCTGTTCTATATTTTCTTAAAAGAGCATGGAAACTTCAGGGAACAATAAGTGTAAAATCTGATGGTTTTCTCTTTTTATTTAAGTTTTCAAATGAGGAAGACAAGACTAGAATTGCTAAATCTGATCCAATTGTTATGAAGAATAAATTATTTATTGTAAAGCCCTGGGATGAAAATGTTGGCAACTCCTGTAGCAGCATCAAAGCAGTTCCAGTATGGATCAAACTATCCAACATACCCTTGTTTGCTTGGTCTTCAGTGGGTATTAATTGGCTTTCTTCGAGGGTGGGGAAACTTATATGTTTGGATGCCTCAACTGAAAATTTTGAAAGAATCTCGTATGCAAAATGTATGGTTGAAGTTACTCCACATTTTGAACTTCCTGATACTTTTGCTATCAAGATTCTTGATGGCACTGAACAAATAATTGAAGTGGATTATTTATGGAGAACTGAAATCTGTACTTCTTGTAGGCAGTTTGGGCATATGAAAACAACTTGTGATAAAATGGAAAGTTCTGGTGAAGGGAATGACAGGAAGTGGGGCAGTGATGTTGGACTAAATTAGTGTGAGCAAGTTCAGAGTAAGGAGACAAAAGGTAAAAAGCTGGAAAAGGAAATTAAAGTGAAGCAAATTTGGCAAAAAGTGAACAATCACAAAGGGAAAAAAAGAAACATAACTGTGGAAGACAAAACAACTACTATGAACAGGACCAGTGGGAAAGTATTATCAATATCAACTATTGATAAGGAAGATAACATTACTACTGTTGATGTAGACATGCCCCACCGTGACGATTCCAGAGAATTAAAACAATTTAATGAAAACAATAAGTTTAGTCTACTACGAGAAATTGAAAGTGAGCAAGGAATTATAGAGCAAGTGGAAGTGGAGGAAGGAGAGGTAACAGATGATGTTAACACTAATGTTACAAATGATACACTGTCTTTATGTATTGGAGATTTTTTTTGAAAGCAACTCTGAATCAAATAATAAATCAAGTCAGAAAGTTGTTGGGAGGGAGCATCTTATCCCAATTAGTCCTTGTACTACTGCCAATAATAGTGGAGTGGTATCTGAGTCCTCTGAACAAACTGTGCATGTGCACACTGACACACCTGACATTGATGCAAAGTGGTGCCAGTCCTTTGAACAACAAATCAAGCAAGTAATTTACAACATGCATCAATCAACCGAGGAAAAGCTCCCTGTTGTTCCCTCTGCTTATAATTTTACCATTGATATTCTAGGTTGGCCTGACAGTGTTCCCAATTCAGTTCCACCTGCTTCAGCAAATACCCCCTCCTCTATCCCCAAATCCGCCACCTTTTCAATACTCAATTCTTGTATTGAAACAAGATCTCTTTCAGCAAAGAGAGGAAACAAAATTCACCAATCTCTTTAATCAATCCATGAATAAAAAATTAGCTTCCTGGAATGTTAGGGGTGCCCATTCGAACTTGAAACTTGATCAAGTCAAAAGTGTAATCAACTTTTATGATATTTGCCTCTTTGGCATACTTGAAACCAAGCTCAACCATACATTAACAATCAAAGCTGCATCTTATATTAGTCCACTGTGGGAATATTATCACAATCTTGATGTTG
Source organism: Allium cepa (assembly GCA_030765085.1). Classification (NCBI taxonomy): domain Eukaryota; kingdom Viridiplantae; phylum Streptophyta; class Magnoliopsida; order Asparagales; family Amaryllidaceae; genus Allium; species Allium cepa. Next base: position 343,814,840 of record CM060946.1, on the reverse strand, counting down.
CTTCCTATGGTAGAATCCTTGTTATATATGACCCTGCTGTTATGACCTTATCCCCAATTTTAGCAACAAGACAATATATGCACTTCCAAGTCCAACTCTCACAAATTCAAACTTCTTTCTATTTAACCCTTGTATATGCTGACAACACATCTCTTTCCAGAAACACCCTTTTCAGCTCCCTCCCCCCACTTCGTCATAACTCTCATCCCTGCGTTGTCCTCGGTGACTTGAATTCATGTTTTAGCCTTGATGATAAAATGGGAGGATCCCCCCTCCTTCCAAGAGACATTGCTCCTATCAATCTTGCTATTACTGACTCTGACCTGCTTTTGATCAATAAGTCTGGTGCTAAATTTTGTTGGAACAATCGCAGCCGTAGTGGTGTGCGTACTTTCACTACTATTGATCATGCTTTTTGTAATATTCCCTCCCTCAATCAATGGCCTTCCTTGTCTGTTTTCCTTCCTCTCCCAGTTCTGTCAGATCACTCTCCCCTAATTCTCTCCCTTGATCCCCATTTAAGAAGAGACAAAAGAAGTTTTAAATTTTTTAATGCATGGGCAAAACATGATGACTTTATTGATTTAGTTTCTAGTGTTTACAATACCTTTTACTGTTATGGTAACCCTATGTATAAGTTTTGCAGGAAATTGAAAAGCATAAAGCAATCTCTTAAAACATGGGCTTCCTCTACCTTTGGGCATGGCAGTTTACTATCTTCTTCCCTTATTGATCAACTCAAAGGAAAACAAGAATTCATGATGGAAAATCCTGATGATGTCAATGCTACCAATGAAGAAGGTCGTACTTTCTTGGATGTGAACATAGCTCTGTAGCTGGAAGCCAGTATGAAAAGCCAACAACTACGCAGTAAATGGTATGATGAAGGTGATAAGAACAAAAAAAAAATTCCTTGACTCTCTTCAAGTCAAGCATGCCAGAGAAAATATATACAATATTATGAATGATTATGGTTCTGTATATTCTACTCCTGAATCTGTGGACAAAGCTTTTGTTGATTATTTCACTAATATTTTTAGCAATTTATCTGGCTTCTCTCCTGACCTTAACCATATTTCTTCCCTCCCTCTGCCATGCATATCCGTAATTGAATCAGAAGCTTTAACTAAACCTGTTACTGATGATGAAATCAAGACTGCCCTCTTCTCCATGAACCAACATTCTTCTGGAGGTCCTGATGGTCTAAATGTAACCTTCTACATTGCTACGTGGACTGTGCTTGGACATGAGTTCTATCTAGCCATCCATAATTTTTTTAACAAGTGTAAAATGCTGAGAGAGATCAATGCAACGAATATTTCTTTAATTCCTAAGGTTTCTCCCCCTTCCAAAGTTTCATCCTTCAGGCCTATCTCCTGTTGTAATGTTCTGTATAAATGTATTTCAAAAATTCTTGCAACTAGGCTAGTTTGTGTACTGCCATCAATTGTGTCTCTCAACCAAGCTGCATTCATCCCATCTAGAAATATACTTGATAATGTTCTTCTTGCCCAAGAATTGATGAAAGGTTATGGTAGATGTAATGCCACTCCTGCTGCTGCGCTTAAAATACACATAACTAAAGCTTAGGATTCCATACATTAGGCTTCTATTGTGAGGATCATGGCTATGATGGGCTTTCCTAAAACTTTTGTTTCTTGGGTATATACTTGTATTTCTACCCCGACTTTCTCTGTTATTGTTAATGGAAGGCCAGTTGGATACTTTAGCTGCCAAAAAGGAATTAGGCAGGGGGACCCTATATCTTCATACATTTTTCTTTTAGTTATGGAAGTACTCAATGTACTGCTCCAGAACAAATACTCACAAAGGCTCATTAAATACCATCCGAAGTGCTCACTGCATCATATCACTTCCATCATGTTTGCTGATGATGTGATGATTTTTACAAAACCTGACGCTTCCTCTTTAAGTGAAATATTAAGTGCTCTGCATGCCTTTTACCTTATGACAGGTCTTTCCATCAATAAGTCCAAATCCTCCTTGCTTATTGCAGGTTTCTCTGAAGATCAAGCTGCTTGCTTGTATCAACTTAGTGGATTAACTAGTATGCATGATGACATGAGGTATCTTGGTCTTTCCATCATCACTAGAAGAATATCAATAGTTGACTGTCTTCCCCTTTTTAATAAGATTACTTCTGTTATGAATGCTTGGGAAAATAGAAGTATGTCCCAATGTGGAAGGCTTGTTCTCATAAAATCAGTTGTTTTCCCTTCCTTGGTTTATTGGGCCCGATCTGTTATTCTCCCTACCAAGCTACTGCTCCTAGTACGCTTTGCCATGAACAGATTTTTCTGGACTGGCAGCATGTTCAACGAGAAACTTTTGCCATGTTCATTTGCTAAATTTGAAACTACATTACAGTTGGGAGGCCTGGGTATTATAAATGTTAAAAAATGGAACACTACTGCCTTCAGCAAACATTTCCATGATGTCATAATCAAGAAAAATAGCCTTTGGGTCAACTGGACTTGGACTTACAACATCAAGCATGGGAGGTTTTGGTTGATGGACATAGCACAAGACAGTAGTTGGACATGGAGGAACATTCTTAAGCTCAGGCATGTGTACCTTCCTATGATCCTGTACCATGTACATCATAACTCTGACACTAGTTTTTGGGATGAACCTTGGGTTAGTACTGGTATGATACTATCTACTATTTTTGATCATGCAATTATTGTTCAGTCTGGTGTTAATCGTCAAGCGAAAGTCAGTGAGTATTTTAACAATGGTAGAATCCAGCTACCTTACAATAGTAGTCTTGTTGTTAGGCGACTTTGGAATTGTATTCAGAGTACTAGCTATAGTTCTGATCAATCTTTAAATGTGACTTGGAATAATAAGCCTCATTGTATTAAGATGGTTTATAAACACATGATTGGTGAAACTGTCTTACCTGCTGCTAAGTGGTTCATTGTTCTTTGGACCAATGATTCATGACCGAGAGAGAACTTTATGTTTTGGAAGGTTGTAAGCAGTGCTTTCCTCACCAGACATATGTTAATTAATTATAGGATTAATAGCAGCCCTGAATGTGTATTTTGTGAGCAGATTGTGGAAACAGTAGAGCATCTTTTCTTCGATTGCCCAAGACTGTATGCATTGGTTGAAAAGATCGTGAGAAGAATTCAAAGCACAATTGTTGTTCCTTTTTCTTTTATTAACTGGAACTTAATTTTAAAGGCGACGAGGTGGAAGACTAGCAGTTACAGAATGTTGATGATATGCATAAAAATATATATGGATGTGATATGGAAAGAGAGAAATTCGATAGTCTTTGAAAATAAAAGAAATAGCTATAGCAATCTATGGTCTGAAGTTAAGAACAGAACTTACATTCAACTGAGAAGGAGGGAGTGCCATATCCCTGGCTTTATGATTAGAAGTTGGAGTTGATGTTTGTTTGTTCTTATGTTTTTCTATTTTGTCTGCTTTGTTGTCCCTGTTTTTCTTTTTTTTCTTTTTTGATTCAAAGCGTGTTTTGAATCATTTTTTTTATTGTGTTGCAATAAACTGGTAGGGGACCAAATAACCCCGCTGGCTTTGCCAAAAAAAAATACTAGTTATGAAATTTATAAGAATTTCTCATGTAAACTTAAGCCAAAACTAATTTTTAAAATAAACTATTAGATAGAATCTAGATATTTAATAACCAACTTTTTAAATCAATTACTAGTTAAATCTTTTAAAATACTTTACTAATAAAATTAACTTAATAAATATTTGCTTTTAAAAATTTTAAAACCACATAAAAAAAATTTCTTCTAAACATTCCTTTAAAACCCTTTAAAACTCTAACTCATACTTAGAAATCATTCTTCGAAAATATACTTGGCTTTTCAAGGAAATACACTTTCCTTTCCACACCTTTTGAAAATAAACCACTATGTATTTTAAAACAAATCACCGTTTCCTTATAAATTATCATCCTGAATTTATACTTCCAGATTTTCCTCTGATATCTTATTTCACATTAGAAACCCAGTTTATAATTTCCATAGTCTCGTTTTCCTTTTAAAACACTATTTCAAACACTTAATAAATTTCCAATCAATTTCCAAAATTTACTCTATTAAAAATAAATTTCTTTACTTACTCAATTTTTATTTCATAACCCATTAATTTCATATTTACTTCTATATTTATGATTTAAATTTTTTATTTTAAACTAAAAATACCAATTTTATATTTTTTCCAAAATTCTTCTTTATCTTTCCAAAACTATTTTAAACCTTGAATTTTAAAAAATAAATCCTTTATTCCTTTAAATAATATAACGAAGTTTAAAAATTCATTTATTATCATTATTCAAAAATCTCTTTTCCCATACCGTAATTTATTTACTAGAATTTAAAAAATCAACATTATTCCTTCCCAATTCCGTTCTTTAAATTTATCCAAATTAGCTAAAATAATTTTACTTAAAAATTCTCTTTTTATTTCTCTTCAAAATATAACCTTCATATTTTTGATAACCAAAAATTCCAAAATAAACTCAACCAAACATAGCATTCAATAATTTCAATCACCAATATAATCTATCACAAATTATCAATAAATCACATTACAGGATATGAAAAAAAATTCCAATATTTTGAGGAATCCAGTTGGATCTCTCCAACCTATTTTCCCTGCATCCACAGATATTAGCACAATATAGTAATACCAATTCCACTTTAAGGTGGAATATCGCGGTATATGGGGTCATCCGCTATATAATGCGGGAAATCAATCACTCCAATGTGTATATATATATACACACACTATTATATATAGTATCACACCCAAACAATTCAAACAATCAACCAATAATTTAAATTTAATTATTTAAATTTAAACTGTAATCCAAATGAGTGAGATTAACTCACCTTTGATTTTTGTTTTGCAATCCATTTCCATCTTGACCATTTCTTCACGATTTCAGACCTTGTAAAACATAATACGTTTTATTAACACTTGAACTAATCGAACAATCTATCCATATTTAATCATTTAATTTAACCAATTTAATTTCTTTAATAAATTATTTTTAAATGACTAAAATAATTAAGTAAGCAAACAAAATAAGTTAACCCCTTAATACTTATCTTTAAAATTAATACTAAGTCAAATATATATATATATATATATATATATATATATACACATATATTCTTTCTTTTCTTTTAAAACCGCATAAATACTTATAAAATAACTTATATAGATCCAAGAATCCAATTTTTAAATAAACTTTTCACGTTTTAAAATTCCAATATATTTTTCAAAATCATAAATATATATATACATATTAAATTCTAATAAAATAAAAGATCTTCTTTCAAGCCTATATATTAAATTAGAACAGACTTGATTTTATATGTCTTATTGTGAAGTATATACATATATACATCTATTTTCTCTTTTACTACATACAGGTTCATCAATATATAAAGTTAAATAAAATAAATTTGGAAAATACCTTATTGTTAACCCTTTTTCTTTTTTTCTTTTTCTGTTTTCTGATTTATAGTTTTCATATATATACAAAATCTATAAATTAATAAATAAAACTACCTCACGATCTGCTACTACCACACGAGTAGCCCCTATTGCCTCGTGAGATTCCTATGCGACTCGCTCCACAACGTAGCCCTTAGCTGCTCGCAAAGTCATCGCTACCTACATCGAGACTTCGATGCCGCCTCCCTCGCGCCATCGCTAACAACCACCTATCGTTCATCACTCGTGGCCCTTCAAATCGCCACGTGAATTCAATCGCTGATCGATAGCTCGCCCACCCCTTCCAAAAATCGAAACCCTAATTTTGTTTTGAAGCAAAATCAGCCCTCTTCGAAGTTGCTATGATCTAGGCTTGGTTCGATTATCGCAGACAAGGGAAGGTAAGGAGGCGATTTCAAATTGATGAACGTGCAATTTATTTGCAGCCATTATTATATTTTCGAGTTCGATAATGAATAAGAGGGAAGGCTCGGCTTGATTTTGAAATAAAACAACTGCCGTATTTTTCTCGTTTGTTATATATAAAAAATAAAAATAAAAGACGTGTGTTGAACCAGAGAGGACGCATGTAAAATTTTCTCTATGTGTCTGTTCGCTACAGTGCTTTGATGTATTAATATTATTTAAATTTAAATTTTAAATTCAAATTCAAATCATCTCGATTAACGTAGCTTAAAATCGCGAAACCCTATCGAGGCATGCCGCCAGGCGTTCGTAATGTTATAACCCTATTCCGAACGCAATGGAAAATGTTTTGAGTCTTAATTCGATCGTATGGAGAAGATAGCTTTTGGGACCCAGATATTATATTAAATTTTCGATATACATTTCAGCATGTTTACCATCGTACGGCCACACGATAATCCCAAACGCTACGAAAATTGAAATCCAACAATAATACGCTGTCATGGGACCAATGGAACTGGTTTCGTCGAATTCCGAGACTGTGCCTTGGAAGGCTATTTTTTAATTATCGATTTAAACAATATATTCTCAAATTGAACAAAACAATTTTAAATTCAATTTTTAAAAGTTTTACTATCTCCAGTATCATCAATATAAATTTTATAATCCTTTATATTATTTTTAATAGACTCGAAATCCCAGATCTCATATTTTACCTGATTTCTAATTGTTTAAATCAATAATTTATTTGTCAAACAATTAGTGATATTTGAAATTCAGGTTGAAAATTAACTTTTGAATATTTAAAATCAATTAAATATTCCAATTTCAAATATCCAGAAATTTCAGATCGTCACAAAAACCAATTACTCTGGAGAACTTTGACTCAGATGGATGAGGTAAAGGTATGTTAGAGATAAATTTTGGTGGATGGCAATAGATAATAATGCTTCAGTGGACGACGATAGATGATAATACTTCGGCAACATGGAAAGCAATCATGCGAATAAGAAACAAGTTAGTTGTTGTTTAATGGCTAAATCTCTATCAGATTAGAAAAATAGCTGAAGAAATTAAATTAAAAATAACCACAAGCGCACGACATACAATTCTAGTACGTGGCGAGTACGGATCCATCCGTAGGGAATTGTATTGATTTAAAAATATCTATTCAATCAAATTAAACCAAGAATTGAAGTTGTGATTAGCTACAAATTTATAGAAACTAACCAAAAAATAAAAGTGGATAAAAATACGAGAGTAAAAGGCAATTTAGAGGTAATATCCTTCTCATGATCACATAAATCAACAAAATGAAATTATGATCTCTCTTTTGGTCATTAGTGAATTTGGTTATCAAAGTATGGAATATTTATGCTATTTATTAGCCAACATAAACCATCAAACTTTATCACACCCACTAAACCACTTGTAAACTCTCATGAAAATTGACAGTAAGCTTGAAAATAAAATCTATTGTAAGCATGATCTTTTTACTATTGATTAGTAATATAGGCCATCAAATTTTAATTTTAAAATCAATTCATTACCATAATCATGTATAGATGAAGAGGTAATATGTGTTTATGTTTGTTTAAGCATAGCCTATTTGGTATCAAAAACATAGGTTATCAAATTCAAAGCTTAAACAACAAAGTTTAACGACATCAAACATTTTCGTTAAGCATAAAATGAGATCACAAGTGATAAAAACGTGGAATCTACATGATTAAGAGAGCTTCATTATCCTTAAATTGAAAGGGTTTAGCTTCTCATATTTGTTACCATTTCAACAAATGTAGAGTTCAACATGAAACAAAAAACAAGAGGAAAATGCAAGTTAATTAAAATAAAAAGAGAATTAAACTACTTGCATAAATAAATAAATTTGCACTACTAACATGAATGGAAAGAACAAGAATTAAAATAGCATGAATTAAATTACATTAAGAAAATTACATGAAAGAAGGCTAAGAAACCATTAAGAAGAAAAGAAAGTTTTGTTTATTTTTGAGCCTCAAACTAAACTAACTAAAGAGGAGGCTAAGAGCTCATTACATGAACCATAAGGGGGTATTTTTACATGTTTGAAACCCTAATTCATAATTTTGGGGACTACCTAAAGTACCCTTGAGGAAACGTGGCCAGCAAGTTATCATTAGTCTCTAATTAATCCATCACCAAGTATGCATGTAACTACCTCCACAAACCTGTGCATTAGCTCCTAATTATTGATTAAGGTAAGTAGGTAGGTGGGTTCCACCATGATGCATAAGTTGAATTATTTCCATCTTCATTCCTTTGTTTCCATCCTTATGCATACATGAACACATGAAGCCTCTTGTAGTTTCCATCAAGTTTTCCTACAAATAAAAATAAAACGTGCAAATAAATATTCTCAAAATTAATATATTCACAAAAATGACCATTTTGCCCCTATATGAAGACGAACAAATGAAGATTTGAAAATAATTTGAATTTTGGTTTAAACATGTTAAAACACCCTATATGCTCATTTATTTAATTAAATTAGATTAAATATGGAAGTAAAAATATGTATATTTATGTGCACATCAAATGCCCCCACACTTATCTTTTTATTCGTACTCAAATAAAGAAAAACTAAGACAGATCCATTTTTATAGGAAATATGATTGCATTAAGCATATGCAACAAGCCGTTAAACCTCTTGATGTCCCTAGTAGGACGAGTTTTGTATCTTGAGGATTTACAGTGGATACTACCCACTAATCCAAATGCGAAATTCCTAAATGGAATGTTTATTTACGAGGAGATAAATGCAAGTTTTTTTAGAAATATTTATAAATTGAAGAATTTACTTTTAAATTAACACGAATAAGTTAAATATAAGTTTTGGTCATTATCACGAATAAGTTTCGGTTGTAACATTGTGCAACTATGAAATGGATCCTTAGTTGGTTTTCAAAGTTTATCAAAGTGGTATTTTCATTTCTTCCGAATAACAAGTTAAACCAAATAAGTGAAAACGGTGCTTGGATTTCAATTGCATACTCTCTCTTATTTGAAAATTTTATTGATATTAACAATATTACATATGCCTAACTCCAATAAACTGAGGACAGATATATTACACATACACTCCCTTTCGGGCTTACATGAGGGAAATACATAGCATGGCGAGGTGCACACATGTACACCTATCAACTATAGGCATTATTAGTGAAAGAAGTTTTTTATATACATACACCTAACTCAGATAAACCGAGGCCAGATATACCGATCATGCGCTGCCTTTTAGGCTTACATGAGAAGGGTATAGAACATGGCGAGTGTACACACTTGCGTGTGAATACATGACTCTAGATGTTAATAAAATATATACATATATACAAAAGAAAATTTTATGAAGAGAGAGTTTTACAATATCATCTTTGCATTACTTAACTTAAAAGATTTAAAATGTTATCACATTTACTTTAAATCAACCACTTATTAAACAAAGATTTCAATTATGAATAATTATATCCCATGAAACTTTCTATATACTAGTTCAACCATCGTACTTTTAATCAAACTTTACTTTCGTTAAGACAAATAAATTTTCAAAGATTTCAATTTAATAACCAAAACTTTTAATTATCCTATGGTGTTTTTTCAAAAATAAACTAAGATGCAAAATGAAAATTTTGTTTTGAGACTTTTTTTAGAAATTTTGAGTTTCGGAAAGAAAATGAAAATTCAAAAATGCCATGAAAATTAAAAAATGAAGATAAGATTCCCCTGCACACTTAATTTTGACTGTATCCCCACAGTCAACCTGTAACGACCCAAAATTTTGGTTATTTGATTTTGAACGTTTGATTTATTTTTATTGTTGAATTTGGAATATAAATTTATTTTGAATATGGAGATTTTGGTTGAATTAGTGAAATGGTTAAAAAAACATTTCAAATATAGCGATTAAACGAATTTAGTGAAAAATAAATTTACTAATTGAAATTGGGTAAATATGCAAATCTGGAGATACATGTGAACGGAAATGATTTCTTAAGAACGTTTAAACTCTATTTGAATTAGAGTGATGATAGTGAACCTTTGAATGGAATTAAAAGTCGATAAATTTAAATTTGAAATATATATATATATATATATATATATATATATTAATTTAATAGTGAAAATTTAATATTTGAAATAGTTAAAATAATTGAATTTGTGATTTAATATGAATCAAATGGTTTCTAATATGGATATAAATTCTATTTTTGAGTTGTAAGTTTTAAAAATGGAATTTCAAGTAATTTCGTTGGTTTTGAAAATCACTCGACTTAATCGACATGATAACATAACCTTCCGGAGGCACAGTCTTGGAATTCGACAAAAACAGTTCCATTAGATCCGTAATAGTGTATTATTATTGGATTTTAAATTTTGTAGCGATTAGAGCTACCATCTGGTCGTACAGGCTAAAAAAGCATCGAAAAATATCGAAAATTAAATATTATAATTCGATTCAAAAACTATCTTCCATATACGATCGAATTAGGCCTCGAAACTTATTCTACTGTGTTCAGGATAGGAGTAAAACATTATAAACGCTAGGCGACGCGTCTCGATTGGATTTTGTCCAAAATTTTGAGTGAATAGTCAAAATAATAATAAAATAATATAGTTGCACGTGTATATATGCACACAATCCGGTCCAAAACCCTGATAATATTACAGTCGTGCTCCACCATTTTCAATGGCCAAAATCGTCCAAGACTTTTCCCCTCCGATCTCCATATCCAAGTGATATCAGGCGGAGCTTCCAACTAGAGATTGGTAGAGCACAACAAGATCTCTACATCCATACGGTGATGATGGTTTTTAAGCAGCGACATAGTAGGGGATCGTTGGGAAAGGCAGCACGTTCGAAGATGATTTCAGGGCACTGGGCATGAACGAGCTCGACCAGATCTAGGTCGTGGGGGCGAAGAGTGATGTACTTCATCGTGGTAGCATTGGAACATTGTCGACTTCGGCGTTGGAAGGTGCGGCATGTTGGAATCGAACGACGTGGTGGGTTTCTTGCATGAAAAGGAACGAATGGAGGAAGATACTGACATGCAGCCAGATCTTGTTTGAGATGAAACAAATGGCCTAGATCTGATGGTGATAATAAAAGAAAAGAAATTGTGAATTTAATTATATATATTAAATCGTGAAATATCTAAAAGTGTGTATCTTTTTCATACGTTGTCAGAATTGGACGAAACAAGAGGCGATGGAATCATGGCGATGGGCACAACATCGTGGAACAGAGTTGGGGTCGTTCGGAGCTAACTAAATTTTTAGGTTAAATCGAACGTTGTTCGATTTGATTTAAAATCAAAAACTCAAGGTGAGTGTTTTTTAACGCTCACAATTACTAGAATAATTTATGCTTGTTAAATTTGAAATTATGAAATGATATAAATTTTGCTTGATAAATTTAATTGTCATTTAAATTGTCATTTGAATTAATCGTTAAAAATTAAAGTTGATAGTTAAATTTGAAATTGGAATTTAGTTGTCAGTAAAATACCTGATATTAATAGGTATGAAATTATTATGAATAATTTCTACTGTTTGGATGATTGATAGAGATGATGCCAATTGATTGATATTTGGATGATTGGATGTTTATTTATTTTATATATATCTTGTTATCACCTGTTAAATTATTTACAGTATATAAAACTGTAAATTGAATTTTTTCGAATAAATTAAGACATAGGTTGAAATGATATATATCTCTGACACTGTGATTTGGATTGAAATGATATATATCCACCCCTAAAATTAAATTAAAATGAACGATCGCTTGGCAATAGAATAGAAAATTATATACGAACACCGGACTAGTTAAAGTAAATGATTATAAATTTTTTGATTTGAAATTTATTTCAATGATTTGATTTTAAGAAAATGAAAATCTAATTTATGGAAATCGAACTATTTCGAAATATAAGGTCGGAATTTAATTATATTTGTGGATTTGGATTTCAAATTGGGCATTGAGAGTAAACTGATTTAAGTGTTTTGAATCGATGTTTTGAAAATTGAAATCGGAATTGATAAAAATCAAAATGATTCAAAATTTGAAATTGAGATTATTTTGGAATTGTAATTGAAACTAATTTGAAATTGGAATTGAAATTAATTTGAAATCCACATCGAAATTAATTTGGAATCGAAGTAAAATTTGACTTGAAATCGGAACTGAATCGATTAAATCGAAATGGAAATTTAAAAGTGATTTGAATTGGAAAATTTGAAAATTGAATCAGTTTGACTTTTAAACTATTTTCAAATAAATTATTTTGATATAAACATTTAAATCTATCTTTTTAAATATTCAAATTAATCCATCATTTTCCAAATGATTTTGCTAAATAAACCATTTTAATACTTAAACAATTTCACATTAAACTATTTTAACCATTTCAATGATTTTTTACTATTTTAACCATTTAAACTATTTTTAGCTATTTTATTTATTTAAACTATTTAAAAACTATTCAAACTATTTTTCAAAAATTCAAACTAGCCAAGGGTGGAATGTTTATTTTAAAATCATGGATTTAAATACGAATTGGGTCGAACAAAGTTATAACCCAAATCGAAATTTGAAACAATTTTGAAACTGAAACAAAGATATTAAGGCAAAAATGATTTTGAAAAGAAATGGCATATTTTGAGTAAATATGATGATTTCGAAATGGATTTGATTGTTGAAGCGAATATGATATTTTGATATTAAGCACGAACTATTTTCGAAATGTAAAGAACCAATCTGTGTGTAAAACGGCGTTTGGTTGTTGAAGAGACCGGGGCTTCTTATTGGCATACTCTTTATTAATATTGGAACCACTTTAACAACTCTGTACGTGGAAGAGACTCCAAAATGAAGTGGTTGGATTTGGCGTTGTTTGCTGGATTTGAAGAAAGAGAACAATTGTAACGACTTAAAATATTCGACCTCGAAAATTCGGCACTAATACGTTCACTGTACAAGTGCCGAGCAATCGAACGCCAGAAATCTCAAATTATTAGGGTAAAGAAGAAAAGAGATAGAAGAAGAATAGAAAACAACGGCATAGAATCTCACATTCGCAGCGGATCAAAATATAATATACAAATAGCAGCATTTATGCAAAAGCTGTAATTGTCAATTTACATTCAATATCAGGGAACAATCATTCACAAATAAATAGGACAGTTATAATAACTTGTCCTTGACTATTATCAATACAATCTCGAATACACAGCGGAATATACTTCATACGTCCCTGCCATCCAGCTCGCCACTAGAGCTCCAGACGTCCCAACCTGAAAATCTGTAATACTCGGTCTAACCCAAATATTACATTAAGGTAACACCCAGGGCAGGCTAGAGACCAGCGTGAGTAAAGCCATATAACTTGAAATATTAAGTTATAAAACATATTTGAAATCCCGGGGTAACTCGTAACTACGAGTTCTTAACTTGTTATAGTCAAACACTTAGTACACAAAATAATATCTATGTACCGTTACTTAGTTATCAGTGGTCCAATTTACTTAATTTATTCCATTCCAGCCTATTTGATTCTATAATCAAATCTATAAAGAATTATTGTAGATTACTAATCGAAGTGGTTCAGGATATTGCTAATATCCGATTCCGATCTCTTAGAATCTAATACCATCTTTAATCCAAGTTGTTTAAGTGAATACAATTAAATTTTTAAATACGTGATGTCAATTTACACAGCAATTCTTCACCAATAAATAACCTACATTATCGTAGTTCAACCTAAACATATCATATCACAGAACATCACAATTTATCAGACTAGAGACATTAATCCAAACATTCAATACAATTTAATCATCCATACGCAAGATTAATTTGTCACCCAATCTAATTAATTTAATTAACACAAAATAAATTAATTACATTTAAATCCTGCTTAATTAACATTAATTAATTTCAAACCATTATTATTATTTTAATTAAACATCTATAATTAATTAATTAATCAACAAGTGTAATTTACTTAAGACTTTAATTAATTAATTGTTAAAAAATTTATTTTATCTTTAACCATTACTAGTTACTATTTATTATTTAAATAACTTATGTAATTAATTAAATGATTAACATACATTTAATTATCCTAACTTAAATAATTTAAGTACAAATCCCTTTTAGCTATTTATTAATCTAAGATTTAGGTCAACTTATGGTTTACATATTACCCATAAACTAATCGACTTAAAGCATTTTCTTTCCCTTTTCTAATTTCTTTTTACTTCTCCTGTTCTTTTACTTTTTGAATTTTTACTTTCTTTACAGTCCTTTTACTTGTTATTTATATGGCCCACTATTATTTCTTTCGGCCCAAACTTCCATCCCCCTTCTTTCTGATTCCAGTTCTTCCCTTCCACCCTGTCTGTGCACGAATGTGCATGAAAGCGTGCACCTGAATCCATGCCGTGACCATCGAAATTCGCCGACGATCATCGTCCCCTATCACACACGACCTCCACCCTTCACCTGACTACCTGGAACACACCACAACACCTTTACTGAAAAACTAGTCCTTCGGCCCAAACCCAATCAGGGACGTCCCCTTTCCAACCACTTCGCCCCACCACCATCATCAGACATCCCTGCCCAAACTTCGCCCAAAGCCTCGCTAGAGCCTCCTCCAACCAATCCCCTGGGACCGTACTTCCCTCATTGCCCCGATCAACCATCATCTCATCAGAAACGAGCCAATCGAAACATCTTCCTAAACCCTAATCTCGATTCTCTCGTCCACCTCCCTCTCCTAAAAATTGTTGTGCTATTTTTACTCAATTCCCCTTTCCTCGATGCTCTTCCACGCCAAGTTGCTGGACATGAAAATAGCCATCACGCCGGAAATTTGCCCTTCGCCCAAATACGGTCATCCTTCCTTATCTCATCGATTCCACCACTAAAAATCATAAAACAACCACTATAATTCCTTATCCCACCTAGCGATCACCCCGATGCAAGAAAAAGATCATAATACGCTATTCAAAATTTTATACTTTGGCTTGACTTACTGTAAACACACTCTTCCCAACACATATACTTGATAATATTCTGTGAAACCATTTTTAAAACTAAGTATACTTGAATACACTCAAGAACCCTTCAAACATCATGAGCTAAAAGTGTCTAGATGAGGAGGTATGGATTTTTGAAGAGTTGGACATGCCAGGAACAAATGACAAAGGAAAAAAATTATGTGTACAGGCATTTCATATCCTTACCTACAGGCACATATACATCCATATCTAAGCAATAATATAACAACATACTATTATTTCCATTTTATCTTTAACTACTCCTAGATTTATAAAAAAAGAATTTGATTTTCAAAAGATGAAGTTTATTCACTGATAATTGTTTTGAAACAGAGAACAGAGACATACATACTCATATACACAGCCACCCAAACATATATATACTAGGTAAACCATTTATTCATCCATGCAAGTCATTTTTGAATAAATACTACCATCGATTGTCACATGCACAAGATAATCAGAAGATTCAGCTTTCCAAAGATAATGTTTACTCACCTTAAAACTGTTTAGCAGAGATGATTTGAATACTGGTA
Organism: Allium cepa; assembly: GCA_030765085.1. NCBI lineage: Eukaryota > Viridiplantae > Streptophyta > Magnoliopsida > Asparagales > Amaryllidaceae > Allium > Allium cepa. The sequence continues at coordinate 343,799,268 of CM060946.1, read as the reverse complement.
GTTGATCTTTGAAACTAGAAATACTTTTGAATTTTGAACTGCTGCTTGAACTTGATCTGGAACTTGATTTAGGTGTGTTGAACTTGAGTTGCTTATCTTCAGTTTGGAAAACTTGAAAAAGGTTGTTTAATTTAGTTGCTTATTTCTCTGGTTTTTGGCTTCTCGTGTTTTGTTTTGAATATGAAGTATGAAGAAAGAATAAAAGAATAGGAGTAGAGATGTTTACATAGCCTTGTATTTATTTATTTTTAAACAAATGAAGAAAATAATTAAATTATGACACTTGTAAATTGCATGTAATACTTAGCTTACAAATGTTAAATGCATGCATTTTATATGTTTTATATTTTTATTAATACATTTTATATCTTTTATATTTATGCGTTTTCTTTTATTAATTAATGTAACTTTTAAAGAAATAATATAAAACCTATATTAATTTGTAACTATATATATATACACTAGTGAAATGTAGAGTTTTAATCTAACTTTTTTTTTGAGATTCTGAAAATAACTTTGGAATAATAGAATATCTTATACATCCATATTATGACAAGTTCCCTATATTTTATTCCATGGGCACATATATACTCATATACATTATAAAGCTTGTATACATCTATTTATATATATATATATATATATATATATATATATATATATATGGATATTTTATATTGAATTAAATAGTGAAATATATTATTTATTTATATACTATAAGATTTATCATCTCTAGAGATTTATAATTCAACATTTATTATAGTTTCAAATCTATATATATATATATATATATATATATATATATATATATATATATATATATATATATATATATATATATATCTAGATATCTAGATATTTATTAGAATTTTATTTGTTCAACTTACAAATCAGTATTTTAATAAATTTAATCCTGTTAATTACCGTTTAATAGTTATCCAAAAATATGGGTTATCACAACGATGATGGATAGACCCTGTCACTTGTGCCAATTTGAAATGACTAAAACAGGACGGCTTGACAGGGCCAAGTGGGCTAATTACCCTGAGCGGACATCCGTTCTTCGATTTTTTTGGACTCGGTCCATATTATTACTCTTGGTTTGGTTTTGATTGGTACACCTTGATTTGGGATAGCCTCCCTTTGACTCGATATGGGATGGAGGGACGCGGTGGGCGGTCATGGCTATGATGTGTTACCACCAGCCCTACGACCCGAACTGGTAGTATCCAACCTTGGGCATTGCCTCACGTGCCTTGTCATACTTTTATCCCTATATAAAACCCATATGATTTGGATTTAGTATTGTCGAATCACGGTGCATCCCTATCCATTGACGGTTTACTGGTGTTCTTTATGCAAACCATACAACAATGCTTAAAAACGCGTTAAGGGGGATCAATGTAAAGCCTTAACGCTAAGAAAAATATTTATTTTACCGATTAGACATTATATATGTATCGTATCTACTATATATAAATAATTTGATGGATCCTTAAGAGATGGAAAATCCCATAAAAACTCTTAAGTTATTGCATGCACGTTATACACTAGATGAGAGATGTGAAATCTCGTAAACATCTCTGATGCTATTACACTCATGTTATACGTGTTATCGACTTGACTTACATAAGGATATTTTGGTCCTAACTCGAGTGTTTTGTCTTTTCATTACGCTCGAGTCATCCCTGAGGTTTCAGCTTATTGAAGATTTATTCTGAAGGACGAAGATGAAGATTTGGTATATTATTACTATTATTATTCATCCATCATGTTGTCTGCTGCATTATTTATTTATCCCTGTTATGTATGTAACTCTGATAAATGTTGTTTAAATTATAATCAAGTGTATAATATAAACAGCTTCATGAACTGTTTATTTGATTATTATATTTATCGTTCTGCTGCGAGATTCTATGTTTGTTTTTCTTGTTCTTTTCTTATTTTTCTTAATTAACCCCATTGATTATCTATGTTCCAGATTGTTTAAATTGGACATATATGGATTATCGTCAATTTAAACCTTCCGAAATATGGGTTGTCATGGCTGGTATCAGAGCTTTGGTTTAGCAATAATCTTAGCTTTGTGGGGTTTGACTCTTTAGAGATAGGCAAGTAAAACCCTAGAATGAGTCTGTTTGAGTGAATATATAGATGGGAGAGCATACATATTAGTGTTATAAAATTTTTATTGTGTTTACTAATTCGTTGAGTTGTTTATGAATTCTAATCGGTGCGCGGGACGCCGTGTTATCGATTGGGGTTTCCAAGCACTTGAACGAGGCAGGTCGGCATAATATTGTTTTAAAATAGGGTAAATGAAATATTTTTACCTAAATTATATCATATATATAAAATCATAATTTTTAAATAATGCTAGTTGTTTGGAGATGATAATATTTAGTTATCATCGATTATTGGTTGAATTAAAATAAAACGAGTACTTTGTGAATTTTAATTTACGAAGTGTAACGACCTGTAAGATTTTAATAAACTTTATCGTTTTATTAACGTATTTAATTGGATTATGGTGAAATTTTTAAATAAATTAATTTGAAAATAAAAAGTTAATATATGGATTACGTCCAATTAAACATAGCAGATGGCAAAATTTCAATTTATTTTATGAAAATTTATTTATTATGTAATTCTATTAAATTCAAGCTAGCTAATAATTGTTGATATAAAAAAAAAAAAAAAAAAAATTCTAATGCAGAATATTTTACATAGAAAAATTCTAAATCCTCATCTGAGAAAGGCGTCATCTTTAGTTTTTCAAAATCCGGACTTCTATAGCTTCGTCGTTCTTATTTTCTGCATTCTACTGCATTTTTTTTTCTACTAGTGAAAAATTCGAATTTTTATAACTCAATCATACCACTGATAACTGTATACCATTGTGAGCGCCTCGTCGTGCTGATCTCAAAAGTATATTTATTTCTGTATTTCGGAACCCGGTGTACAACGGAAGCAATAAATTTGTTCGTTTTAATGACACCATAAATTGTGCCTCCTTAGCTTCTCCTTATTTCGTTTCGATTTAAACCGTGCTACCCAATATAAATTTATTACTTTAAATTTACAGCTATAAACATTATTTGACCGTTTCTCTTACATTCATTTCACTTAAGAGATACGTTTCCGGTAGCTCTAAGTTCATTTCTCTTTTGGCTTCTATTCCAATAGCATACGTTACTTTTATAATTTCCTATTTATAATACATTGTTTTATAACTCCCAATTCAATGCTAACGTTATGTGCTTTATTTCAAACAGCTCAATTGAACTTTTGAATTCTCTGTTCATTCAACTCATCGCCGTTTTGCTATTAGTATTTGTTTCCTGATTTCATCATCAAACGTTTCTACTCCTAATTATTAGTAAATTTAGAATCAACGTTTGTTGCTTAATTTATGGCATACGTTCTAATCTTTTGCTTTTATCATTTAGAAATCGAAACGTTTCTTTTGCTTTTGAATTTTGTAACGTTTGATAATAATTACTCTCCATAGTATAATTGCCTACGTATTGGGACCTAGGAAATAAATAAAATTAAGAAAACGTATAACTTGCAAGAAACAATAGATTACTTTATTTGTTTATCTGGTTTCAAACGAGTGACCATTTATTTCGGGAGAAACCGTTTCTTTTGCATGTGTAAAAATCTACCATCATCTTTCTAGATCTGTTCATATATTTTTTCCTTCCGCCTCCTTTTATTTTGCTCTCAAATTTCCACCATCTTCTTTCCAGAACTCTCCCATGCAAACAAATCCATTTATTACTCGACCTATATATATATAACTCTATGGATTCACGCACCTTTCCTTCTCTGTTTTAATATAACTCTTCATTTCTTTTTCTCTCTCTCTTCTTTATTTCTATTTATAACTTTGTCAGAAACGTATGTGTCTATATAATTTATTTATTCCTTTCTCTGTTCATTTTCTTGCTTTCAAAATGTCCTTTCCTTTGTTATTCCCTTAATTTTAGTGCGTTACTTTACACCACTACAGGACATTTATTTATGTACGTTTCACTATGTTTCTTATATAATTTGATAAGCTGCACTTTTCTCTCCTTAATTTCTTTCTTCCATCATGATTCTAAAGACTTCTGCAAAAAAAAAAAAAAAAAAAAAATATATATATATATATATATATCACAGCATCTCTACATTCCTACTTTCTTTCTTCATTCTATAAACATATTTTTCCCTTACCTGAAGCCTCTCAGATCTGTTCTTCTCCTAAAAAAAAAAAAACACACACACATAAGAAACGCATAAAATAACAGGCAGCAGCCGCCTTCCATCCCTCTATCCTCTCTCGTTCATCACCTCCGCACTCTCACCTCCGCCTCGGGTACCACTGCATCTCCCACTTCAACTGGTGAGTAGCCACCTTTATTTGTATGCACAATTTTTTTAAATGCAATTATTTGAACGTATGCGTGCTTAGTTAGGATAACATATGATTAGTTTGGGTTTAGGTCACGTTAGTCTTATATATATGAGTATAGAATGTCTGCATATATTTGTGTAGTAAATTGTTTGCATATTTTACTTAAATAATTTTAAAGTATCAAATTGTTTTTCCTTCAAAGATATATATATATATATATAGGTTAGTTATAGACAAAAGTATATGTATATGAGCTTTATGAGATGTACGTCTACGTAAGTTTTAAAGTATACATTATACATATACGCACAGCTGTTATATTTTAAAGTGGTATTTTATATAGATTTTTTTTTTTAGTAAATTTTCGTTCTGATTAAATTTTATACATGTTGATGTTCACGTAATTTATAGGTTTTAAGATGTATAAGTTAAGTTATATATATATGACTTTATTTACGCATATAAAATTTTAAAAGTGGTATGGTCTGTTTATACGCATGGTTAGTAAAGGTGATTTATTTATTTATAATATATTGTTTTGCCGTTTATATATGTCACAGTTTTTAAAAATGGAGGAAAGGACAGTACATGTGTTCATTTGAAGAAGTCTTTGTCTATTTTGTTAGTACGCATATAATTTAAGTATGTTCATATAGGTGGAGTACAGACTTGCAGTGCATTATAATAACAAAAATTTTATGGATTATTTTATAAGTTGTTATATAGTTTTGTTTTATAAATATGTTATTTACGTATGTAAGTATTTTTTTAAAAAAAATGTAAGTATTTTTAAAATTGTAAGTATTTTGTATAAATACATATTTTATAAACTAAGTTTACATTAGTTTATATGTGTGAGTATCGGCTGTTAGTTCATATATGGTATAACAATAAGTAATATAATATGGTTGATGTTATAATAAGTTAGGTTACTGTAAGTGTATTTGTGTATATACATTGAGTTACATTTTATAGAATATGTCCTTAAGTTATTAAGTATTTAGGTCGTGTCTGCATATCAGATTTGTTCAGTACATGAATTATAAAAGTTCGCTTATACCATTTATCTTCATCGTTTCAGTTCTGATCTGATCCGTTTCAATTAGCTTTGATCGAATTCGTGCCGATTTTGTTTTGCTTGGATTTGAAATTTAATTTCAGTATCCGTAGCAGTGTGCATATCCGTATCACCTTCTGTATTCTCGTTCATCTCTAGCCTTGAAAGGTGAGCAATCACTCACGATTAACGTTCTTTTATTTATTAAATTTGATTCAATTGAAACGTCAATTGAAATATGCTGCTGTTAGTTGTTTACTGTTACGACTGCTATCATCTGTATCTGTTCACCTATGACACCTGACACCATTATCGGTTAATTATTTATGTGATAATAATACAGATTGGTTGAAAATTTACTGATTGATTGATTGTCATTTAAATTGGATGTTAATTACTATTGTTAAATGATAACTAGTTTGCTAGTAAGATTTGAGGTGGTATAGTTTACAAAGAAAACGGATTATATACGATGGACCTTGATTGATTAAACCTGACCCCGCCATATGTAAATTTGATTAGTTTAATTTGACCCATTAATTGTCGTAGGAATTGATAAGTTATACTTTAAAGCTTTGAACATAGTTTGGATTAACTGTTGTAATACTAAACTGAAATTGAAATGGAACGACAATTGAAAAACTGAAATGTAATAATCTGTAATCTACATGAAATGATAGTGTAGATTTTAGAAATAATTATAAAAATAACAATGCGAATTAATAAGATCATTTCGGAGTTATTTGATTTAATCTATTGAATTGTTATTGATTGTTGTTATTGCTTGTTTACTTACTTTGACACTATCCCTGTCATCACACTGCAAGTTCCCTTTGTTATGTTTGATTTTGAATTAAAATGGGTTGAAAAATAGGCCCAAGCGGGTTTCGTTTAATTAAATTTGGGATTACGGGTTGAAATGCTATCCACCCGTATACATTTAGTGTACGTATTGAAATGATAATAGCCATAACACTTTGACCATATGAAAAAAAAAAATCTATGGTCTTATTAAATGTAAATTCTTAAATACATCTATAAAGGGTAATGATAAATATAGAGTTAATTATATCTAGTTAATCAAGATTTGATTAAATACATAAATTATGATAAATAATTTATGTAAATTTTATTCGGATAAATGTTGCAATAATATTGAAAAATTAAGGTTGAGAAATAAATTTGGGTTATTGTAAAATGATGTTTAGATAAGGATTTATTTATTTAAATCAATTTGAAATTTATCGAATGAGATATTTCACGTTTAATAAAATTTGAGAAATCTTGAGAAAGATGTAATTTAAAGTCACTAAAATGGTATTGAATAAGGGAAGGTTCAAACTAAATAATAATGATGTAAAAACCAAGAATCTATATGAAACTGTTAAATTTAACATCTAAGTATTTAAGCCATGAACTGTATTGAAATTAAATGGTTTAGAAATTTGGTATGTATTTGGGACCAAGATAGTTGAATTTGTTATGTAGATAACTAATTGAATTTAATGGAAATTGAGGTTGAACGAAGTCTGGAAATTTGTATTTAGAGAACTAGATTGGGAAATTTAGGGGAAATATTAAATACTTAAAGTATGGAAACATATTGAAATGGAAAGGGTAATTAGGATATCAAATCCAGATTTGAGATTTATAATTGAGATTGAATTTAATTTAAATGGAAAGGTCAGGTTGATGTGAACGATTTGTTAAGTTAAGGAAATTGCAAGTGCTTTACCATATACAGCATTTAATATATATAAATACTATTTGGGAAATATAATTATTCGAAGTGAATTTGACATTTGGGTTTGAAGTATAAATTAAGTGAATGACCACGATGTAATAGTGTATATTTCTACCCTGTAGATAGTTCTATGGACCCTTAAAGGATGGTCATCCCAAACATCCTTTAAGTTATTTGTATTTCAGTTGATATTTCACTTGAGTTGGATTTATTGATATACGAATGTTAATCCTGACTCGAGTGTTTTGTGTTTTGCTTTACGCTCGGGTCAGACCGAGTAATACAGCTTTAGAGACTCACCTTTGGAGATTGGAGCTTCATTTGGAGATCCAACTATCGTTTCAGCTTTCAGTTTTCTAGATTGACTGGTTCAGAAAAGTCTTCAGTACGAGCCGATGACTTCTCTGAACCAGTCAATCTAGAAAACTGAAAGCTGAAACGATAGTTGGATCTCCAAATGAAGCTCCAATCTCCAAAGGTGAGTCTCTAAAGCTGTATTACTCGGTCTGACCCGAGCGTAAAGCAAAACACAAAACACTCGAGTCAGGATTAACATTCGTATATCAATAAATCCAACTCAAGTGAAATATCAACTGAAATACAAATAACTTAAAGGATGTTTGGGATGACCATCCTTTAAGGGTCCATAGAACTATCTACAGGGTAGAAATATACACTATTACATCGTGGTCATTCACTTAATTTATACTTCAAACCCAAATGTCAAATTCACTTCGAATAATTATATTTCCCAAATAGTATTTATATATATTAAATGCTGTATATGGTAAAGCACTTGCAATTTCCTTAACTTAACAAATCGTTCACATCAACCTGACCTTTCCATTTAAATTAAATTCAATCTCAATTATAAATCTCAAATCTGGATTTGATATCCTAATTACCCTTTCCATTTCAATATGTTTCCATACTTTAAGTATTTAATATTTCCCCTAAATTTCCCAATCTAGTTCTCTAAATACAAATTTCCAGACTTCGTTCAACCTCAATTTCCATTAAATTCAATTAGTTATCTACATAACAAATTCAACTATCTTGGTCCCAAATACATACCAAATTTCTAAACCATTTAATTTCAATACAGTTCACGGCTTAAATACTTAGATGTTAAATTTAACAGTTTCATATAGATTCTTGGTTTTTACATCATTATTATTTAGTTTGAACCTTCCCTTATTCAATACCATTTTAGTGACTTTAAATTACATCTTTCTCAAGATTTCTCAAATTTTATTAAACGTGAAATATCTCATTCGATAAATTTCAAATTGATTTAAATAAATAAATCCTTATCTAAACATCATTTTACAATAACCCAAATTTATTTCTCAACCTTAATTTTTCAATATTATTGCAACATTTATCCGAATAAAATTTACATAAATTATTTATCATAATTTATGTATTTAATCAAATCTTGATTAACTAGATATAATTAACTCTATATTTATCATTACCCTTTATAGATGTATTTAAGAATTTACATTTAATAAGACCATAGATTTTTTTTTTCATATGGTCAAAGTGTTATGGCTATTATCATTTCAATACGTACACTAAATGTATACGGGTGGATAGCATTTCAACCCGTAATCCCAAATTTAATTAAACGAAACCCGCTTGGGCCTATTTTTCAACCTATTTTAATTCAAAAATCAAACATAACAAAGGGAACTTGCAGTGTGATGACAGGGATAGTGTCAAAGTAAGTAAACAAGCAATAACAACAATCAATAACAATTCAATAGATTAAATCAAATAACTCCGAAATGATCTTATTAATTCGCATTGTTATTTTTATAATTATTTCTAAAATCTACACTATCATTTCATGTAGATTACAGATTATTACATTTCAGTTTTTCAATTGTCGTTCCATTTCAATTTCAGTTTAGTATTACAACAGTTAATCCAAACTATGTTCAAAGCTTTAAAGTATAACTTATCAATTCCTACGACAATTAATGGGTCAAATTAAACTAATCAAATTTACATATGGCGGGGTCAGGTTTAATCAATCAAGGTCCATCGTATATAATCCGTTTTCTTTGTAAACTATACCACCTCAAATCTTACTAGCAAACTAGTTATCATTTAACAATAGTAATTAACATCCAATTTAAATGACAATCAATCAATCAGTAAATTTTCAACCAATCTGTATTATTATCACATAAATAATTAACCGATAATGGTGTCAGGTGTCATAGGTGAACAGATACAGATGATAGCAGTCGTAACAGTAAACAACTAACAGCAGCATATTTCAATTGACGTTTCAATTGAATCAAATTTAATAAATAAAAGAACGTTAATCGTGAGTGATTGCTCACCTTTCAAGGCTAGAGATGAACGAGAATACAGAAGGTGATACGGATATGCACACTGCTACGGATACTGAAATTAAATTTCAAATCCAAGCAAAACAAAATCGGCACGAATTCGATCAAAGCTAATTGAAACGGATCAGATCAGAACTGAAACGATGAAGATAAATGGTATAAGCGAACTTTTATAATTCATGTACTGAACAAATCTGATATGCAGACACGACCTAAATACTTAATAACTTAAGGACATATTCTATAAAATGTAACTCAATGTATATACACAAATACACTTACAGTAACCTAACTTATTATAACATCAACCATATTATATTACTTATTGTTATACCATATATGAACTAACAGCCGATACTCACACATATAAACTAATGTAAACTTAGTTTATAAAATATGTATTTATACAAAATACTTACAATTTTAAAAATACTTACATTTTTTTAAAAAAATACTTACATACGTAAATAACATATTTATAAAACAAAACTATATAACAACTTATAAAATAATCCATAAAATTTTTGTTATTATAATGCACTGCAAGTCTGTACTCCACCTATATGAACATACTTAAATTATATGCGTACTAACAAAATAGACAAAGACTTCTTCAAATGAACACATGTACTGTCCTTTCCTCCATTTTTAAAAACTGTGACATATATAAACGGCAAAACAATATATTATAAATAAATAAATCACCTTTACTAACCATGCGTATAAACAGACCATACCACTTTTAAAATTTTATATGCGTAAATAAAGTCATATATATATAACTTAACTTATACATCTTAAAACCTATAAATTACGTGAACATCAACATGTATAAAATTTAATCAGAACGAAAATTTACTAAAAAAAAAATCTATATAAAATACCACTTTAAAATATAACAGCTGTGCGTATATGTATAATGTATACTTTAAAACTTACGTAGACGTACATCTCATAAAGCTCATATACATATACTTTTGTCTATAACTAACCTATATATATATATATCTTTGAAGGAAAAACAATTTGATACTTTAAAATTATTTAAGTAAAATATGCAAACAATTTACTACACAAATATATGCAGACATTCTATACTCATATATATAAGACTAACGTGACCTAAACCCAAACTAATCATATGTTATCCTAACTAAGCACGCATACGTTCAAATAATTGCATTTAAAAAAATTGTGCATACAAATAAAGGTGGCTACTCACCAGTTGAAGTGGGAGATGCAGTGGTACCCGAGGCGGAGGTGAGAGTGCGGAGGTGATGAACGAGAGAGGATAGAGGGATGGAAGGCGGCTGCTGCCTGTTATTTTATGCGTTTCTTATGTGTGTGTGTTTTTTTTTTTTAGGAGAAGAACAGATCTGAGAGGCTTCAGGTAAGGGAAAAATATGTTTATAGAATGAAGAAAGAAAGTAGGAATGTAGAGATGCTGTGATATATATATATATATATATATATATATTTTTTTTTTTTTTTTTTTTTTGCAGAAGTCTTTAGAATCATGATGGAAGAAAGAAATTAAGGAGAGAAAAGTGCAGCTTATCAAATTATATAAGAAACATAGTGAAACGTACATAAATAAATGTCCTGTAGTGGTGTAAAGTAACGCACTAAAATTAAGGGAATAACAAAGGAAAGGACATTTTGAAAGCAAGAAAATGAACAGAGAAAGGAATAAATAAATTATATAGACACATACGTTTCTGACAAAGTTATAAATAGAAATAAAGAAGAGAGAGAGAAAAAGAAATGAAGAGTTATATTAAAACAGAGAAGGAAAGGTGCGTGAATCCATAGAGTTATATATATATAGGTCGAGTAATAAATGGATTTGTTTGCATGGGAGAGTTCTGGAAAGAAGATGGTGGAAATTTGAGAGCAAAATAAAAGGAGGCGGAAGGAAAAAATATATGAACAGATCTAGAAAGATGATGGTAGATTTTTACACATGCAAAAGAAACGGTTTCTCCCGAAATAAATGGTCACTCGTTTGAAACCAGATAAACAAATAAAGTAATCTATTGTTTCTTGCAAGTTATACGTTTTCTTAATTTTATTTATTTCCTAGGTCCCAATACGTAGGCAATTATACTATGGAGAGTAATTATTATCAAACGTTACAAAATTCAAAAGCAAAAGAAACGTTTCGATTTCTAAATGATAAAAGCAAAAGATTAGAACGTATGCCATAAATTAAGCAACAAACGTTGATTCTAAATTTACTAATAATTAGGAGTAGAAACGTTTGATGATGAAATCAGGAAACAAATACTAATAGCAAAACGGCGATGAGTTGAATGAACAGAGAATTCAAAAGTTCAATTGAGCTGTTTGAAATAAAGCACATAACGTTAGCATTGAATTGGGAGTTATAAAACAATGTATTATAAATAGGAAATTATAAAAGTAACGTATGCTATTGGAATAGAAGCCAAAAGAGAAATGAACTTAGAGCTACCGGAAACGTATCTCTTAAGTGAAATGAATGTAAGAGAAACGGTCAAATAATGTTTATAGCTGTAAATTTAAAGTAATAAATTTATATTGGGTAGCACGGTTTAAATCGAAACGAAATAAGGAGAAGCTAAGGAGGCACAATTTATGGTGTCATTAAAACGAACAAATTTATTGCTTCCGTTGTACACCGGGTTCCGAAATACAGAAATAAATATACTTTTGAGATCAGCACGACGAGGCGCTCACAATGGTATACAGTTATCAGTGGTATGATTGAGTTATAAAAATTCGAATTTTTCACTAGTAGAAAAAAAAATGCAGTAGAATGCAGAAAATAAGAACGACGAAGCTATAGAAGTCCGGATTTTGAAAAACTAAAGATGACGCCTTTCTCAGATGAGGATTTAGAATTTTTCTATGTAAAATATTCTGCATTAGAAATTTTTTTTTTTTTTTTTTATATCAACAATTATTAGCTAGCTTGAATTAAATAGAATTACATAATAAATAAATTTTCATAAAATAAATTGAAATTTTGCCATCTGCTATGTTTAATTGGACGTAATCCATATATTAACTTTTTATTTGCAAATTAATTTATTTAAAAATTTCACCATAATCCAATTAAATACGTTAATAAAACGATAAAGTTTATTAAAATCTTACAGGTCGTTACACTCTCCCCCACTCAAAACTTTTCGTCCCCGAAAAGGAAGGAGGTAGGAGAATAAAACAGCCGGAAATTTATAGATTGAAAGATAAGATAAACAACAAATTTTTAAAACTACCCAAATTTATTTGAAATCTTTATTTGAAACTTCATTTGAAATTCAAATTTTCTATAATACTATAATACTTTCAACTCTTATGAAAACAATTACCTGCACTATCCCTTATTTTTACAAAGTTTATTGAAAATATTAAATCCGAAATTAATAACTTCAAACTATTCATAACACTTAAAATTTTATATTAAACAATGTAGTATATAATTAGACAAAATTGTCAAAGGATAAATCCAACAAGGAAGGAAGGTAGATTTTGAAAACAAAATCAAGATGAACAAATAAGCTGACCAGATAAGGTAGATTCAAAAGAAAGAATCGGGTCCGAATAATTTATTTCAAACCATAAGAATTTAAATTTCAAATATTAATACAAAATTTCTTTGTTGGCAATACCTTTATAATAAAATTCTTTTATATCAAAACCAATTTTTCTTTCGAAAATACTTTTATAACTCAATGTTTTAACAAGTTTATCCTCGTTCTTGCAGACTCTGGCCATGCGTTGATCAGGCGCAAAGCTAGAATTCTTCAAGTACTTAGTAGACTTGTTTCAACACCCAGTGAAAATACTTGAAAAACCTTTTAAAATAGATATGGAAAGTACGATCCAAACAAAACAATCAAACCAAAACCTTTGTCCGATCATGGTTCGCAGATACACAATGGTTACGCCTGGTTCCCCCAGGAAACAATCCATATCCGTAAGCTTTCACAGCCCTGCGAGTTACGCCATGAGGACTAGTAGAGTGCAGGATACACAATGGTTACGCCTGGATCCCCCAGGAAACAATCCGTACCCCCAGGCAAGACTCAGCCAGGCACTTGCGCTACTATTCGCGACCTACACAGATTGCAGGATACACAATGGTTACGCCTGGTTCCCCCAGGAAACAATCCGTACCCCTAGGCAAGACTCAGCCAGGCAATTTCGCTGTGCATTCACGAGAGAAAAAGAAACCGTGGGACACATCACGGTGGGAACACTCGAGTATTACATCCGGAAAACCAAAATCAGAGAGAATAATAACGATAGAATGAATCCACGCTGTGGCCACAAAGCGGATATCAAGCAGAAGGCACTTTCCATATCTTTATTTGGAAAATATATATCATATAGTACCTTTTTCAAATCACTTTCAAATATTGTACTTATATAAAGTCCATATATATAGGATTCCATTTTCAAACGAATACTTTCCAAATCAATAGTATATCAAATCATACTTATATAGACTTCGATTATATAAAATCTCTTTCCAAATTGAGTAACTTTCAAATCAATAGATTTCAAATCAACTTCATACTTATACAAATCCATTTTATATAAGTTCGACCACTCCCAAATCAAGTACTTAATAATCTAAGATTCTCAATTTCAAATTATTTCACTATCAATTCAGTTTCAAAATCATATATGATTTCACCAATTTTCTTCCAAATTAAATATCTAAAGTCAAACAAATACATTTCCAAAATCACCATATAAGTACTGGTTTTTAATTCCAATTTAATTTCAAAACCAAATATTTTCCTCAAAATCAATTACTCAAAATGGTTTCCAAATTTATAATTTATCCCTTTAAACTTTTAAACTATCTATTTCTATTTGAAATATTCAATTTACCTTTCTGAAAACCATTATTCAAAACTATTTTTTTTTTCAAAACATTTCAAACTAAATTTATATTCTTTATCAAACATTTTATACTCTTCGAAATTTCTTAGTTTTTAAAACTTTAGACCTTGACTTGGAAGTGTTCGAACCTTCAAAATAATTAGGGAAATCAAATTTTCAATTCAAGAGTTGAAAATCAACAATAAATCAATAAACCAATTATTAAATCCGAAACTCGAGGACTGAATACCGGTCTCATTTTAAATTGTTTCAAATATATACTTATATCTTTCTAAAATATCAAATTATACTTCGGAATTTGAAATCAAAATCGGTTTTACAAAACACTTGCATAGCGAAGCTATTAAAGTGGCCTCTCCCTCACTCTGAAACTCGAAAATCAATGTCGATGATGCGTGCACTCATCACCGAAATTATTTTCAAGCGACATAAGTGAGTTCTGGACTTCTATTTTCTTGGAAACTTCTTTGAAGTTTCTTTAAAATTATTGGAATTCATTTGAGCTTATTTGAAACATTTCTTATTCAAAAAATAATAATTTTAAATCGTATTATTTATATATATTTTCCAAAATCTTAAAACCAATTTCAAAATACCGGAATTCAATTCTCGAATTGCAAATTTAACACTTCAGTTATAAATCATTTTTATATAAATCAATTTCTTATAATTTTTCAAAATTTCAAATCCTTTCAAAACCTTTTTTTTTTATATATAGAATAACATTTCTTATTTGTTTTGTATATAGGTATATAATCCTTATGGAAAACATTTTCACTTTTATATATAGAATAAAATCATAGTTATCAAAATAATAATTTCGATATTTAAAACAAATTTCAAAATGCAAACATACCCGATTTTCAAAGGATAATTTTAAGAATGGATTTCAAAACAAAGATAGAGATTTGAATTAGAGGAACTCCAATCCATAGAATTCTGATTCGAAGATAGACTCGATCGAAGATGAGATAATTAAATTACAAAATAGAAGATGGATATACTTCTATAAATCGCCGGCGACCTTAACCGGGTCAATCGTGATTTCAGGAATATGATTGATGCGGAATTCTAAGGCAAATCGACATTCGATCGCCCGATATAGAATTCGGCATAACTAGATATAGCAGCATTGTAAACCGAGGATACATGAATCTTCGGTGAATCAATGCCAACTGAAAAGGAGATTCACCCCTTTTACAAATCATTCAGTGAAGTTATGGAATACTCCAGAATCGAACGAATATAAATAGGGAGAGACAAGAATGAATTTCGAAACTGAGGGACATTCCAAAATTCAAAGGAAATCGAGTCAAAAAGGAAGAGATTCAACTCGAATGAAAGTGATTCTGTAATAAATTTACCATATATGCTAAGTTTTGACTTGAGCCAAAGCTCTGATACCAACTGTAACGACCCGCTATTTTGGACCATTCAAATCGACACTAAAACCGTACATGTACGACTTGAATAATTCAAAATACCGAATTGTTAATTTAATTTGGCAAAACCTAAAATATACAGTAAATAAACCAATCACAGATCACAGACACAGAGTAATATAATGCAGCGGAATAGAAAAATAGTAGTTCATGAAGCTACTATATGCATCAGAGTTTAAAATAAAATACATCAGAATCTCTGGAATACAGAAAAGTCTTCAGTACGAGCCGATGACTTCTCTGAACCAGTCAATCTAGAAAACTGAAAGCTGAAACGATAGTTGGATCTCCAAATGAAGCTCCAATCTCCAAAGGTGAGTCTCTAAAGCTGTATTACTCGGTCTGACCCGAGCGTAAAGCAAAACACAAAACACTCGAGTCAGGATTAACATTCGTATATCAATAAATCCAACTCAAGTGAAATATCAACTGAAATACAAATAACTTAAAGGATGTTTGGGATGACCATCCTTTAAGGGTCCATAGAACTATCTACAGGGTAGAAATATACACTATTACATCGTGGTCATTCACTTAATTTATACTTCAAACCCAAATGTCAAATTCACTTCGAATAATTATATTTCCCAAATAGTATTTATATATATTAAATGCTGTATATGGTAAAGCACTTGCAATTTCCTTAACTTAACAAATCGTTCACATCAACCTGACCTTTCCATTTAAATTAAATTCAATCTCAATTATAAATCTCAAATCTGGATTTGATATCCTAATTACCCTTTCCATTTCAATATGTTTCCATAAAAAAAAAAAAAAAAAAAAGGTACTATATGATATATATTTTCCAAATAAAGATATGGAAAGTGCCTTCTGCTTGATATCCGCTTTGTGGCCACAGCGTGGATTCATTCTATCGTTATTATTCTCTCTGATTTTGGTTTTCCGGATGTAATACTCGAGTGTTCCCACCGTGACGTGTCCCACGGTTTCTTTTTCTCTCGTGAATGCACAGCGAAATTGCCTGGCTGAGTCTTGCCTAGGGGTACGGATTGTTTCCTGGGGGAACCAGGCGTAACCATTGTGTATCCTGCAATCTGTGTAGGTCGCGAATAGTAGCGCAAGTGCCTGGCTGAGTCTTGCCTGGGGGTACGGATTGTTTCCTGGGGGATCCAGGCGTAACCATTGTGTATCCTGCACTCTACTAGTCATCATGGCGTAACTCGCAGGGCTGTGAAAGCTTACGGATATGGATTGTTTCCTGGGGGAACCAGGCGTAACCATTGTGTATCTGCGAACCATGATCGGACAAAGGTTTTGGTTTGATTGTTTTGTTTGGATCGTACTTTCCATATCTATTTTAAAAGGTTTTTCAAGTATTTTCACTGGGTGTTGAAACAAGTCTACTAAGTACTTGAAGAATTCTAGCTTTGCGCCTGATCAACGCATGGCCAGAGTCTGCAAGAACGAGGATAAACTTGTTAAAACATTGAGTTATAAAAGTATTTTCGAAAGAAAAATTGGTTTTGATATAAAAGAATTTTATTATAAAGGTATTGCCAACAAAGAAATTTTGTATTAATATTTGAAATTTAAATTCTTATGGTTTGAAATAAATTATTCGGACCCGATTCTTTCTTTTGAATCTACCTTATCTGCTCAGCTTATTTGTTCATCTTGATTTTGTTTTCAAAATCTACCTTCCTTCCTTGTTGGATTTATCCTTTGAAAATTTTGTCTAATTATATACTACATTGTTTAATATAAAATTTTAAGTGTTATGAATAGTTTGAAGTTATTAATTTCGGATTTAATATTTTCAATAAACTTTGTAAAAATAAGGGATAGTGCAGGTAATTGTTTTCATAAGAGTTGAAAGTATTATAGTATTATAGAAAATTTGAATTTCAAATGAAGTTTCAAATAAAGATTTCAAATAAATTTGGGTAGTTTTAAAAATTTGTTGTTTATCTTATCTTTCAATCTATAAATTTCCGGCTGTTTTATTCTCCTACCTCCTTCCTTTTCGGGGACGAAAAGTTTTGAGTGGGGGAGAGTGTAACGACCTGTAAGATTTTAATAAACTTTATCGTTTTATTAACGTATTTAATTGGATTATGGTGAAATTTTTAAATAAATTAATTTGCAAATATAAAAAGTTAATATATGGATTACGTCCAATTAAACATAGCAGATGGCAAAATTTCAATTTATTTTATGAAAATTTATTTATTATGTAATTCTATTAAATTCAAGCTAGCTAATAATTGTTGATAATAAAAAAAAAATTTCTAATGCAGAATATTTTACATAGAAAAATTCTAAATCCTCATCTGAGAAAGGCGTCATCTCTAGTTTTTCAAAATCCGGACTTCTATAGCTTCGTCGTTCTTATTTTCTGCATTCTACTGCATTTTTTTTCTACTAGTGAAAAATTCGAATTTTTATAACTCAATCATACCACTGATAACTGTATACCATTGTGAGCGCCTCGTCGTGCTGATCTCAAAAGTATATTTATTTCTGTATTTCGGAACCCGGTGTACAACGGAAGCAATAAATTTGTTCGTTTTAATGACACCATAAATTGTGCCTCCTTAGCTTCTCCTTATTTCGTTTCGATTTAAACCGTGCTACCCAATATAAATTTATTACTTTAAATTTACAGCTATAAACATTATTTGACCGTTTCTCTTACATTCATTTCACTTAAGAGATACGTTTCCGGTAGCTCTAAGTTCATTTCTCTTTTGGCTTCTATTCCAATAGCATACGTTACTTTTATAATTTCCTATTTATAATACATTGTTTTATAACTCCCAATTCAATGCTAACGTTATGTGCTTTATTTCAAACAGCTCAATTGAACTTTTGAATTCTCTGTTCATTTAACTCATCGCCGTTTTGCTATTAGTTTTTGTTTCCTGATTTCATCATCAAACGTTTCTACTCCTAATTATTAGTAAATTTAGAATCAACGTTTGTTGCTTAATTTATGGCATACGTTCTAATCTTTTGCTTTTATCATTTAGAAATCGAAACGTTTCTTTTGCTTTTGAATTTTGTAACGTTTGATAATAATTAATCTCCATAGTATAATTGCCTACGTATTGGGACCTAGGAAATAAATAAAATTAAGAAAACGTATAACTTGCAAGAAACAATAGATTACTTTATTTGTTTATCTGGTTTCAAACGAGTGACCATTTATTTCGGGAGAAACCGTTTCTTTTGCATGTGTAAAAATCTACCATCATCTTTCTAGATCTGTTCATATATTTTTTCCTTCCGCCTCCTTTTATTTTGCTCTCAAATTTCCACCATCTTCTTTCCAGAACTCTCCCATGCAAACAAATCCATTTATTACTCGACCTATATATATATAACTCTATGGATTCACGCACCTTTCCTTCTCTGTTTTAATATAACTCTTCATTTCTTTTTCTCTCTCTCTTCTTTATTTCTATTTATAACTTTGTCAGAAACGTATGTGTCTATATAATTTATTTATTCCTTTCTCTGTTCATTTTCTTGCTTTCAAAATGTCCTTTCCTTTGTTATTCCCTTAATTTTAGTGCGTTACTTTACACCACTACAGGACATTTATTTATGTACGTTTCACTATGTTTCTTATATAATTTGATAAGCTGCACTTTTCTCTCCTTAATTTCTTTCTTCCATCATGATTCTAAAGACTTCTGCATCTCTACATTCCTACTTTCTTTCTTCATTCTATAAACATATTTTTCCCTTACCTGAAGCCTCTCAGATCTGTTCTTCTCCTACAAAAAAAAAACACACACACATAAGAAACGCATAAAATAACAGGCAGCAGCCGCCTTCCATCCCTCTATCCTCTCTCGTTCATCACCTCCGCACTCTCACCTCCGCCTCGGGTACCACTGCATCTCCCACTTCAACTGGTGAGTAGCCACCTTTATTTGTATGCACAATTTTTTTAAATGCAATTATTTGAACGTATGCGTGCTTAGTTAGGATAACATATGATTAGTTTGGGTTTAGGTCACGTTAGTCTTATATATATGAGTATAGAATGTCTGCATATATTTGTGTAGTGAATTGTTTGCATATTTTACTTAAATAATTTTAAAGTATCAAATTGTTTTTCCTTCAAAGATATATATATATATATATAGGTTAGTTATAGACAAAAGTATATGTATATGAGCTTTATGAGATGTACGTCTACGTAAGTTTTAAAGTATACATTATACATATACGCACAGCTGTTATATTTTAAAGTGGTATTTTATATAGATTTTTTTTTTTAGTAAATTTTCGTTCTGATTAAATTTTATACATGTTGATGTTCACGTAATTTGTAGGTTTTAAGATGTATAAGTTAAGTTATATATATATGACTTTATTTACGCATATAAAATTTTAAAAGTGGTATGGTCTGTTTATACGCATGGTTAGTAAAGGTGATTTATTTATTTATAATATATTGTTTTGCCGTTTATATATGTCACAGTTTTTAAAAATGGAGGAAAGGACAGTACATGTGTTCATTTGAAGAAGTCTTTGTCTATTTTGTTAGTACGCATATAATTTAAGTATGTTCATATAGGTGGAGTACAGACTTGCAGTGCATTATAATAACAAAAATTTTATGGATTATTTTATAAGTTGTTATATAGTTTTGTTTTATAAATATGTTATTTACGTATGTAAGTATTTTTTTAAAAAAAATGTAAGTATTTTTAAAATTGTAAGTATTTTGTATAAATACATATTTTATAAACTAAGTTTACATTAGTTTATATGTGTGAGTATCGGCTGTTAGTTCATATATGGTATAACAATAAGTAATATAAT
The DNA here is from genome assembly GCA_030765085.1 of Allium cepa. NCBI lineage: Eukaryota > Viridiplantae > Streptophyta > Magnoliopsida > Asparagales > Amaryllidaceae > Allium > Allium cepa. The sequence continues at coordinate 343,778,564 of CM060946.1, read as the reverse complement.
ATGGTTGATGTTATAATAAGTTAGGTTACTGTAAGTGTATTTGTGTATATACATTGAGTTACATTTTATAGAATATGTCCTTAAGTTATTAAGTATTTAGGTCGTGTCTGCATATCAGATTTGTTCAGTACATGAATTATAAAAGTTCGCTTATACCATTTATCTTCATCGTTTCAGTTCTGATCTGATCCGTTTCAATTAGCTTTGATCGAATTCGTGCCGATTTTGTTTTGCTTGGATTTGAAATTTAATTTCAGTATCCGTAGCAGTGTGCATATCCGTATCACCTTCTGTATTCTCGTTCATCTCTAGCCTTGAAAGGTGAGCAATCACTCACGATTAACGTTCTTTTATTTATTAAATTTGATTCAATTGAAACGTCAATTGAAATATGCTGCTGTTAGTTGTTTACTGTTACGACTGCTATCATCTGTATCTGTTCACCTATGACACCTGACACCATTATCGGTTAATTATTTATGTGATAATAATACAGATTGGTTGAAAATTTACTGATTGATTGATTGTCATTTAAATTGGATGTTAATTACTATTGTTAAATGATAACTAGTTTGCTAGTAAGATTTGAGGTGGTATAGTTTACAAAGAAAACGGATTATATACGATGGACCTTGATTGATTAAACCTGACCCCGCCATATGTAAATTTGATTAGTTTAATTTGACCCATTAATTGTCGTAGGAATTGATAAGTTATACTTTAAAGCTTTGAACATAGTTTGGATTAACTGTTGTAATACTAAACTGAAATTGAAATGGAACGACAATTGAAAAACTGAAATGTAATAATCTGTAATCTACATGAAATGATAGTGTAGATTTTAGAAATAATTATAAAAATAACAATGCGAATTAATAAGATCATTTCGGAGTTATTTGATTTAATCTATTGAATTGTTATTGATTGTTGTTATTGCTTGTTTACTTACTTTGACACTATCCCTGTCATCACACTGCAAGTTCCCTTTGTTATGTTTGATTTTGAATTAAAATGGGTTGAAAAATAGGCCCAAGCGGGTTTCGTTTAATTAAATTTGGGATTACGGGTTGAAATGCTATCCACCCGTATACATTTAGTGTACGTATTGAAATGATAATAGCCATAACACTTTGACCATATGAAAAAAAAAATCTATGGTCTTATTAAATGTAAATTCTTAAATACATCTATAAAGGGTAATGATAAATATAGAGTTAATTATATCTAGTTAATCAAGATTTGATTAAATACATAAATTATGATAAATAATTTATGTAAATTTTATTCGGATAAATGTTGCAATAATATTGAAAAATTAAGGTTGAGAAATAAATTTGGGTTATTGTAAAATGATGTTTAGATAAGGATTTATTTATTTAAATCAATTTGAAATTTATCGAATGAGATATTTCACGTTTAATAAAATTTGAGAAATCTTGAGAAAGATGTAATTTAAAGTCACTAAAATGGTATTGAATAAGGGAAGGTTCAAACTAAATAATAATGATGTAAAAACCAAGAATCTATATGAAACTGTTAAATTTAACATCTAAGTATTTAAGCCATGAACTGTATTGAAATTAAATGGTTTAGAAATTTGGTATGTATTTGGGACCAAGATAGTTGAATTTGTTATGTAGATAACTAATTGAATTTAATGGAAATTGAGGTTGAACGAAGTCTGGAAATTTGTATTTAGAGAACTAGATTGGGAAATTTAGGGGAAATATTAAATACTTAAAGTATGGAAACATATTGAAATGGAAAGGGTAATTAGGATATCAAATCCAGATTTGAGATTTATAATTGAGATTGAATTTAATTTAAATGGAAAGGTCAGGTTGATGTGAACGATTTGTTAAGTTAAGGAAATTGCAAGTGCTTTACCATATACAGCATTTAATATATATAAATACTATTTGGGAAATATAATTATTCGAAGTGAATTTGACATTTGGGTTTGAAGTATAAATTAAGTGAATGACCACGATGTAATAGTGTATATTTCTACCCTGTAGATAGTTCTATGGACCCTTAAAGGATGGTCATCCCAAACATCCTTTAAGTTATTTGTATTTCAGTTGATATTTCACTTGAGTTGGATTTATTGATATACGAATGTTAATCCTGACTCGAGTGTTTTGTGTTTTGCTTTACGCTCGGGTCAGACCGAGTAATACAGCTTTAGAGACTCACCTTTGGAGATTGGAGCTTCATTTGGAGATCCAACTATCGTTTCAGCTTTCAGTTTTCTAGATTGACTGGTTCAGAGAAGTCATCGGCTCGTACTGAAGACTTTTCTGTATTCCAGAGATTCTGATGTATTTTATTTTAAACTCTGATGTATATAGTAGCTTCATGAACTACTATTTTTCTATTCCGCTGCATTATATTACTCTGTGTCTGTGATCTGTGATTGGTTTATTTACTGTATATTTTAGGTTTTGCCAAATTAAATTAACAATTCGGTATTTTGAATTATTCAAGTCGTACATGTACGGTTTTAGTGTCGATTTGAATGGTCCAAAATAGCGGGTCGTTACAGTTGGAATATATGTTTGCTAATTTAATCCAGTATAAAATTAAAGTCTTAGGATTTTAAAAGGATGAATGTAGGAGTTAGATAGTAACTGTAATTACAGGTAGAGATTTAAAAGGTTATATGACATAGATTTGAAAATAACTGAAAGTTGTGTTGTAGTTATAAGTCTTAATTTGTTGGTTTAATGGTATTAATGTAACAATAACTGAATTGGATTACATACACACAAACATTTGAAAAATTTATTAGGTGGACTAAATTGGTTAAAGTTCATAAGTTGTGCATTTCAATTTAGTAGAAATTCTAAACGATAAACGAAGATTTAAATAAACGCTAAATTAAAACTATGTAAAATGGTGACTTAAGGCCTAGTTATAGGAATTGGGATATAATCCAAAATTTAATTAATGATAGTAACGTAGTATTAGCTAATAAATAGATTTCAATGCAGTAACCAAATGAAAGGAATAGGAATGAATATATATATTGAATAGGAATGAATATATATATTGAATAGGAATGAATATATATATATATATATTGGTTTGAAATGAAATAGAAATGTGTCACATTTAGATGGAGTAAAATTTAAGAAACCTATAAATGTGGAATCAGTAAACATTTGTAAAAAAATATTGCCTAGAATAAAATTCATTTAATATAAGAATTCAAAGGTGGAAGATTTACATTTGGATTGAAAGGTATAATTAATTGAATTGGTGATTTGGGAATTTAATCCAAGGGTTACTCTAAAAATAAATACGGATAAAAAGAGGTTAAACTAAGGAGGGGCATTAATTGATTTTAAGGCTTATTTAATACGTTAATAGGCAAGACTCCGCATTCATACATTTATACAAAGCTAAATAGAAGCACAAGTGTGATATAATGTAAATAGATGGATATCAACCTTTATTTATATGTTAATGGGATTTAATTTCTATTGTATAAAAACCGCAATTTAATGAAGATTGAAATAGCTAATTCATACGTTAGTTGATTTAGCTGGAATATGAAGATATTTAATGGAATAGTGAAATCAAATGGGAATGGGTTCCATTGTTCATTTGAATTCACATTCATCATAAAAACTTATTTGAAAACCAAAGGAATAATAAAGGAATCAAGACTTAATTAGTAATTTGGATTTAAGACATGGCAATTTGGATTTATTGCAACATTTAATACCATAGAATTTAGTAAAGCTTATTCAAATTTTAGTTGACCATTTGTGATATAACTTTTTGAAAACAAGACTATATTTATGAATTGAGTATTTGATTCAACGAATGGTAATTACTTCATTTAAAAATGGAATTTAACGTAAATTAGTACGTTATTAAAGTTAAATGAAAGCTGTAAACATTTGACTTAGAGAACAATTGAGTGAAATCTTAACTAATGTAAACTTCATCATATTGACATCCATAACTGTGAATCATAGGAAGAAGGTGAATAAATGAACTTAACCAAACTATTTATGTTGAATATTGAAAATTTGAATAAATAAATAGTTAAGAAAATTAAGGGAATGGGAATAAAAATTTATTTATAATTTGGAATTTTAATTACGGTGAAAAGGGTTAACTGCAATTAAAAGTAAGTTGAGATGGAAATCAAGTTATTTATTTAATTTGGTTTAAGATGAGAGTGTATAAGTATAAGATTAGGTAATTTGTGAGAATAAATTTATAATTCCCAATTAATAAGAAAGTGCAGAAATTAAAATTGCAAATTTATATACCTATAAATTTTTATTCACATCCAAGCTTGTTAAATTTATTGGGATTAATTGAACTATCTAAGTAATGAAATTTGGCCAATAATAGGAGTTGAAACATAAAAATTGATTTTTTATGATTTATTTAATTGATTTAATAATATTAAAAATAGCCATTTTTGTCACGGACTCGGATTTCGACGAAACCAGTTTCATCGGATCCGTAAAGGTGAATTATAATAATGTTTCAAGTTTCGTTGCGATCGGACTTGTCGTTTGATCGTACGGACTCGAAACGCCTTGAAATTTACGCATTTTGAAATCAATTTGAAATTTTGTTTTTTTAGCATAACTTCTTCATACGATCGAATTTGGTCACGAAACTTTTTCCATCGCGTTCAGAATATTTTAAAACACCTATTTGGATATATAGTTTTAACAAATTCGACTCCGGAGGCATAGCGGGCTTTTTGGACCATGGTTTGTCACGCACGTTCGCGTATCCAGTCTAGCTACCCTACCTCTAGCCTATCTATAAATATACATCTATAAACCCTAGCTCCTTTCTTTTTCATTTGCTGTAAGTTCATTTCTTCACTCTTTTCTCTTTCCCAAATGTATACATCTCAGATCCAATTCCAGATCCATCCACAGTTCAAAATCAAAAGTCAAAACTCAAAAATTTCAGAAAATTCCAGAAAAAATATATGTTGAAGTATTCGATACGCGTAATATACTGGTGAAATTCGTTTTTCAATTGGAGCTGTCGTTTATCCAGAATAAATTCAAACAGCCCCAAAACCGTTCATCATCGCCGTAACAAAAGTTGTCGGATCGGAAAAACATTTCTGGGTTTTGGAGAGGGAACCGAGGGGATCGCATCTGTGTAGTTTGTTTCGAGTTTCAACGGTTGGATTGGCGGGAATTTTCGACTAGGGTTTCGAATTTATGAGGCGGCTGGTGGTTTTTGGTGGCCATTTCGGCCTGAGGTAGGAGCGCCTCGGCTAGGGGGAGGCGTTGGAGGTAGCGCCATGGTCTAAGGCGGCCTCTGGTGGTGGTGATAGTTGGTCAAAGGCCGAGTCAAAGAGGGTATTGGTTCGTTGTGCTCACAGGTGAAGAACTGGAACGCGTCCTACTGTAGCCGCATGATTGATGTTGATGACGTGTGTAGTAGAAGGTGAATGTGTTCTTGTTTTGGTTTTATTTAATTTTGATTTTCAAGTCGATTTTTCGCCATAACTTTCTCATACGAAGTCGGATTCACATGATTTTTTTTTTGTTAGGATCGTAATTTAATTCCGGACTCGATGACGCTGGTTTGGACGAATTCTGAGACGGGCGAATTTTTGGGTTTAAATCGGGTTTGAATTCGATTTAAATTCAAAAGGTGAGTGTTTTAACCCACTCACAATTACTAGAAGCTTTTATGTTTGTTAAATAAATTTTAGAAATGAATAGAAATTTATTTATGAGCTTTTGGCATGTTATTTCATCCATATCTGTTGAATTGCATTTTATTGAATTTAGCTGTTCATTAAATTGATTGATTTCGTATAAATTGGCTATTAGAAATTATTGTGCATATGAACTGCATAGATTAACAGTTATATAAATTATTGGGAATATAAACTGTTAGATTAATAATTGATAAATATAATTTTAAATAAAACTGCCAATTATTACCTGTTGTATATTACCAAACATATATTGTTATTGATTGATATTGATGGATGTTTGTGATTGGATGATGGACGTTTGTGATTGGATTATGGATGTGTTGTTGAATGGACGTTTATTTGGATATCATTAAACTGCAAGTTAGCATACATTTTACATTTCATTCGGGATTGTGGTTTGAAATGATAAAACCGCAAAGTTTATTTTTAAATTGCGGATTGAAATGATAAATATCCGTATCACTTGACCATAGGATAGAAAATTATATACAGGCACCGCGGTCTATATATAACTATTTTAATGTGATTTCTATGGTTTGGATGGAATACGGTTTATAATAATCTTAAATTTTATACCGTATAAATATTTTTCTTCCGTATTTATGTACATGAAAAGTTGGAAATTTTGAAATAAAAAGGTGTATAAATTCCCTTAGTAAAATGGAAGAAAATTTAGAAAATGGAGTTGGATAAATTTATATCATATGTTTAAATGTTATGTTTGGAAATTTAAGATATGATATTTATAATTGGATTTTTCCCAAGATAAATTGAAATGAATATTCTAATATGAATTTGAATTGGAAAAATATTCTAATATAATTGGAATCGAAAAATACATATGTTTTATTACTAGAAATTGGAGTTGTTTAAGGATTTATGTGAATATTCAAACTAAATAATAAAACATTTAATTTGTTGAAAGAATATATTCCAATTTTAGTTTTTGAATATTAATACTCCAATGGATTTATATATATGGAAATTGAAATGGTTTTGGAACTTAAGAGTGATATCTAAATTATGGTTTTAACTTTAGATAAAGAAATATTCCATAAAGCCATATAACTTATTTCTTTACAAAGTGACAGTAAAGTTAAGCCTTTGAAATTCATATACCGTTGAATATCCAAACCATTTGAGTTTTAAAAGTTATGGTTTGAAATTATGGATTTCCAAAATTATTATGCTTTGAAAATATTCGATTTTCAGATATTATGAAGTTAAAGCCTTTTTATTATTGGAAAGGAATTATATTTGGGATAAGTGGTAAAATATGGTTTTGGGTTTTGGAATGATATCGTAATATTATGGTTTTGAAATGGATTATATTCTGGTTTTAAAAGTATAAACTGTTTTAAATAACCGCGGTGTTATAATAACGATGGGTTGGCAAAGAGACCGGGATCGGATATGGACATACTCTCTGTCGATACCGAAAACCACTTTGACTAACCGTGTACGCGGTGGAGATTCCAGAATGAAGTAGGTGGTGGCGACGTTTCCTGTAAGGTAAATACGTGGACCCAACTCCCGTGAGTTGGCATAAGGTGGCTAAAACAGGAGCGATTCTCAGGCCAATGAGGTCATTCCTCTGATCGGACGCTCCTCTTCGATATTATACTTTGACTTGGATTGATTCAGTGGCCACTTCTATATTTTGATTTTGGGGGAGTTAGTTCGAGGTGGGCGGCAGCTGCGCGCTGTGCGTTACCATCAGCCTGGATAGCAATTGGTATATCTACCCTGGCATTGCCTAGTTGTGCCGTGTCACCTACCCTATCGCGCCTTGTACGAGTTTGGTTTTCTCCCGTAGCCCGTGTGATATCCTCTAGTGGCTTCCCGATCAGGAGGGACTATGATATTGGATGGACTACTGGGACTATTACGTGTTAAGGGCTATATGGGTAACCCCTTAACGCTATTAAAAAGTAAGTTTATTTTATAAATAGACACTATTATAATAGCGCAATATACTACATAGTAAATAGTTTAACGGATCCTTAGGAGATGTAAATCCCGAGCATCTCTTGAGTTACTGTACCCATATTTATTTCTGTTTATTTAACTCACATAAGATTTTCTAGTCTGACTCGAGTGTTTTTGTCTTATCAAATTCGCTTGGGTCAGTCCGAGCGTTTCAGGATAGCAGGTTTTAGCTTCGGAGGACGAAGACGAAGATTCAGCATTATTTATATATAGTATTGCACCACACACTCTTTATATTCCGCTGCATTGTTGTATTGGTATGTGTGACTCTGATGTTCATTGTATAAGTGAAATAACTATTTTGTAAACTGTTTTGAATTGTATATTTATTATTATATTTTATCCTTCCGCTGTGAGATTCTATTTTGTTTTATTTCTTCTCTGTTTTTCTCTGGAATCAGAATCGCTGTATTCCAGAGATTCTGATGTATTTTATTTTAAACTCTGATGCATATAGTAGCTTCATGAACTACTATTTTTCTATTCCGCTGCATTATATTACTCTGTGTCTGTGATCTGTGATTGGTTTATTTACTGTATATTTTAGGTTTTGCCAAATTAAATTAACAATTCGGTATTTTGAATTATTCAAGTCGTACATGTACGGTTTTAGTGTCGATTTGAATGGTCCAAAATAGCGGGTCGTTACACGAAGTGTTCGATAATTAAATTGAATCGAAATCTAATTGTAATAATAATTGTTTAAAATAATGTTGGCAATAAGGTAGTAAAATTTGTACAGGTATATTTATAATATAGTTTATAAATAGAAAAGATTTAAAAGTTGAGAAATTTTGAATTTAAAAAGTGTTGTTTTCAAATTTGTTTTCAAAGCCTTCAAATTAATAATAATATTATTTGAAAGTGTTTTGACGAGAAATATATTTTGAAAAAAATAAAGCATTAAACTATTAGACATTATATGTGTAGCGTATTCTACTATATATAAATAATTTGACGGATCCTTAAGAGATGGAAAATCCTATAACATCTCATAAGTTGTTGCACGCACGTTATACACTAGATAGGAGATATGAAATCCCATAAACATCTCTGATGCTATTACACTCATATTATACATGTTATCGACTTGACTTACATAAGGATATTTTATTCCTGAATTGAGTGTTTTGTCTTTTCATTAAGCTCGGGTGCGCCCTGATTTTTTAGCTTATTGAAGATTTTTGTGGAGGACGAAGACGAAGATTTGGTATATTATTACTATTATAATTCCTACATCATGTTGTCTACGGCTTTATTTATTTATTCCTGTTGTTTATGTAACTTTGATAAATGTTGTATAAATTATAATCAAGTATATAATATAAACAGCTTCATGAACTATTTATTTGATTATTATATTCATCGCTCCGCTACGAGACTCTACATTTGTTTTTCTTGTTCTTTTCTTATTTTTCTTAATTAACCCCATTGATTATCTATAGTCCGAATTGTTTAAATTAGACATGTATGGATTATTGTCAATTTAAACCTTCCAAAAAGTGAATCATCACACAATGCATGATATAATGAGTGTAACGAGGAAAAATATATACATATCTACAAACGAGGGTTATCATTTCTTACTAGCCGTAGCATGGCTCATGATGAATCATAAGCTCCTCCACTTAATTATACGAAAACTCAAAGAACGATTTCAAATGATGACCATTAACTTTAAAAATCGATCCATCCCTAGGGTTTTGAATTTCTATGGCACCAAGTGGGAAAACTGTACGTACCACAAATGGTCCGGTCCATCTCTATTTTAGTTTATCAGGGAAAAAATGAAGCCTAGACTCGTATAAAAGAAGTTTCTAGTTTGGTAAAAAAAAATTCTTAGGATAGATTTATCATGAAAAAAATTTGTTCTTTCTTTGTAAATTTTTTCGTTTTCATACGCATCGTTCCTAACTTCTTCAAGTTCATTGATCTGCAATTTTCGGTTTTCGTCAGCTTTCTCAAGATCAAAGTTTTAGTTCTTCACTACCCATAATGCTTTGTGTTCGATTTCAATAGGTAAATGTCAATCTTTTCCATAAGCTAAATGAAATGAGGACATCCCAAGGTTAGTTTTAAACGTGCTATGGTAAGCCCAAAGCGCGTCGGTTAATTTTGAGACCAATCTTTTCGATTTTTGATAAAGGTTTTCTTCAAATTTGTTTTATTTGAAGATTTGAAATTTCAACTAGACCACAAGTTTGAGGATGATACGGAGTGGATAAATTGTTGGTTATTGAGTATTTCTTCATTAAAGTTTCAAAAGAGAGATTGCAAAAGAGGGTTCAGTTATCACTTATTATTGTGTGAGGTGTGTCGAACCTCGAAAAGATGTTTTCTTTAAGGAATTTCACAACAATTCTATGGTCATCGGTGGTTGAGCTTCGATCGGGACGAAATTGATTGGAGATGATGATAAGGATAAGGAAAAGCTATGTTTCAAATTTCAGGTTAATCGGAGTTTGTATGAAGGAGATATGATCGATGCAAGGTAGGAAGAACATACTGTTCGAACCCATCGGCACGCAAGGATGGTTCGAATTGATACAGTTCATATCGATCAGGCACTTAGGAGTTCGTATCGATCGGCTTCGCACCAATCAGATGATGGTTCGAATTGATACACTTCGTATCGATTGGTATGGATTCGGCTCAGTGAAGTTCGCATCGGTTAGGTGTTGGATTCGGCTCGATAGTGTTCGTATCGATCCCAAGGACGAGCAGGATAAAGGACTTCGAATCGATACTGTTCATATCGATATGCATGGACACTGCTCGATGGTTTCGTTTCGGTCAAGATGGGAAGAGGTGGCTTACTTCGAATCGATACTCTCGTATCGATAGCAGATGGACTTTGACATTTTCGTATCCATCAGGTAAAATCTCGCTCGTATCCATCAGGTAAGGCTTCGTTCGTATCCATCATCGTGCATGGTTTCGTACCCATCTGTTTGCTTTCCATTCGTATCGATAGCATTCAACATTTTCGTATCGATCGGATCGATACGAAGTACTCCCCTTGCGATCGATACGAGAGCGAACTGTTGAGTACATGAAGGAGTGATGGACACGTGAAAGCATGAAGCGTGGATATGTGCGCGTCTCTATGAAGGAAGCGTTCAACTCGGCGCACCAAGTGGAGTCAACACGCCGCATAATTCGAATCGACCCGGGAGGATAGCGCCACGTCATTGCACGCGCGTGCTTCAGATGGAGTCGAAGGTGATGGATTCGAGCAGATGGATTTGAAGACGACAGCCAATGGAGAACCCAATTTCAAATCTATCATAACTCAAGATCCACTGATCCAAATGCAACGAAATGTTCACAGCAGCTTGCATGCAAGGTAAGGAATGTTCCTGCCAAGTTTCAGCTCGATTGAATCATTTTTTGATGGATACAAAATCACTTCGTATCGATCACAGATCCAGTCGAAACTTGGTGGGGTCGGTGGCGTGGGCCCACTCACGTGCCAGAAGAAGTCTCCCGAAGTTTGAGCACGATCTCAGCCTCCTACGCCTATAAATAGAGCCCCAGAGCCTATAGAAAAAGGACCTCTTGGCTATTGGACGTCCAGACTCTGCCGGATTCATTTCTATACTTCACTACAACTATTGTACTCGAAATTCTTCATATAACTGCTGTAATCATCTGTAACCAGCAAGGATAATCAATAAAAGGATAAAACTTTGGAGTGGACGTAGGCCGAAGATAGCCGAACCACTATAAGTCTTGTGTCTTTGTTCATTATTTCTGAATTGCTGCTTGTTGTTTGTTGATATCTGATATTTGTGCTTGAATATCATTGGTTTGTGTTCTACACTGGTGCTTTCACGATATTTGGGGTTTGTGACCAATTTTGGCGCAAACACTTTGGTGCTTTCACTGAGAAAGACTGGCACCCGCTGTATTGGATTTGAAGTTTAGATTTGAAGAGTTTGAGGAGTTTTGATTTGAGGACAATGACTAGACAAAATAGTGGAAGACAAAGGGCTGAGAGAAGCCAACAAGGAGGAAGCCAGGAGGCAATAGGAAAGGAGGAAGTCTACATAAACCGGGATGAAATGGAAGCTATGGAAAATTCATTGCAGGAGAGGTTGTTGAAGAGTCAATAGGAAATGATGCAAAATTTCTTTAACCAGATGAGAGCTGCAGGGATGCAGAACTTAGGAACAACTACAGCGGATGTGGATGCAGGACAAGGGACTAGGGTCATGGAACCCAATGGAGGACGGGATACGGAGCCAGAAGGCAATCAACAAGGGCTTGGGGGAAGGCCCACGGGATCCAACACAGGAGGACCTCTGGAAGGAGTTCAACAGGCTAGGGCCAACGTTGCTGAGCCACATGAGGAATATGTGCCGGAGTTCCCTTGGGGGTATGGGGGGCAACCCCCAATAGACAATACTGGATTAGTGGAGATCATCAGAAAAACTGTGCAAGGCGGTTTGATCAACAGAGACTTGGAAGGATTGAATAGGAGTCTGTTTGCTCGGGAAATAAGGATGGCCCAGAATCCACCTAAGTTCAAGCTACCTAGCATGGATGTGTATGATGGTAAGGCAGACCCAACTGATCACTTCATGAGATACACCAGACACATGGAGGTGCTGGGGGCATCGCAGGAAGTAATGGCACGATGTTTTCCTTTGTACTTGACGGACTTAGCTGCAATGTGGTTTAGGCAGCTGGGAGAAGGATCTATCAGGACTTAGGGGGAATTGGTGGAAAGGTTTTTGGGGCAGTTTCGGGTTCATGTCAAGAGACCGAAGAACGTGATGACACTGACATTGGTAAAACAGAGGATGGATGAATCGCTTAGAACTTTTCTAACTCGATTCAGTGCGGCAGTAGCTTCAGTGGATCGACCTGATCCATCAATGGTTTTAATGGCAGCAGTATCAGGAGTCAGGGAGGATTCGGATTTCAAGGTATCTCTGATACGAGATCCCCCACAGGATCTCGACGAATTCTTTCACGAGGCAGAGAGGTTCCTTCGACAAAAAGATGCAAGTACAGATTTAAAGTTGAAAAAGGTTAATGCAACTGAGGGTGGAGGACCATCCACAAAGGTTCGGATAAAGACAGAGGAAAACGGAAGTTGGACGATGATTCTGGAAATGCTAGGAAGCGATGGAAGGATCCAAAGTTTTCCACATACACAGGATTGAACGAGACGCTGGAGCGGATATACCTGGATACTCGAAATCGCCTTCCCTACCGAAGGCCGGCTAGGAGAGAACCATCAGAATGGGAGAGGACATCAGGAAGGCACTGTCTCTTCCATGATTTGGATGGACACGACACCAACAGCTGCAGGCATTTAAAGGATATAATCGAGAAGCATGTCAGGAAGGTACTGTTACCACAGTATATCGGAACTCGGAATGCAACGGCGGAGCAGGAGCAACCGCCGCCTACCTCAAGCCACGATCGTAGAAGGCTCAGGAATGATGATAGATTGATCATCCATTGATCAGGATAATATGAAATACGTAGCGAACTACTGGCAAGCAACCGAGTCATTTACACATGTATGGGGATGGAGATAGCCCCTAGGCATGCTCTGAATGATGATAAACTGCGATGTTGTGGTTTGTGAAATTTATCTTTTGCTTTTTGATTGGACACTGCTTTTCTTTTTGGATTTGGTTTTGGAGTTTGGATTGAACTCCTGGTTTTGCTTGCTTTTTTATTTGGATTTTCCTTTGGATAATTGTTTTCAGTTTTGGATGCTGGTTTGGATTTCTGATTCTCTGGTTTTGATTTGGATTTTGGGATTTGGATTTTGGATTGGATTTTGATTGGATTTTTATCTGATTTTTGATAAACGGTCGTCGAGTATGGACTATGCCTGGCAAGGGGTGAGTCACTTTGCCCGAACGTGGTAAATTGACTCATTCAGGTCGTCGAGTATGGACTATGCTCGGCAAGGGTCCAGAGTGACCAGGATTCGTCCTAGGACTTAGGCCCTGTATTATCAAATGCAATTTTCAGGTCGCTGAGTATGGACTATGCTCAGCAAGGGTCCGGAGTGACCAGGATTCGGCCTAGGACTTAGGATCCATATTGTTTCAGGTCGTTGAGTACGGACTATGCTCAACAAGGGTCTGGAGAGACCAGAATTCGGCTTAGGACTTAAGCCATGGCTTTGTACAACATCCAGGGACACTGGACCGCAGTCGTCAAGTGTGGATTGCACTTGGCAAGAACCCGGAGAGGTTAGCTCAACGTCCAGGGACACTGGACTAAGGTCATCAAGTGTGGATTACGCTTGGCAAAGAGCCCAGAGAGGTTATGGATTCAGATATCGACCCGGAGAGGTCCTGGATTCGGTTATTGGCTATTGGATAAGGATGGATTAGGACTCGGTTGTCGAGTTCGGATGGATAAGGGATTGGCTAAGGCTTTGGTTATTGGATTTGGAATCGGGCATCAACTCGAAGCAGTCAAGGATGACATACTCTGGCGATATGGCTATGGACTTTGGATATTGGAATCGGAACTATTCAAAACACGCCTTCTTACCAAAAGGCATGTTTTGGGGGGCAAAGTGTTATCCCACTTTTTGGTCAAAACTAGAATATTAACAAATTGGCAAGGAATGATGGACATCGGGATTGGAGATCGATTGAAAGCAAGGCTACAATCGATGACGTCAAAATTTGGTTGAGCTTCGATCGGGACGAAATTGATTGGAGATGATGATAAGGATTAGAAAAGGCTATGTTTCAAATTTCAGGTTAATCGGAGTTCGTATGAAGGAGATATGATCGATGCAAGGTAGGAAGAACATACTGTTCGAACCCATCGTCATGCAAGGATGGTTCGAATCGATACAGTTCGTATCGATTAGGCACTTAGGAGTTCGTATCGATCGGCTTCGCACCAATCAGATGATGGTTCGAATCGATACACTTCGTATCGATTGGTATGGATTCGGCTTAGTGAAGTTCGCATCGGTCAGGTGTTGGATTCGGCTCGATAGTGTTCATATCGATCCTAAGGACGAGCAGGATAAAGGACTTTGAATCGATACTGTTCGTATCGATAGGCATGGACACGGCTCGATGGTTTCGTATCGGTCAGGATGGGAAGAGGTGGCTTACTTCGAATCGATACTCTCGTATCGATAGCAGATGGACTTTGACATTTTTGTATCCATCAGGTAAAATCTCGCTCGTATCCATCAGGTAAGGCTTCGTTCGTATCCATCATCGTGCATGGTTTCGTACCCATCTGTTTGCCTTCCATTCGTATCGATAGCATTCAACATTTTCGTATCGATCGGATCGATACGAAATACTCCCCTTGCGATCGATACGAGAGCGAACGGTTGAGTACATGAAGGAGTGATGGACACGTGCAAGCCTGAAGCGTGGATACGTGCGTGTCTCTAGGAAGGAAGCGTTCAACTCGGCGCACCAAGTGGAGTCAACACGCCGCATAATTCGAATCGACCCGAGAGGATAGCGCCACGTCATTGCACGCGCGCGCTTCAGATGGAGTCGAAGGTGATGGATTCGAGCAGATGGATTGGAAGACGACAGCCAATGGAGAACCCAATTTCGAATCGATCATAACTCAAGATCTACTGATCCAAATGCAACAAAATTTTCACGGCAGCTTTCATGCAAGGTAAGGAATGTTCCTGCCAAGTTTCAGCTCGATTGGATCATTTTTTGATGGATACGAAATCACTTCGTATCGATCACAGATCGAGTCGAAACTTGGGGGTCGTGTGGGCCCACTCACGTGCCAGAAGAAGTCTCCTGAAGTTTGAGCACGATCTCAGCCTCCTACGCCTATAAATAGAGCCCCAGAGCCTACAGAAAAGGACCTCTTGGCTATTGGATGTCCGGACTCTTTCGGATTCATTTCTATACTTCAATACAACTATTGTACTCGAAATTCTTCATTATTACTGCTGTAATCATCTGTAACCAGCAAGGATAATCAATAAAAGGATAAGACTTTGGAGTGGAAGTAGGCCGGAGATAGCCGAACCACTATAAGTCTTGTGTATTTGTTCATTATTTCTGAATTGCTGCTTGTTGTTTGTTGAGATCTGATATTTGTGCTTGAATATCATTGGTTTGTGTTGATACACTGGTGCTTTCATGGTATTTGGGGTTTGTGACCAATTTTGGCGCAAACAACTGGTTCTATATGGAATGTCTTCGACCCATTTTGAGACGTAATCAACAGCGAGAAGAATATATAAATTTCCAAAAGAATTGGGAAAAGTTCCTATAAAGTCGATACCCCAAACATCAAAGACTTCGATCATAAGAATGGGATTTAGAGGCATCATATTTCATCGAGAAATTCTTCCAAGCATTTGGCAACGATCGTAAATTTTGGAAGATTCGAATGAGCCTTTGAAAAGAGTAGGCCAAGAGAAACCACATTGAAGCACATTTTCAGCAATTTTTCGTGGACCAAAGTGACCGCCATAAGCTTGGTCATGGCAAAACGGCAGAACGCTTTTGATTTTGCAATTTGGGATGCAACGTCGAATGATTTGGTCGGAACAGTATTTAAACAAGTATGGATCATCCCAATAGAAGTACTTGACTTAGGAAAGAAATTTATATTTATCTTGTTTTGACCAAAATGAGGGAGTTTCTTTAGTGACTAAATTGTTCTCTATGTCGGCATACCACGGAGAGATAGAGACAGAAAGAAGTTTTTTGTTGGGAAAGTTTTCACTGATTGGTAAAGGCGATGGTGCGTTGGGAAGACGAGACAAGTGATCGGCCATGACATTGTTGGATCTTTTTTTGTCCTTGACTGTAAGATAAAATTCTTATAGTAAAAGGATCCAACGAATTAAGCGAGACTTAGCGTCCTTTTTAGCAAAAAGATATCGAAGAGTGGAATGGTCCATGTAAATAATAATATGCGAGCCCATCAAATATTGTCGGAATTTTTCAAGAGCAAAAACTACCGCTGGAAGCTCTTTTTCACTAGTTGTATAGTTAAGTTGAGCATCGTTCAGAGTCATACAAGCGTAGTAGATAACGTAAAGGATCTTCTTGATGCGTTATCCTAAGACAACACCAACTACAAAGTTCGAAGCATCACACATTATTTCAAATGGAAGATCCCAATTTGGTGAGTAAATTACAAGAGCAAAAATGAGTTTGTTTTGAGATGTTCAAAAGCAAAGACAAAATTAGAGTTAAAATCGAAAGGAATGTCTTTTCCAAGAAGAGTCGTATGAGGTCGAGCAATCTCACTGAAGTCTTTCACAAAGCGTCGATAAAAACCTACATGTCCAAGGAGAGAGCGAATGTCTTTAATAAATTTTGAAATGGGTAGATTTGCAATGACATCAATTTTCATTTTATCTACCTCAATGCCCTTATTTTAAATTACATGTCCAGGGACTATGCCTTGAGTGACACAAAGTGGCATTTTTCTCAATTCAGCATTAAGTGTTCATCCTTGCATCATTAAAGAACACGTTCAAGACGGTGTAAACACTCAAAAAAAGAGTTTCCAAAAGAAGAAAAATTGTCCATAAACACTTAAAGAAAACGTTCGATTGTATCGGAAAAGATGCTGGCCATGCATCTTTGAAACGCAGCAGGAGCATTGCAAAGGCCAAAAGGCATACATCGATACACAAAAGTGCCACAGGGACATGTGAAAGTTGCCTTCTCTTGATCTTCGGGAGTGATTGAAATTACGTTACAGCCGGAATAACCATCAAGAAAGCTATAGAATTCATGGCCGATGTAACATCCCATATCCGAAGGCCAAAAGCTAAACGCTATAGATGCTGTAGTCATCCATAGTATTAACCTCTGGTGACAAAATACGATAATGATAATGGTATCCATAATACTAGAAGAACTTGAATATGAACAAAATCGTAGATTTTCAAAAATAGCATTTATGTGATTACATTTCAACAAATTCATATCCAAATTACATAATTCCATAATCATTTCCTAGGTGAAGATCAATTATAATTACAATAATTCGCCAAGAGCAACATATGACGATGCCCCCTTGGTTGATCAGAGATAATATAGTCATATCCGACTCAATATACACAGCGGACTTAAAACAAAATGAAATCGTGAATCCTAATTAGCTATCTTTCAGCCACCTACTCGTCTCCGGAAGCTCTATTCGCCAAAATTTCAAAAATCCAAAAACCTTAACCATTAGCCTACTCAAATCAATTTTGAGCACCCGAGAGTTTAAGGGGAAATAAAAACTTCGAGTCAGACATAAAGCCTGGTGTGTATAATTTTGTTACATCTCTGTTTACTGATATTAAGTAAGACTACACCGCTTAGTGGACGGGTTTTCCCTCACAATATCCTTTTCAAAACATATATTGTGCAATCCTTTCCTACAACCAAATTGGTTAATCAAACCGAGTTATAAAAATTTTCAAATGAAAATGAACGTGTATGGATACACGGCCTAAGGGAATAGATATAGGAATGTTATCTTTCCTATTTTACCCCTCCCCTATTTCATGTTAAACTCTTCATTTAATTCATTGTTAAATGGCATGGCTACACCTTAATTAAATATCAAATCTCAATCCCATAATCAACACATTATTTTATTTTATTTAGCTTATTAAATATTCTAAATTATGTCACCAAAAATTTAGGGTGTTACAGACTCCCCTCCTTAAAGAATTTCGTCCGCAAAATTACGATAAGGTACACAAAAAATCAAATAAGAAGGTAAAACATATCATCAAACAAGTCAGGATATGTATCTCTAATCCTGCTCTCAATCTCTAAGTACAGTCCCTGTCATGGTCGCTCCACTAAACTTTGACTAATCCGGCCGTCTTGGTTCTAAGCCTCTTATAATCCCTCGCAACAATACGAATAGGCTTCCTCACTATAGTCAAATCCGGTTCTACTACTAAGTCCTCTAGCACAGTCGATGCATTAGTAGTCTCCAAGTCTCTAACGCACTTTTTGAGATGAGAAACATGGAAAACGTCGTGGACTCCTGCCAAGCTGCTCGGTAAAATAATTCTGTATGTGAGTTTACCGATCTCTCGAAAATAGGAAGAGGTCCAACGAATTTTGGTGCTAACTTTCCTGATCTTCCAAATCTAATCACACCCTTCATTGGTAATACCTTAACGAAAACCTGATCTCCAACTAAGAACTCTAAATCTTTCCTTCTTTTATCTGCATAACTTTTCTGCCTAGACTGAGCCTCCTTCATTCTAGCCCGAATGACCTCAATCTTTTCTACAGCTTCTCTAACCAAATCTGGACCAAGAACCAACCTATCCTCGGTCTCTAACCAACACATGAGAGATTTGCATGGCCGTCCATACAAAGCTTCAAACGGTGCCATCCCAATACTAGTCTTATAACGGTTGTTTTATGAAAACTAGACTAAATGCAGATGGTCTTCCCATGATGCCTCGAGATCTAGAACACAAACTCTTAACAAATCCTCCACGATTTTGTTAACTCTTTCCGTTTGCCCAACTGTCTATAGATGGTAAGCGGTACTCATCTTAAGCTTGGTTCCCAAAACTTCCTACAGACTCTTTCAGAATTTACTAGCGAAAAAAGAATCTCTATCACTAACTATACTAGTAGGATTTCCATGCAATTTAAGCACAATCTTCAGGAATAACCTCACCAAAATAGGTGTTGTTCTGGTTGAGTTAACTGGAATGAAATAGGCACTCTTGGTCAATCTAGCTATTATGACACATATACAATCATTTCCCTTGTTCGACCTTGGCAACCTGTTGATAAAATCCATTGAAATAGAATCCCACTTCCATACTGGAATATCTAATGGCTGAAGCAACCCACTTGGCTTCTGGTGTTCGGCCTTTGCCTACTAGAAAATCAAGCACTGCTTTACACACAAACCAATATTTCGCTTTATACCTTCCTAGAAGAAATTCCTCTTTATATCCTGATACATACTAGTACCTCCTGGATGAATAGAGAACGTCGAACGATGACATTCCTCCGAGACTTCTTTCCTTATGTTTCCTATACGCAAAACACATAATCTTCCTTTCTTTCTAAACCTCCCATTCTGGTCGAGACTGAAATCTTTCAAATCATTGCTCTCGGTTCCATCTCTTAACTTCCTGATCCGTTCAGCTAATACCGGATCTTCTTCTTATTTAGAAGCAATCCTTTCGATCATCACTGGTCGAACTTCCAACAAGATAATACAAATGTATCTCCACTAGACCCAGCCCCAGATCTCCACTGAACTCTGCAATCTGCTAAGGCTTTAAAATCTTTCCACTCAGCAATCATCGCCAAAACTGCATTCCAATGTTTCCAGCTAAGTGCATCTACAACCTTGTTGCCTTTCCTCGGTGTGTACGCAATTCCAAAGTCATAAGAGGTAATAAACTCAAACCACCTCTGCTGTCTCATGTTTAACTCCTTCTGAAAGAACAAATACTTCAGCAACTTATGATCTGTATATAACTCAAACCTCTCTTCCAGAATTTAATGTCTCTACACCTTTAAAGAAAAAAAAACTGCAACCAACTATAAATCATGCGTCGGATATCTGATCTCATGCGGTCTAAGCTGTCTAGAAGCATAGGCTATCATTTTACCTATCTGCATAAGCACTGCTCTAATCCTGTTCCACACACATTCGTATAAACCACCAACTGTTGATTCCCTTCTGGAAGCACTAACATGGATGCATGGGTCAATGAGTGTTTTGAACACTGGATTGCTTCCTCACACTTATCGGTCCACCCAAACTTCACATCCTTTCTTATCAGCTTGGTCATCGGTGCCGCTCTCTGTAAAAATCCTTAATGAACCTCCGATAATAACCAGCCAACCTAAGGAAACTCTTTATCTCCGTCACTGTCTCGGGTCTCTTCCAACTATTCACCGCTTCAATATTAGTCGGATCCACTGACAATCCTTCCTCTTAGACTACATGACTAAGAAACTTCACTTCTTTCTTCCAGAAGCGACACTTCAAAAACTTCACTTTCAGCTGATGCTGCCCCAGCGTCTCAAGCACCACTCTATGACGAACTTCATGCTCTCTTTCATCCTTAGAGTATATCAAGATATCATCTATGAAAACCAATACGAAACTTATGCAAGTGCTCTTGGAAAACCCGGTTCTTCAAATCCACAAAGAAAGTTGGCGCATAATCAGTCCGACCGGCATAATTAACCATTCGTACGACCCATATCTGGTCCTAAGCACCGTCAAAGGTATATTATCCTCCGCTACTCTAAGATGATGGAAACCTGTTGCCAAATCCAACTGTGAGAATACCTTCCCTCCACTCAAGTGGTCGAAAAAATCGTCAATCCTTAGCAATGGATATAGATTCTTTATCGTCCTGTCATTCAACTTACGATAATCGATACATAGCCTTAACGATCCATCCGGCTTCTTAGCAAACACTATGGCTGCTCCCTAAGGCGAACTACTCTGCCTGATAAAACACTTGCCTTCCAAATCCACCAACTACACCTTCAATTCCCTCATATCTGAAGGGGTCATCTTGCTTGGCGGCCAACTCACTGGTTCTGCTCTCGGAACCAAATCTATCCGGAACTCAATCGCTCGTTTCATCGGCAATCCAACTACAGGCTCAAAAACATATGTGAATTCTCCAACCATGAAAACTCGACTCAACTAATCATCCAATTCTATCACACCGATCAAGACATACACTCAACGCAAGAAGCTTATATTGTATAAATAATCCGATCACTACAATCAGGGTATCTAAGTGATATTTTTCTATCCTAGCAAAATATCCTATCATCATACTCACTTAACCAATTCATCCTAAGAATAATTCCGAACCCTACAAAATCAAACACATGCAAACTGCAAACAAAAGTATGACCTAACAGATCAAACTCTAACTGGCCACATCTCAACCCTAGAGTTGCATGCCCTCCTATTGGAATCACAACCCGTAAGGAAGTAACTAAATATGTGGATTCTAGGTTAAGCTTATCTATCAAACATCTAGATATAAAAGAATGCGATGCACTAGAATCAAATAGAATTCTAATAGACATACCATGAATTTGAAGTATACCTCCTAAAACTATCTTTCCCTTTTCCTGAACTTTTGGCTTCAAAGTAGCAGGCCCCAATGCATACACTTTGCTTTTCCATCCTTAGCGGGATCCATGAATCTGGTCGTAGTTGAAGCACCTGACATTCTTCCTCCCAGCTACTTCCTTTGCCTTTCCAACGCGACACTCGTTAGCAAAGTGCCCCTTCTTGTCACATTTGAAATAGACAATCTCAGACTTACCCTTCTTAGCTACTCCACCCTTCTGAGCACCTTTCTTAGGAAAGAACTTCCTCTTCCTTAGCCTTAGCCTTACTCTTTTTAGAGAATCTAGAAACTCCTCGTGCCTTAAGGCCATCCCCACTACAAAATAAGAAGGATCTCTAATATGAGGTAATGTGGCCCTGGCTGACTCAGGCTTCAACCCCTTGATAAAGTTCTCATTCCAGTTCATCACAGTATCCACTGAAGCATACCCATATTGGACCAACTCCTCGAAACTTCTGGCATACTCCAAAACTGACATATCTCCCTGCTCTAATTTAGCAAACTTTCTGATCAGGTGACCGTGTCATTGCTGATATGAACCTTTCCTGGAACCTCCCTTTGAATTCTTCGCATGTCATAGTCTCCTCATCCACTGCCACAGTCACACTATTCCACCAGAACAGAGCTATTTCTGAAGCTGTTTAGATTCCAACCTCCTCTTCTGCTCACCATTGAGCCCCAGATCTACAAAAATACTTTCGCAGTGCAACAACCAATTCTCTACCTCTATGGCATCCTCTGTTCCAACAAACAGCTTCACTCCAAGCTTGGTGTAATCTTCACTCAGCTTAGCATAATGGTTAACTACTGGAACTTCTAGAACCCCTGCTCCTGCAGCATTTCCTCCAAACGCTCCAACTGCCACTCTCTCTTGCACTATATTCCTAAAAAACTGATACATAGCTTCCATTACAACTTGCGAGACTTCAGCACCCATATTCTATACTTGTGCCTAACCTTGACCGCTTCTCACTAGGCCTGACGTTCCCGTTGGTGCCATCCCCTCCTGGGTGAACTCTTCCTCTTCAACCTTCCATATCTGTATTCAAACCTTATGAGATACAGAAATATAATCTAAAAAGGATAGGACACTAGAGATGAAGCGTATATTTATATATAACAAATACAAGTACGTTACTATAGCATCACCCCATGCTCCAACCTTACTCTGATTCCTTAGGATTATGTTTTAAAAATCATTTTTTAGTCAAAGTTTTTCATAAATCGGGCTCTGATGCCAAGTTGTAACATCCCGTATCTTGAGGCCAAAAGCTAAGCACTACATATGCTGCAGTATTCCATAGTATTAACTTCTAGTGACAAAATACGGTAATGATAATGATATCCATAATATCAAAAGCACTTGAATATGAACAAAATCCCAGATTTTCAAAAATAACATTTTTGTGATTACATTTCAACAAATTCATATCCAAATTACATAATCCCATAATCATTTCCCAAGTAAAGATCAATTTTAATTACAATAATACGCCAAGAGTAACATATGATAATGCCCCCTTAGTTGGACAGAGTTAATATAATCATATCTGACTTAATTATACATCAGACTTAAAACAAAATGAATCTGTCAATCCAAATTAGGTATCCGTCAGCCACATGCTCATCTCCGGAAGCATTATTCGCTAAATTTCAAAAACATGAAAACCTTAACCCTCAACCTACTCAAATCAATTTTGAGTACCCAAGAGTTTAAGGGGAAACAAAAAATTTAATTCGGGCATAAAGCCTGGTGTGAATAATCCTATTACATCTCGGTTTACTAATATTAAGTGAGACCACGCCGCTTAGCGGAAAGGTTTCCCCTCAATATTATCCTTTTCAAAACATATAATTTACAATCCTTTCCTACAACCAGACTGGTTAATCAAACTGATTATATCAAAATAGCAATATCCTTTATGCTATAAATAGACTATCTTTATGTAAAATAGGTAATATATGACTATTTGCCCACAATATAATAGCAAGGTCTATTATGCTATAAATGAACTATCCATCCATAAAACTAGGCTGACTTCCCGCATACTAGACTAACTGTCCGAAATCTAGGCTGACTACAAACTAGACTAACTGTCCGAGTCAAAATGGACTAACTGTCCTAATCATTTTCTTAGGGTTAACTACCCTTTATCTATTTCCTTGAAAAGCTTTTCAAAATGATTTAACCTTTTAAACCACATTTATACAAGTAAAATATATTCTTAGCTTTACTTTAAGATATTTTTCCATGATATATGTTAACAATAAAAATGGCTTGAACGCTAACTCCCGGTGCAGCTCGTGATGAAGTGAAAGCTCCACCCGTTTGCACGGGAATCAAAGTAAAAAGAAAATTGCCGAAAAGTAAAAGAGACAGAGATTTTTATAGTGGTTCGGCTTCTAATAAGCCTATGTCCACTTTACATCTTCCATTTTGTTTTTCGAGCACACTTTACAAGATTACAACACTTTTACAACACGATCTCTTGGTTACAACACAATTAGAGAAAGGAAATTAGAATTTTGATGATGGATTGCTCCTTGGATTCATGTTGAATGAAGTAGATTGCTTGATGAAGATTCTTCGGTGTTTGAAGTGTTTGGAGAGTCGAGAAATCAACAGAGTCTCGGTGCTTTGGAATCTGGAAAAGTCCCCTTCTAGTTGGAGTAAGTGGAGTATTTATAGGAGAGTTCGGAGTTAGGTCGGCAGGGACGACCTAAGGGTTAGGTCGTAGGTCGGTAGGGACGACCTAAGGAGATTGGTAAGCAGCTTAACATGTTGAGGTACCAGGAGAAATCTAAGGAGTTGGTAGGTCATAAACGACCTAAGGAAGTATGGTTCACGACTTAAAGAAATGGCGATCTAAGGGAGTGAGTAAGTAGTAGGTCGTTAGGTCTTAAGTCGCTAAGTCGTTAGGTCTTAGGTCGCTAAGTCGTTAGGTCTTAGGTCGCTAAGTCATTAGGTCTTAAGTCGCTAAGTCGTTAGGTTGCAACCTTTAGGTCGGCAGAAGTGTTAGGTCGGGTACTAGTTAGGTCGTGAACAGGTTAGGCCGCATGAGTTTCTGAGTGGGTAGGTCGCTCATGCCTCTAACCCGCTAACTCGCTAGAAGCTCTAACCCGTTAACTCGCTGGAAGTTTTAGCTCGTTGGATACTCCATGCCCCAGGTCGCATACCATTTTGGACGGGGCGCTGCCCCCTGGACCCCTACGACCTGACCGGTCAGGTCGAACACCGTAGCGGTGGCGTTGCCCACGCACCCCCACCTTGGGGGGTTGGCACCTCCCCTGGACCCCCCCTCCGTAGAGGATCTTAGATGAGAAATCTTTCAACAGAACTTGCCTTGTTGAGATGCTGAGTTGACCAATCTTTGAGACGAGCTATCTTTGGTTTTCTCGGTCGATCTTTTGATATCACGGCCTTGCTGAAAAAGGCGGGATTACAATATATATACTTTACTCAAAATAATGTTGATATGATTTAATAAGCGTCAACTACCCTTCCAAAATAAGTTAAAATCCTTTTTAACTGGAAAATACTTAGGCTATATTGCCTATTTCATACGTTTGAAACCCTTTTTTAAAACATTTAAACAACCCTTTCGAAACCCTTGAAGGTAACCACTTCGAAACCATTGAAAGACACCCTTTCAAAACCATTAAAAGCCTTTCCTTCGAAAGCTTCAAAATGATAGACATCGCTCTTTAAAAACTTTAAATATTTGCTTTCAAAAACATAGGAAAACCTTTCCTTTTAATCCTTTCGAAACCTACTGGAGAACCATTCATTTCAAAACCATTTATTAAAACCTTTCGAAACAGCCAAAAATCAATCCTGTCTAAAGCACTTTGGGTTTAATTTAAAACATGTGAAAACTTTTCTAAACCATTTGAAAATTAACTCCTTCGAAACCTTTGAAAATCATCTTGATCGGAACCATTTGGATTATGCCTTCAAGTAGAGCAAAAGGATCGGAAACCTATTAAAGTCGAAAGCATCTACTTCGAAACCATTTAAAACTATCTCTTTCGAAACCAATTTGGGTTTTACTTATAGAAAAAGGATTCAAGTCGAAAGCATCTGTTTCAAAACCATTTCCTAAGTAATGAAGTGATGATGTCAAAACCATTCCTTCGAAAGCGTTGGAGAGGTGGCCAGATTTTTAGAAAATAAAACAACCCTTTCGAAACCGTCTGGGTCGAAAGGTAGGAAGCAACAACTAAAGGCTTCGACTCAGTCAAAAGCAATCATTTAAAACAAAAGTGCAACCTAATCGAAACCATTCCTTTTAAAATCATTTGATCTAGTCGAAAGCTACTCAGTCGAAAGCCATTTTAGTCGAAAGCAAGCAGGCACATTTTTAATTTAAAACAAAGTACCGCCTCAACCCCTTCGAAACCCCTGGTTTCGACTCCATACCTTCCACCTACATCTAATTCACTACGTACAAGTTCCCTGATACCATATGCATTGGTTTCGACTATGTCAGAAGCAAAGATAAGGAGGTAGAATCTGGTGCCGATGGTGTCAGAACGGTGAAAAACATGTAGCAAATAGTTTTTTCACCTAACTTGCTTCACGTGTCTAATTTTGATTGGTTGCCTCTTTCTTTACCAATAAAAAGTATTGCACTTTTCAAATGTGCTGTCGACTTTTAGATTTTATAATTTAAATTATTTTATAAAATGCCCCTTCTCCTCTTTAATTATATAAAAAATTTAAGTGTCATACCTTAAATAATTTTATATAACCCTTAAAACACTTAGGAAAATTCTAGAAAATCTCTTTTAATATGTTTTCCAACATAAAAAAAATTCAGACCCAAATCTTTTTTTATTTAACCATAAATAATTATTAACCCAAATTAACATTTTCTTTACTACAAAATTCATTTAAATTCCACATAAATTTAGGAAATACTGAAAATTGAGACTCATTTCCAAAATAATATTTACGACCTTTATGAAAATTTGCAAGGCATTTCGATGTCATTTAATAGGGTTTTCACTTTAAAACATATCATAAATTCAATATGAATAACCATAATTTATCAAGTATATATATTCATTCCATCAATCAAAACATAGCAAATCAATGCAAAATATTCAAAATTCATATTAAACCGAAAGCACAATCAAAATAAGATGCAAACATTATTCACTTTAGCTTTAGAGATTATAGAGACTGAGATGTGAATGAATTCGATTTGAATTGGCTTTTCTCTATCTTTTTACTCATGTCCTTGTTAATGGTAGCCAGCCTTGAGTTATAAAAAATTTCAAATAAAAATGAGCATGTATGGATACACGACCTAAGGGAATAGATATAGGAATGGCCTCTTTCCTATTTTACCCCTCCCTTATTTCATGTTAAACTCTTCTTTTAATTCATTGTTAAATGGAACGGATACACCTTAATTAAATATCAAATCTCAATCCCATAATCAACACATTAATTTATTTTACATGGCTAATTAAATATTCCAAATAATGTTACCAAAAATCTATGGTGTTACAGCTGGCTAAACATTCGAGAATTTGGTCGATAATAGGAAGAGGGAAGTGATCCTTACGTGTTGCGGCATCTAATTTTCGATAGTCAATGCAAACACACTAACCCATATGGGTTTGAGTTGGAATAAGTTCATTTGAATCATTCTTGACAATGGTAAGTCCATACTTTTTCGATACAACGTGAATTGGGCTAACCCATGAATTATCAGAGATCGGGTAAATGATTCCGTTGTCGAGAAGTTTGAGAATTGTATCACGAACCGCATCCTTCATTTTTGGTTTAAGCCTTCGTTGCACGTCATAAATATGCTTGGCATCGTCAATTAAATGGATGCGATGCTGAACAAGAGTGGGACTAATTCCCTTTATATCAGAGATCGACCATCCAGTTACTTCCATGTTTTTTGAAAGGATTAAAATTAGGGAATTTTCTTGATCAAGGGAGAGAGTGTCGTTGGAATTATGATGAGTAACATTTCGTTATCACCTAAGCATGCGTACTTAAGGTGATCAGGAAGGGGTTTAAGGTCCAATTTTAGGGATTACTCGATCAAAGTATTAGGTTGAGGTTCGGACTCAACTGGAAGCAATTCAAAAGGGAGCGTGTATTCAATCCCATTGGGGATTTAGTGTAACAATCTTTCGTACTCAGCCTCGTGTTCATCGTTAAGGTCAATCGTCTCATTTTCAAAGTTTTCGTGAATGGAATTAACTTCCAATGTTTGGTTTCTTGGTTCATTCAATTGATTTTCAAGATTGAAAATGTTAAGTTCTAAAGTCATGTTTACAAAAGAAATTTTCACCGAACCGTTGCGATAATTGATTAAGGTATTTGAGGTGGCTAAGAATGGTCGGCCAAATATCAAAGGGATCTGATTCGTAGGGTTGGTCATAGGTAGTGTTTCGAGAATGATAAAATCATGGAGAATATGAATCGCCCTACTCTAATGAGTACGTCCATAATTTCTCCCACATGCTTCTTAATGGAATAATCAGCGAATTGAAGCGTGACCTTTGTTGGTTTGAGCTCAACTAAGCCTAATTGCTCATACACAGAGTATGGAATCAAATGACTCGTGTTCCTAAGTCTATCAAGCATTTGTTAATCGTCTTGTCTCCAATTGTACACAAAATCATATGGGGGCTAGGATCTTTGTATTTAACATGGATTGGGACAAGACTTCACTCAAACTAGTCGTTATGAAGACATTTTTGGGCACTGAGTGTGTCGCTTTTATGAGAAATGCGGATTACAGATCTTAAGGCTAAGATTAACACTAGATGGGGGGTGAATAGTATTAATCAAGAATTACTAAATCTTTTTAACTTACACTGGATTTTATACTGGTTCGAAGTTACCCTACATCCAGTCCCGCAACACAAGTACGGATTTCCTTTCAAAAGAAATTGTACAATTACACCCTCGGTTTCAAGGCTACGAGGTAGACCCTCCAGAATTTCGATCCTCTCGGTAGAGATACTTGATTTTCGGGCCATAAGTTTACCCAATTGATTTACCAAGGCTACAATCACACCTTTTCTCACTTAATAGATTACAAAGAAGTCTATAACTCTGAATAGCACTGAGAATCTTGTAGAGATAATGATAGAGAATCAAACTAGAAGTAATCGAGTATGATTCAATGTTGATTTCGACAGAGTAATGATAAGAATATGTATTAAGAAATGAGGAAGAAGAAGAGGAGTGAAAACCAGAAAATTATGATTGAAAATCCGTTGAAACTGACCCCTATTTATAGAAGAACAACAGCCATGACCATTCATGAAGAGTTATGGCGAATAGACACTTCTTTTGAAATTTGAACTTTTGAATCAAACTGTCACCATGTCGACATGGTCATGCTAGGCATGTCGACATCCCAAAGGATTTTTTGGTGTTTTTGATTTTCTTTGAAAATAACCTTTATCTTATATAAAAACTATTTTAAACTTTATAAATATACTTGACTATAGTTCAAATTCCTAAGTAAATATAAAGAATAATATATATAGATTTTAACTATAATTTTATATTTAAATCTAAGTATAAATATTTAAAAGTTTAATATATTATTTAAAAAGATAGTTTAAAATCAGGAGTAATTTGACTTTGAAAATAAAGATGTTTTTGAGGCTAAAATTATTTAAAATCAGGATCGAGGGTTTTAAATCTTTTAAAAGGAAAGTTTTGAAAACATTTTGAAAACAGGATATAATTTTGAAAATCATTTTGAACAAAAGTTAGTGGATACAAAACAATGTTCCACTAGATTTTTCGTAGGTTCCATCCTACTTAGGGTTCCATCCCTTTAATGGGCTCGAAGCGGATCCATTCCACGAATAAATTGGATTTTAAGATGCCCGTGCTTTTCTACGAGTTTTAACAAAAATTACTAATAATAATAAAAAATACTTATCCTTGAAATCTTGAACTCTTGATAGTCTCGATATCTGTGAGTCTTCTATCTTGATATTTTATCTTGATATCTTGAATCTCTATACTGTACAGTCTTAATTCTTAGTACCTGCATGGTTATATCCTGCATATACATATATATCTAAATTTATAATGTTAGTATTTATATTTTATAATCTATTTTAAGGTTGTTGTCATCAAAACCATCATCTCACGGACTAACAATCTCCCCTTTTTGATGATGACAACCTTTGTTTATAAAATATTATTTCTATTCTAATTACTCCCCCTAAAACTAACAACTCTCCCTTAATCTATACCTAACTACCCTATTTTATATTTCTCCCCCTTTGTCATCAACAAAAACTTACTCCCCCTCATTTTTGGACTTCAGTATCTGCATTGATAAACTATACAATGGAATATATAGAGTAGGAAATAATTATACTTCTAAGCATGATAACTATTTTAAAGATTATGTACATTTCAATGTGTATATATATATATGTTTTACACACCGATCTTAAAATCAATAAGAAATCAATCCACACAAAGTATCAATTCAAACCAAATCAATTCAGACAAATCAAACAAAGTAAATAAAAAATCAAACGTTACGTGGAACTTCCACCCATCCTTCTTCTCCAAAGATTGGGTCTGCCTTAATAGCATCCCAATTATCATTGTCATTGGTGAGAGAGACATGAGGATGTGCTTTGTTATCATCCTTGTGCAGAGAGGAGATCATCCATCGTATCGCATCGAAGTGCCTTTCTTGTTCCTTTATCATCTGCATTTTACTTAATTCTAAATGATGCTAGTTTCGCAGAATAAATGAGAGAATATTCTTGAACGAATGAAGATTTCTTCAAGATTTTCGGATAAATTGTGAATAGGATTAGCCATAGTTGAATTTGTGAAAGAAATGGAGGATATAGATGATAAGAAATAAATTTCAGTGAAGAATTCTGGAAGAAACAGGTATATATAGGTGTAGAAATTCGTTTGAATTGAATAGACATGTGGTAGTTATTCAAATTTCAAATTCGAAATCAATTGCCATTTCTGACTATGTGTCGACATGGTCACGTAGGGGATGTCGACATGGGTTAGTGAAATGTTATGACTAATTTGATTTTATGAATAATTGTGTGTGTATATATATAATATACTAACATTTATTCTAGAGATAAGATAAGGTAGATAACAGTAAGGAAATTTCATTTCATTGTATACTACGATAATACAATGATTAAGCACACAACAAACTACATGAACATTCGAAATAAAGCAAACTAAATCAAATACAACAAGATACGAAAAGATAAAACTAGTTAGAGGATGAAGATGATGAAGATAGTCCAAGTTTCTTGCTGACTTTGGAAAAGAACTTGTTCATCTTCGAAGAAATGTTATCCAACTTTTTACTAACGGATCGTTTTAGAATCCATTGATTCTCCACAATTATCTTTTGGTTTTTGAGAAGGGTTTTGTTCGATGGATTGGAAGGATATTCAATGCTTTTCAAAGAAGTTTCACCTTCTTCTTCTTCTTCTTCTTCTTCTTCAATTTCCATTCCATCCCCTTCTTCTTCTTCTTCTTCAACTTCCTCTTCTTCCATTTCCTCATGAGCCAAACGCTCTTCCTTTTCGGTAAGTGTCTCATAAGGTTGAAAAACAAATGGAATTTTCATAAGCGAAATGTTGGAATGATTGAAAACTTTTCTAGAAATAAATTCTTCGCCTTTGAAATCCACTACAAAATAGTTAAAAATCCGAGTGAGATAATTCCATGGTATAAATTATTCTCACCCATTTCAAGATTTTTAGGATGAAGTTCATCCAAAATAACTTGCGCCCAATTTATGTCATAGTTTCCAAAAATAGCAAAAAGGGCTTTGCAAACTTTTGAAGTAGGATTGTTAAAATTTCCTGATCTTGGGGTCAAAGTATGTTGCAAAGAAGATTAACAATTCTTGCTTTTGGTCAAAAATTTCTATTTTTAAAATCAAAATCATCGTCTCTTTCGGAAATGTGATGAAATGTCTCACGGTCATGTTCATCGATTTTAAAGTTAGAAAGATCCATTCCCGAACTCTTGCAATTAAGAATGGTGCCTAAAAGATCATAATTCAAAACAATTTGAGTGCCTTTGACACTACTCCAAATTTCATCTTCGTTTCCAACATAAAATCTGTGATTTAAATTTTCATAGAAAATTTTGACAAGATTAGGATAGCAAACAAAATCATTTTGAGAAGCATCAATAAGACTAAGAACACCATTGTTTGCAAAAAGAGAATCAATTACATAAGAAGAAAAATCTTGAAAAATAGCAAATTTTTCGGGATGGACTTTAGCATAGTTAGCATAATTGATGTATGCTTTAATTGCCTTCAGATTATTGAATAATTGCTCTTTGATTTTTCTGAAAGTTCTCATGGTTAAGGGGCTGCTTGAAGAAGCCATTAGAGTAGAGAGAAGGGAGCTTGAAGTTATGAAGAGAGAGTTTGAATTTGAAAATGAAAGTGAAAAGATATGATAAAAGATAGTGAATAAATAGATTCTTAAAGTACATATTCTCTGATCAAAAGGTATCTTTTAGAGAATTGAATGAAGTGAAAAGGTGGAGGAAAATTCAAACATTTGAATTCAAATTTTGAAATTCAAATTCAGGTGGCCATGTCGACATGTGCTTTTGAATTTTCATGAATTAATTTTTCCTAAGATCTCTAATATATATATTATTATTATTAATGTCTATTATATATTTCTGAAATATTATTATACTTATAATATATTTCAGAAAGTATTAAAAATAATAAAAATAATAATAAAAATAATAAAAATAATAAAAAATAGATATTAAATTTTGAAATTCAAACAACACACCAATTCAAAATCAATCAATCAAGCAAGCAAGCAACTAATCTTAAGCAAGCAATTTCAACCAATTGTATTGTAAACATGTACCTTTTTCTGAGTCCGTTTCTCTGAATTCGTCGGAGTCATGATCAGCTATGTAGCACAAATTTGAATTATCCGTCTTCTAATCATCATCACTTGAGGACGAGTCTGAGTCATCTAGAGTAGCAGTAAATGCACGCTTCCGTTTCTTTGCTGGTTCATTGTTCATGGGAGGATTCTGCCTTTCTGGATACAGACAGTCTCTTTTGAAATGGCCTGGTTTATCACAGTTGTAACACTTGTCATTATTTGGCACTATATTCTGATTTCTAGAATTCTTATAGTTGTTTCTCTTGAGATTATTTATCTTTCTGTATTTCAGGAATCTCCTAAAATTTCTGGTCATAAAGGCTATCTCTTCATCATTATCGCTGTTTGAGTCTGATCCATCAGTCAATGCATTGAATGCCATTGATTTCTTTTCAGATGCTTTACTTTCTCTTCTTCCGATCATTTGAACTTCATACGACATTAGATTTCCGATTAATTCTTCTATCTTCAAAATACTGATGTCATTTGCCTCTTCGATCGCAAGTGTCTTTTAAAAATTTATCTCTTTGATTTATTTTGACACCAATTGTTAATTATACTTGTTATTTATATTTTATATTTTAGTTATAGAACAAATTCCTAATTCTCTTCTTAATTTAGTAAATATTGATTCATTTAAAGGGTTTTTAAGATATCAGCAATTTGATTTTCAGAATTGATATAATCGAGAGTAACTAATTCCTTGCTTATATTATCTCTGAGAAAATGATGTCTGATATCAATATGTTTAGTTCAAGCATGTTGAGTAGTATTTTTGTATAAATTTATCGCACTCGTATTGTCACAATAAATTGGAGATTTTGAGAAATTTATACCAAAATCTTTTAAGGTTTGTTGCATATATATTACTTGAGAACAAGCCAAAGCAGCAGAAATATACTCTGCTTCAGTTGTTGATAAAGAAACTGTGTTTTGCGTTTTACTAAGCCAAGAAATCAGAGAATGCCCCAAAAAGTGACAAGTCCCACTTGTACTTTTTCGGTCTGATTTACACCCAGCATAGTCAGCATCACAGTAAGATATTAAGTCAAAAGAATCATTTTTAGGGTAGAATAAACCATAATTAGACGTGTGTTTAACATATCTTATGATTCGTTTCACGGCTTTTAATTGTGAGAAACGCGGATTACGGATCTTAAGCCTAAGATTAACACTAGAGGAGGTGAATAGTGTTAATCAAGAATTACTAAATCTTTTTAACTTATGTTAATTTAGACACAAAAGTATGTAATATACAGACATAGATATGATCACAGAAACAATCACAGATGCAGAAATAGAATAAAAGCAGTAAAGGAAAGGGCACACTGGATTTTATATTGGTTCGAAGTTACCCTACATCCAGTCCCGCAACACAAGTACGGATTTCCTTTCAAAAGCAATTGTACAATTACACCCTCGGTTTCAAGGCTACGAGGTACACCCTCCAGAATTTCGATCCTCTGGGTAGAGATACTTGATTTCCGGGCCATAGGTTTACCCAATTTATTTACCAAGGCTACAATCATACCTTTTCCCTTTTGATTGATTTCCAAGGCTACAATTACACCTTTCCTCACTTAATAGATTACAAAGAAGTCTATAACTCTAAATAGCACTGAGAATCTTGTAGAGATAGTGATAGAGAATCAAACTAGAAGTAATCGAGTATGATTCAATGTTGATTTCGGCAGAGTAATGATAAGAATATGTATTAAGAAATGAGGAAGAAGGAGAGGAGTGAAAATCAGAAAATTATGATTGAAAATTCGTTGAAACTGACCCCTATTTATAGAAGAACAACAACCATGACCATTCATGAAGAGTTATGGCGAATAGACACTTCTTTTGAAATTTGAATTTTTGAATCAAACTGTCACCATGTCGACATGGTCATGCTAGGCATGTCGACATCCCAAAGGATTTTTTGGTGTTTTTGATTTTCTTTGAAAATAACCTTTATCTTATATAAAAACTATTTTAAACTTGATAAATATACTTGACTATAGTTGAAATTCATAAGTAAATATATAGAATAATATATATAGATTTTAACTATAATTTTATATTTAAATCTAAGTATAAATATTTAAAAGTTAAATATATTATTTAAAAAGATAGTTTAAAATCAGGAGTAATTTGACTTTGAAAACAAAGATGTTTTTGAGCCTAAAATTATTTAAAATCAGGATCGAGGGTTTTAAATCTTTTAAAAAGAAAGTTTTGAAAATATTTTGAAAACAGGATAAAATTTTGAAAAATCATTTTGAATAAAAGTTAGCGGATACAAAACAATGTTCCACTAGATTTTTCGTAGGTTCCATCCTATTTAGGGTTCATCCCTTTAACGGGCTCGAAGTGGATTCCATTCCACGAATAAATTGGATTTTAAGATGCCAGTGCTTTTCTACGAGTTTTAACAAAAATTCCTAATAATAATAAAAAATACTTATCCTTGAAATCTTGAACTCTTGATAGCCTCGATACTCATGAGTCTTCTATCTTGATATTTATCTTGATATCTTGAATCTATATACTGTACAGTCTTCATTCTTAATACCTGCATGTTTAAATCCTGCATATACGTGTATAAACTTATAATGTTAGTATTTATATTTTATAATCTATTTTAAGGTTGTTGTCACCAAAACCATCATCTCACGGACTAACAACTTTTAGGTACACAAGTCCTTAAGAAATTTAGCATAAGTTGGGGCTTGATGAACGATGTCAAGAAGCGAGATGTTAACTTTCACTTGTTTGAAAATTTTCAACATCTTTTCCATTTAGTCCGAGTACTTCTTGGGTCGAAGACGATGTGGAAATGGAACATGATATTCAATAGGCAGGTTTACTTGAGTAGAAGAAGAATATTGATTGGCATTTGATTCGACGTTTGGCTCCACGTTCTGCTTAGATTCATTTGTTGTTTTAGAAGTGTCGAGAGGGGTTTTCGGTAAATCGTTTGAATTAACGACATGATTATCGATTTGTTTACCGGAATGCAGAGTTGTGATAGCATTCAATTGGGTTACGTTGCTCCTTTAAACAACAAGGGCTTGATTTGAATTTGTGGTTTGATTTCTGGGATTCGGAACAGGCTAGCTTGGGAATGTGCCTCATTCACATTCACTTATAAACATAACTAGTTGGCTCATTTGCATTTCAAGTTTTGCGATAGATTGGCTCGTGTTTTGCATATATGAGGTCAATAAATTTTGCAAATTATTATTTGATTGGAGGTTTTGAGTAGTTGCTTTAGCCAACGTTTCAAGACTTTTCTCGAGTGAACTTAAATGTTTATCGTCTTAGGAAAAGGGAGCAAGATTTGGTTGAAAATTTGATTGTTGCGGTTGATTTTTGAGACAGACCCATAAAATTTGGTTGAAAATGATTGGATTGAAAGGGAGGATTCGAAGCATTATCCAAGAATGCTTGAAAATTGAGACAAACCACATTTGTGTTGGAATTATTTTGGTTCCAAGCAGAATTCAGATGATCTCTCCAACCTGGATTGTACGTTGGAGAAAACGGGTCATTTTTAACCTTGTTGAAAGCGGTGAGTTGTTCGATAGAATTAGGGCACTGATCGGCTATATAATTATGATCGTTGCATTTATAACACATGGGTTGGAAAGCTTGGTTCATTTAGTTTGATGAGAAAACGTTGTAAAATTTATTAATCATTGCGTCGATTTTAGCTTCCAAAGCCAGAGATAATCCTATCGAGTGTGCGCTCGATCGTGAGTAAATTGATTTTTCGTTTAAACATTCCCATTGGGCGACTTTTCGGCTAGGTTTTCAATAAATTGCCAAGCATCATCATGATGTTGGCCAAGAGAGTTTCCTTGGCACATTGATTCGAGCATGGTTCGTGAGCTATTTTCGAGTCCATCGCATAAGATTTGGCAAAGTGTCCATTTTTCGAAGTTATGATGTGGACATTTTATCTAAAGCACCTTAAATCTTTCAAAATATTTTCCGAATAATTCTCACCTGAATTGATGAAAATTTACGATTTCATAGCGAATCTTAAATGTTTTTCCCAAGGGCTAGAACCTTTTTAAGAAAACTTTCACAAATATTTTCTATGTTTTAATTGAGTTAGATTGTAAGTTGTACAACGATTTTTCAGCGTAATTCGTAAGAGCGAATGGAATTAATCGAAGTTTGATTCCATCATCAGAAAGTTGGAGTTTCATGGTTGCGTAAACTTGTTCGAATTTAGTTAAGAAAATGTATGGGACAACGTGTTCAAAATTGCTAAATTTTGGAAGCGTGGCAATATAGTTCGAGTTATTTTCGAAATGGTTACCCATTAGGGCGAGTAACGTGATGCAAGATGGAATAGAAACTCTATAGGGAAAGATTCTATCCATAACAGTTCGAGGGGCATTTTCGTTTTCCATTTTAGGAGGATCGTTTGTTCAAGTTAAATGATTAGTTGTTAAGTCGTGATTCTAATGATTTGTTGTTGTGTCACGAGTTCAAGTACTCATGCACAAGTGAAAGTCGAGAAGAGAAATATGTTAGAGTCGAGTGTAGAGAATGAAACCTGATTTGAAAAATGAACTGAGAAATTGTTTTTGGTTTTTTTTAAGGAAAAATACTTACCAAAAGGAATTTATTTTTTAAAAGAGAGGTTTGATTTTTTTTTTTTGGCTTTTCAAATTTTTTTTCTATGTTTTTGTATTTATTTTTTGAATTTTCAAATATTTACTAGAATGAATTTTTGTATTTGTTTTAGAAAATGCAAAATTGGAATTGACTTTGGTTTTTTTTTTAATTTTCAAATTTTTTTTATATGTTTTTGAAAAGATTATACATATATATATTTTTCGGATTTTTGTTTTTTCAAAAAAAAGAAATTTAAAATCTTAATTTTTATTTTGGATTTCTTATTTTGATTGAAAAATTTCAAAGGAAATGATTTTTTGGATTTTAAAAAAAAGCCTAATGTAAGTTAAATTTACAATTTTTTTTTTTGTTTTGGATTTTTGATTTTTTTTCTTTTTTTTAAATAGGCATGAACTAATGCAACTAAATGAATGCAAGGACTTGATTACAAATTTTCTATCCTTAACAGCTTCTAACTCAAAATTATATAATCACACTTTGTCTTAAATCAACAAAATATTTCTTAGCCAAATAACAGGCGGGAGTTATCGGTGCACCACAATCACCGTAACAATGCAACCGAAGGTTTAAGTAGCTTCAAAGAAATAATCAATATAATATTTACGAATCACTATAATATTTATAGCTTATTATTGCTCTACCACAGCCTAAACACCAAGAAATAAAATTGTTCAAAGAAGACAACTGTCAAATTACAATTAAGCCCTAGGTTAGCTCGCGACTCCCTTAAGTCAATTGTCTAACCATTATTATTAGTCAAATTCTATGATGAAATGAAATTTGTGGGCCAAAAAAAGGGTGTTGAAATTCCCACCTTATATGAATTTGGGTGGTGCCCTTAAAAAAAAGATGGAATGAATGCAAAACAGAAATTAAATATGAATTAACAATGCAACTACGATTAGATTTTGTTTTAGAATTTTTTTATACAAATGCAAATGTAAGCAACCAGCAATGCAATTAAAGTAAACTAAAGATGAAAACACAATACCAGTGCGCGCGGAATTATTAGTAATTGTTAACCAAATTTATGGTTAACACCCCGAAAGGTACTTCAATTCAATGATTGGTGATTTTTGACCTAAACCTTTCGTTGTGCTTGGTAAAACCATTCTTCTAGATAAAGAACTTTTGACTTCAAGGGATCTTTCAACGTGTCATATAAAGCTTTCCTTTGTGTTACATATGATATGATTACTGAACGACCTTATTTCTTTCAAGATGATCTTTAGTGCTTCCGAAAGGTTTAGGATGATTGATCTTATTAGCGGTAGTATAAACAGTAAGCCCTTGGATGACGTATAAAGGCGCTCGCCCTTACCGAAAGGTTTAACTTCCTATTCGAAGACTGGTTGGGATTTGCCGATAGGTATGTGAATGTCTACTGTCGGATTAAACTTTATTCTACTGAATTCAGACTTCATCGAAAGGTTTGATCACTCAGGTAGCAGAAGGTTTTAGTATTGTAAATATAGAAGGACCTACCGACTTAGTTGAAGAACCCAGCCATAAAATCCAATAACTCTGAAGGGTTACCTCTCTTATTAATTTAGATCAGCTGTAGTCTCTACTGATAGGTTGGAGCAGAAAAATAGATGACTTCCGAGGTTCGAAGTTACAACTTGATCAATTAAACTTTTGACTCCATCAGCCTAAATCTCTTAATTGAATTAATCTTGAAAATATTAATCAATAAAATGATGAATTAAACTAGATAATAAGAGATTTAACAAAATGTGAAACTTCCCCTTTTATTATTGAATATTAGCTTTTACAAATCCCCAAATCCATTCTTGATTAGGGTTACAACACATTTCCTTTCATATTCTAAGAATGAGGTGGGGGATAAAAAAATCCATCCCAAAACTAGGACCTTTGGGTCCTATTTATAGATGCAGGCAGCCCTCCTTTCGACTTTATGACTTCGGTTGAGCCGGAAGGTAACCATTTATGAGTGCAAACCTTTCGATGTGGCCGAAGGGTTTTCCTTACTTATGCTACCATGAACCTTCCGGTCTTGTTGGAAAGTTGCTTCTTTGCTTTGGTGTTGATTAATGATCACTGTCTCCCTTACAAACCTTTCGGCATTGTGAAAGATGTCTTGTGTATTTCTCAACCTATTTGGAAGGTTTGTGGTGCTTTCGAAAAGGTCATTAAATAGTGGCTTTCACATGCATTGACTCTTTCTTCTCCTTTGAATTCCTTGGATACCGAAGGCGAAACCTTTTGACCTTTCATAAGGTTTTAGGTTAGTGAACTTCAACGATTGCATCCCTTCGGAAGTTCCGAGAGGTTTGAGCTGCGCTTTTATTTTTCTTGCTTGCCCAAGGACCCTTAGTCCTAGTTGGAAGGTTAATTTTAGGTGTAACATTTTCCCCTCCCCCCATTCAAAGGGATGCTCATGACTTTCCAAGTCATGTTTGCTAAAAGCTTCAAAATTCCCCGCCTTTTGATTTTCCCGCGTTGATCCAGGACGTCCACTTAAGTCTGATCCGACGGTCAAGAATTTGGACGACTTTCCTCTATATAATTTGATTCCTCTTTTTCTTCCATTCTTACCTGAAATAAAAATCGCTGCAAATAAGTAAAGGAATTCCCAAAACATTTCCAGATCTCAACTCACTACAGCAAGGTACTCTTCGAATTTACTTTATAAGTTTTAGTCTCATTCTCTCCATTACCAGTTTCTAATCAGATTTTCAATTTCCCGAGTTCAAAATTGAATTCGGTTTTTCCTAGAAATTCTTTTTCCTCTTAAATCAGTTTTTGGATAAACATTATCCATGGTTTTGGATACCAGATTGGCAGTGTTTGCCTTAGGAAAACTCCCCTTATTGTAGAGTTTAAATTTTATGGCCGAAACTTTCGAATTCAATCCTTAACATTCAAGATAGATTTTATCAATCAGAAATGTTATGTTATGCTTTGAAATTGAGTTAATTTAATTGTGGAAGAGGATGATTTTACTAATAGGTTCGTCTTCCCCGTTCTCGAGGAAAAAATTGAAACGACATTTATTATCGGGTATGGATTTTCTCAAATCCGATATTGCGATCTGGCCCCACTAGCACACAGTTAGGTGATGCAAAATGACTCCCTTATCCCTCCGAAAGAGTTTGGGGGCGGTAAATATTAGCTTTACTTCATATATACCTTTTGATTACGCCAGAAGATATTTGGCGTTACCTTACCATTATGATCGGAAGATTAGGCAACATCATGGTTAGATCTTCTGACCTAGAGCTTTCGGCAATACTAATAGTTTTAAACCTTTCGGTTACATGCCTACAATAGGGTTAGAGACCTTTAATCTCAAAAGTGTGTCTTAACGTCATGGCAGTTCTTCTATGATATTAGTGACAACCATTAATATCGTAGACCTTTTGCTATTATCGAGAGCTTATCCTAGCCTTGCATATGTTTTCATTTTTACTTTATACGAACATATTTGTCTACTTTCATTCTCTTAATAGACACTTAAATCAATAATTGTTAAAAGTTTTTAATTAGAATGTTTTCACCTAGCAGAACAATGAGCCCCCAAAAGTTGAAGCTGTTGCCAAGCATTCCCTCATCGAATCTTAGAGTGACGTTGATGCCGTCTTGAAAGAGTTTGGCATCACTAGGATTGAAGCCATTCCTCCTAGCCACACCGACACCATCGACAACCCTCCAGTGGGGTACTTTTCATTTACTGCCATCCACATATGGCAAAGCGGTTTCCTTCCATTTCCTGCACTTCTACATTCCTTCTTGTCTTACATTGTAGTTGCTCCGATATAGCTTTCACCTAACCTATATACATATCTCATGTCTTTTGAAATACTAGCGCCAGTGTCTGGTCTTTCGTCGCTTGGTCCTGAAATATTAACTTCTTTGACCAAATTGGAAAGGTTAAGCAAGTCCAATAAGCAGATTTACAGGGTGAACATGTATAAGGAATTGATATTGGATGGTATTAACAAGTTTAAGGATTGGGAAAACCAATTATTTTTGTTAAGTGCTTTTCCATGGGGCCCTCGCTTCTCCTCGTAAGATTATTCCAATATCATCTTTGCTTTCCCCATATTTCTTTCTTACTATCCTTTAATCTTTTTCAAATGGTCCTTCCAAAGCACTCAGCGATGCAGATCAAAAAATTATCAATTCATTGGCTGTAGCTCCAAAACATCTTAGGAGCAGGTTGTCACTTTTGACCCTTCCAAATTTAAGGAAGCATTCTTTATTGGCAACTGACTAAAAGATTCTTGATACTTCGCCTGCCATCGTGCTTACCACCTGGGGTAGCCGTTTCTATTCTCCATGTAATGCGGATCACTTTATTTCATTGTCGCCAATCGATCCTGATGCTTCATGTGTCTCATCAATTCAGTGTCCTCTTTCTGCAAAATTTCCAAATTTATTTCATCCGATTCATTTTTTTTGTTTATCGTTATTGTTCCTCCTAAGGCTATGGTGCCTTTAGGGGAAGTTGCTCCTCCTTCCTCATCCACAGATTTCTTAGAAGTTATGGAGTGTTTTGCTAGCTCCAAAAAATCCTTAAAAGGAAGGCAAACAGTGCCTCCTAGTGAGGCCCCTCCAACCAAGATGACAAAGATTATCAACCTTAATGAGGGAGAAGAAGACAGTTCTCCAAAGAAAGCTCCAGCAAGCCCAGTTATTGAGGCTCCAAAAATACTGTGGGGTCAATTCCTCCTTCTCCTGCTCCCATTCCGCCTATCTTAATTTCTGATTCACCAACTGTATTGCCATAGATGCAAGTTTCTCTTTTTGGGACCCCTTCCAAGTCTCACACTCTTCCAAGATCATCGTCTTCTACTTCTTTGCCATTTGATTTTGGCGATCTTGTTATGTCTATCCTCAGTCGGAACACTTCACTTCCTCT
This sequence comes from Allium cepa, assembly GCA_030765085.1. Taxonomy (NCBI): domain Eukaryota; kingdom Viridiplantae; phylum Streptophyta; class Magnoliopsida; order Asparagales; family Amaryllidaceae; genus Allium; species Allium cepa. Next base: position 343,736,315 of record CM060946.1, on the reverse strand, counting down.
TCTCCACCAACCTTTAATCCAAACTTAGTGGGAAACTAACGCTCTCTCGTGAAGCAACAACTTCTGGCAAGTTTTTTTTTAACTAATCAATTTTATTATCACCGGATCTTTCTAATTATTAACCCATATCTCCTTCTTGTTATAGATTTCCAGGAACTGGTTTCTCTTATCGAGTACGCCTCCAAACTTCCTTCTAGATCCTCCAAACTTCAAAAGGAAAAAATGAATTAAAAAGCCAAATTTCTTCACTTTTAGCTACTCGAGATGAATCTTCCTCTAAGCTAAAATGAGTTTAGGCCTCCCTTACCAAGGCTGAAGCTGACGTTGAAGCAGAGAGACAAGCTCGTTAGCTTACTTTCAAGCGATCTTAGGATTCCTTATCTAAGGTGGAAGCTTACCTTAAAGTTGAGAGGCAAGCTCATCGACTCACCCTTGATGATAAATTTGCAAGGGAGCTTTCTCTAAAAGACTTGAAGGACGAAAAGGCTCATTTATTTTCCAAGAACACATTGTTGGAAGATAAATTACAAAAGTCTAGAGCTTCTCTTAAATTTCTGTTCAAACTCTCACTAACTTCCAAAGGCATGTTTCTGATTTCGTCGATTCTTCCCTAGGGCCCATGATGTTGAACTACTATGCAGATGCCCTCTTGCTTGCTTATATCGATAATTGTGAAAAATGTCCTGACCTCGGTTTTCCTTTACTTCATTCGACTATAGCCAAGAGACTCATATGCTAGTCGACGTTTAAGAAGTTACACGGGTGGTCGAGCGAAAGGTTATTAGACATACGACTCATCATTAAGGCATCGATCTAGATCCAAGTCGCCCTAATCCAGAGGTTTAGACAGGCACTGTAACCGTTTCACACTTTTCGGTATTTCGATTGATCGACAAAGCCTGCTGCTCCTGACTCTTTTCATCGAAAAGCTGATAAAAGGTCTGTTAAGCAACCCGTCGTCACAACAAAGCATTCAAGGTTGTCCAACCTTCAAATGGCTGAACTACAACACCGCTTCCTAAAGATTTGTTTTAAAGGCATTAGTTTTGCCCCTAATATGAAAAATATTCTTCAAAGGTCAAAGACCATATGGTAGCATATGTTGGTGATGCTTATGACCAATATTTTATCCGAAAGAGGTTAGCTGAGCAGATCAGAATACTATGAGGGTATGGAGGTTGAGGCTAAGGGTTGTGACCTATAGTAAATAAAAACGATAAGACTATCGCTCACCTTGATGTAGAGGATGCCAAGCTGAAGAAGGCATAAGCGGATGTCGAACAGAAACCTAAGGACCTGAGTGAGCAGGAAAGAAAGGACCATTTAAGCTAAGTTGAATCTATTCACCACAGAAACCATGAGCTGGAAAAAGAAGTTAAAGAGATGAAGGCGTAGCTCGCAAGGAGAAGAAAGAGAAGGATGAAGCGCTTACAATAGCCTAGGGTTACTTTGATGAAATTCTTGCTGCTCACAAATAGAGAGACGATACATTGGCCAAGCGTAAGTATGTGGATGATTGGTGGCAGCCGTAGAGAGATGGGTCAAAGATAGGTTCGAGCCATTCATCATTAATTACAACACCAACGTCATCAATTTTAGTGATTTGGAGTGGCTCGGAAAGGATTATCCAAAGCTCTTACCTTAGCATGGGAGCAGATTATGCGAGAAGAGCAATAGGCTCTAAAAGGAGGTGAGGTAATTCTGGCGGAGCAGGAGCCCAAGATTCTAAATCGAGATGAGATCGAAGCGCCTAAAGTTGGCGAACTTATCTTACATCCAGGGCTAACCTCTACAGTTCAAAAAGGTCAAAACCAAGGCTCCAGGACTACCACTCAAGATTCCACTATGGATCTCACCTTTGGTCTCCCAATTGTTTTCGTTCTCCCATCAGATCCTCCATATAACCCATATGCTCCACAGATGCCAAAGACAAGCATGTTATCCCTCGTTCAGTAGGGGAATTCAGATGGCACCCCTGCTTATGCCGAGCTTCAATCTGGCAGAGGTATCTCACTAACTTCACCCATATTTAAGAGAGCTCACGTGACACCAGTCGATGTCTTTAATCTCTCATTTCATCTTTCTCAAATTTTAGGTCAGCAAGCGATCACTAGCAACTTAAAAGAAGGCTCCTAGCTGGATCAACAAGCAACAGTGACTAAGTCAACAGTCGTAACTATTTCCAGGATAACCCTAGAATCCTAGTTGATGATACTCCAAGTTTGGGCATGTAAATATTTAACGCCTTGGAAGAAGAGATGACTAATGACCTTGCCGGAGTCCAAGTTGAGGATGATGTTGTTATAACTGGGACTTTTGATCTTTCACTAGGGCCCAGCATGCAAGAATTGCTTCAGGCTAAAGACCTGCTAGCCAAGGGGATCAAGCAAGAAGCATAAGAAATGAATATTTGCTTGCTTTTGCATATTGTAGTTGGAGCTTGTTTTATATTTCAGGATGGCTTTGTGCGAGCTCGGCCCCCGCTTTTTGCTTTCTAGTTCAGTGTTAATAAAACTTTTCTTCAAGTTTTATTTTGAAGTGAATAATAAAGACTTTTTGTTTGTTTAAGTCTTCTGTGAATTTGCTTAAATTCTGAGAAATGCACTTATTATCACGCTCTTGCATTTACGAACCATTTCTCATCATTATCGTTAGACTAAATTACTAGTCCAACTTGTTGTTTACTAACCTAGTCTTATCTGACTGAATATGAAAATCAACATCTTGTCATTTTTAGTTAGTGAAAAATGATCACCGGGGTGCCTATTTTCGGGTTCCTACATGCGATCATATCCTATTTTGGAACCTAGTCGAACTCCAATCATCTAGAAAGGTGATTTGAGCATCCCTTTTAAGGATGTTTCAAATGCGATCACACCTAACTTCGAGTGTCGATCAAAGTGATTTGTCTTAGATAGCAATATAGGCATCCCTCTCCAAGATGCTTGTTTTAACCATGCCGAACTCTGGGTGTTGGTTAGAGTTAACCACTCGAGATAGTGGTTTAAACAACCTTATCCTGGATTTTCTCTTTCGATCATTCCTATCTCCGGGCATCGATCAAAGTTTGTATGAGATCCTTCCTATCTTCGAACGTTGATCTTTTGTCTTGTCGTTTTTTAGGAAACATATGGATGCTCTGCCAAACTTTGGGCATAAGGTGTGGGGGCAAACTGTCTCGTTCTACCCTTGAACATTTATACTCCTGCCCCTAAGTCAAAGTTGTAGGAGTTGACAGTTATCTATCTCTGGACACTTGGTGTGGATATGCTTCATGGGTCCGATCATGGACCTCAAAAGCTCGATCGACACCTATCTCTAGGTATCTACATACCTGCATTGTTCATATGCAAGTTCAGTCATGTTTATCACATTTTGCGATATTATAATTACGTAAAAATAGTCTCATAGATCTAGGAAATCGTTTTGCTTTATAAAACATGGGAAATGAAGGATCCTGTCTTGTTACATCTAACTTGACTAAACATTCACAAATTCGGATTTTAATGAAATAACTTCATAAATGTTCTCCATTCCATGCTCGGGGAAGTGAGATCTCGTCTGTAGTTTCTAACTTGAATGTTTCGTCTCCAAGCTTGTGTTCGATTGCTTACGGACCTTCCCAGCTCGGGCCCATATTCACATGGTCTGGGAAGATTCATTTAAGAATAAGGTCGCCAATCTCAAAGGTTTGTCTCCTGACCTTGGTGTTGTAGTACCGAGCACCCATTTTTGATGTACAATCGCTCTCAAATCAGCTTCAACATGCTTCTTATCAACCATGTTGAGAAACTCTAATAGGTTCTCCTTATTCATTTTGGGGTCATAATGAGTCATACAATGAGTAGGTATTTCGAGTTTAATAGGAATAATAGCCTCCATAGGCTAAAGAGAAAGGAGAGTGGGAGTCGCAGACTTATGAGTCGTTTTGTAAGCCCAAATTGCTTCTTGAGATCGGATTTGATAATTTTGTTCATAGCTTCTACTTGTCCGTTCACTTGCTGATGTGCCACTGCTATGAATCTTTTCTCAATGTGATGTTAAAGGAAAAATCCTTGATCTCGGCACTGTCGAATTGGGTTTTATTGTCAGAGAAAATCTTTTTTAGAACCCCAAAGTGGTAGATGATTTCATGACTATGAAGTTGATCACCTTCTAGTAGTGATCCTGGCAAGCTGCTCTGCTTCAGCCCACTTTGTAAAATAGTCAACATCGACTATGGCATACTTCACGCCACATTTTGACATTGATATGACACCAATGATATCAAGACCCAAAGCAGCAAATGGACAGGGGCTGATCATCTGCATAATCTCCATTGGTGAGGCTCAACGAATCTTTGCGAACCTCTGGCACTTGTCCCATTTTCTGGTGTAATCAGCTGCATCTCATTTGAAGGTTGGTCAGTAATACCTGTAGCAAAGAATTTTATTTGCTAATGTTTTCCCCTAGTGTGGTCACCATAAGCCCCTTTTGAACCTCTTTTAGGATTCGCTTGGCTTCATCATTAGCGACACACCGAAGTAGGGGAACTGAGAATCCCTTTCTATATAATATTCCTTCCTGAATAATGTACCTTGAAGCTTAGCAAAGGAGCCATCGTCGCTCATTCTTTTTGTCAGGAAGGGTTCCTTTCTGCATGTAACTCTCGATCGGAATCATCCATGACCCCCTTTTAAAATCAGCCTCCAAGACCCAATCGACATACATGCCGTCGATGCTCAGAGCTAATAATATTTCCATCGGGACCAAGCCCATGACTTGCACATCTCTTGAACTAGCCAACTTAGTCGGTGAATCGGCTTTCGCATTCTCCTCTCTAAGAATATGCGTTATAGTCTAATACTCGATATCGTTAAGCAACTCAAGGGCTCTATTCAGATACGAAGCTAGCCACGCACCCTTTCCCTAAACCTCCCTTCTTACTTAGCACTCCACCAGTTGGGAAACGCAAAAGATGTGTATAGTTTTGACTCTCGGTTCTTTCAAAATTTTCAATCCTACAACCATAGCTTTACACTCTGCCTCATTTCTTATTGTAGGTAAATAAAGTTTCAAGGTGTAATAGATTGAATGTTCTTCAAGGGTTACCAATACAATACTTGCCCTAGAAGAACGCTCGTTAGATGCACCATCAGTGAACATCTTCCATCCAGCATCCCACTCTCCACTGCTCTCCAGAGTATCATCATGTGTACTGCACTCGGCTATGAAGTCTGCCAATGCCTGGCCATGGATTACCCTCCAGGGGTGATACCTTATGTCATATTAGCTCAATTCAATGTTCCATTTCAATAGCCTTCCAGAAGTCTTAGGTCACTGCAATATCTATCTCAAAGGTTTGTTGGTAATAACCTTGATTGGATGGGCCTGGAAGTATGGGCGAATTTTTCTTAAAGAAATCAATAGGCAGTAGGCCAGCTTTTTCGGTTTTAGGTAGTTTCTCTCTGCCCCCATCAATCGCTTGCTAATTCAACACACCGGCCTCTGGATTCAGGACTCCTCCTGCACAAGTGTGACGCTCAAGGTGTGCACCGATATTGCTACTTAGATAAACAAGTCCTCGATCTCCAGCGACATTAATAGGATGAGAGGTCTCTCTAAGTGATTGATCAAAGCTTGGAAAGCATCTATACACTCCTATATCTAAGAAATGTTTCCCTTACCTTTGGTGATAACATCGAAGAAAGGGATACACTTGTTTGTGGCCCTGGAGATGAAGCGACTCAACGCAACAATCTTCCTATTCAAATTTTGAACTTCCTTAATTGACTATGGGGCTTCTATATCCCTCAATGCCAGGATCTTCTCTTAGTTGGCTTCTATCCCTCTCAAGTTCACCATGAAACCCAAGAATATCTTTGACCCACCCTAAATAAACACTTTAAAGGATTGATCATTGTTTCCTGGAGATTTGACCAAGTAACTTAGTACTCGGCATCTCCACCGATCGGCTCAACTGGATCGCTCGGCAACCGCATCCAAGGAGCACTCGGCATCCGAGTTCGTTCGGCGTCTACGGAATGTTCGGCATGGCAGAGCATTCAGCATTGGGAGACCTTCAATATGGAATAACGTTCGGCATGTGAGAATGCTCGGCATGGCAGAATTGACCAGCATCAACTACCGTTAGGCCCAAATATTGGTCGGCCAAACTACCGATCGGCCCTAACATTATTCGGCACTATCGTTCGGCCTAACTATTGTTCAACCTAAGAATCGTTCGGCCAACACATAGTTTGGACTAGGTAGCGTTCGGCCAAAGTATCGTCCGGCCTAAGTTTTGCTTAGCATACAAACATCGTTCGGCCAATACATCGTTCGGCCAAGTCACTGGTTCGGTTTCCAGCATCGTTCGATGCAGATGCTTCCCACGGCATTCAGAGTGTTCGGCCTCGCTGCGCTCGGCATAAGGAGACTGTTCGGCATCCATACCCCGTTCGGCCTTTGACGTTCGGCATCTATGGGTCGGCACGCAGAAGTTACTCCATTTAGGCCAAGATATCCAGCCACCAGGCCCACCAAGGAAGTCCAACCCACCTTCGTCTATAAATAAAGAGGCAGGGGCACAGTGAAAAGGGATCGGTTTTTTGGGAACACTGGAGAAACTCTGCCGCATTGAACACTCTTTCAAGACTTAGTCTTTGGTACTGCAATTGTATTCAAGTAATTAGAAACGGATTGTATCTATAATCAACTATTTAGGAAATCAATAGAAATCCACTTCAAAGTGGACGTAGGCAGTTACGCCGAACCACTATAAATTTAGTGTTCTTGTTCTCTGCACTGAAATTTACATATTTTCTCTATTTTAATTTACTTTATTCATTAATCTCTCTACACAATCTTTCTAAGGGTGTTAGTGACCAATTTTGGTGCTAACATTTTGGTGCTTTCATTGAGAGTTGAATTCTTAAGCTGTTAGGATCTGCTTTGTAGCCACTAGATTGCATAAATACCCCAGAGGAGATCTAAGATCATTGACAAGGCATCTACTGATTCTATTCAGAGTTATAACCAACAAATCTACTATGGGAAGACCACGACACAGATCGGCCTCCCATAACGAAGATGTCCATGAAACTGCTAGCGTACAACAAGTTGGACCTAGAAATCAGCAAGCAACAAGAGGTGTAGGGCCCTCCACCCAAAACCAAGCAGAAGTCATTTTTCGAACAGAGTTCAACGACTTGATAAGAGAATCAAGGAAAGTAGAAGGTAACTTGCTGAGCAGATTCAAGCCAACACTAACCTCATTACTCAGCTCGCTCAGCAGCAGCGCTAGAATGCTGGAGGTAACCCTGCCCCTTATTCTGAATCTGATAGTTCAACGTCAGCTGATGAACCTCCTAGTCGTAGACGCCGTAAGGATGAAGGTGCACAAGCAGACGTTGGGAATCAAGCCCGCGAAGAGATCGGACACCCGAATATCCAAGACCCAAATCAGGCGGGACACCAACCCGCACGGTCCCGTGGAACGGAATCCAACCTTCCATCCTCCATACAAACTCCGGACTTAACAGCTATGGTCAGGCAGTTGATGAGAGAAAACCAAGGCTTGACCAATGAAGATTGGGGAGTGTCCAGAAGCCATACTCCCTTTACGGATGGTATCCTGCAGGCTGAGTACCCCAAGAAGTTAAATATGCCGACTATCCCAGCCTACAAAGGGAAGACTGATCCCAAGCAGCATGTGATGAGCTACAGATGGATGATTGATTCTGCAAGAGCTAATGATGCAACCAAGTGTAGGTGCTTCCCAATCACTCTGTCTGGAATTTCCACCATGTGGTTTACTCGACTTCCCCCACGATCTATATCCCGCTTTGACGAATTGGCAATGAAATTCATATAGCAATTCAGGATACACACCACTCGTCCAAAGGATGTGATGTCCTTATCAAGCGTAATCCAAGCTCCGGGAGAGTCGTTGAAAGCTTACTTGCAGAGATTTCATGTTGCTGCTACCGAAGTGAGCAATCCAAACGACCATGCAATTTTGATGGCGGTAATGCATGGAGTGGATCCAGACTCTGAATTCGGAGATTGGTTGGCGGAAAACCCCTCAGCCACGCTGGAACGTTTTTACTCGAAAGTTCATCAGTTCATAAGAAGGAAAGAAGCTCGATGGAAAAGAAGAGACAAGGCACCAGGGCCTGCTCAGGAGACTGTGAAGAGTACCGTCACCATGAAGCAAACCGGCAATGATTCGAGAGCTCAAGTCAACGTCCAAAATAAGCCTGGGTAGGCTAAAGGATCTGGAGGTAGAAATCCCGGAAAGAAAAGAGAGATGGGGAAATGGAAGTCAAGGATCCCGACCTACAATGAATACACCCCACTCAACGCATCACTTGAGAACATCTATTTGTCAACTTGCAATACTTTTCGGTATAGGAAACCATGCCCAAAGGAATCAACGGAGGAACAGAAGCGGACTGGGAAGCACTGTCGCTTTCACGAGCCTTATAGGCACAACACAGAGGAGTGCAGACACCTCCATGACGCTATAGAAAAGTTGATTAGACAGAAGAAGCTACAGGAGTTCGTTAAAGATCCACAAGACGGAAGACAAGAGACATCAGACCCTGGACGTGGGCCAGCTCCACGCCAACCAGAAAAACCTGCTCGAACTGTGGGTAGATTGGTTATCAACACGATTGCTAGCGGACCTCATCCTACGGATAAGAATTGGCAGGAGATGGAGCGATATGCTAACTCTTTAAGACATGCGGAGTATGAGTGCTGTTCGAATGTGGAAGATGGGACCCCTGCAAAGCAGCAACGCACGATGAATGATGATATTGTATTCAGGAGCAGAGATGCGGATAAAGTGGAGGCCCCTACCATCGACCCGATGGTCATATCTGCGACAATCAGGACGGCATTTGTGAAGAGAATTCTAATTGATTGTGGAAGTTCCGTTAACATCATCTTCAAGAAGGCGTACGACCAAATGAAGCCGGAGACTAAGGATTTGAAACCGTCTAAAGCCAGAATCACGGCTTTAATGGCGCAGCAACGGATGTAGTGGGATATGTGGAGTTACTAGTTGAACTAGGGCAAGGCGAGCGTAGGCGGTTACGTATCCTACCATTGATAGTGTTGGACGTTGACTCTCCATATAACGTATTTCTAGGATGTCCAGCCTCGGCAGAATTAGGGCAGCATTGGCCCCTTGGTGTTTGACGTTAAAATTTCCCACAGACAGTGGTGTTGGAGTGGTACATGGCGATCAGGCGACCGGACGTGCCTCCTATGTGGCTGAGCTGAGAAAGACTCGGTGTAGAGAGAAAGGAAAGGTTGCGGACCGCTCCGCTCGCATCCAAAATGCTGATGATTGACAAGTAGCATCCGAACCCTGGCTCGGGCAACATTCTCGGATCCATAGAGACATAGATCCGAGAGACGATGATAGGGGATCCAGGGAAACAAATGCAGCACTGGCTGAACTAACAATTGATATCCCAGTCAGTCGGGACGACCTGTCACGAATTCTTAAAATTGGATCACAACTCGACCCCATGGTGGCCGAGAACCTTACTGACTTCCTTCGAGCGAATCTTGATGTTTTCGCTTGGACACATTCTGACATGTGCGGGATTTCTCCTACAATTGCGAGTCATATGTTGAACATAGACCCAAGACATGTTCCTGTGAAACAGAAAAGGAGAGGCATGGACCCAGAGAGGTCCGCGCCTCTCAAAGAGTAGGTGGACAAACTCAAAGCCAATGGGTTCGTCCGCGACGCCCTCTACCCTGAATGGGTTTCTAACCCGGTGCTAGTAAATAAAGCGAATGGAAAATGGAGAAATTGTCTCGATTATTCTAATTTAAACAAAGCATGCCCGAAGGATAGTTTCCCGTTGCCTAGGATTGAGCAGCTGGTCGATTCAACTGTTAGGCATGAGTTACTATCATTTAAGGATGCGTACTCCGGATATAATCAAATCCCGATGCACCTCCTTGACCAAGAACACACCTGTTTTGTCACAAACGTTGGGTTGTATTGCTATGTAGTGATGCCCTTTGGATTGAAAAACGCGGAAGCAACTTATCAGCGTTTGGTGAATCGGATGTTCAAAGACCAGATTGGTAAAACGATGGAAGTTTATGTGGATGACATGCTCGTGAAGTCGCGGCAGTCAAACGACCACATCCGAGACTTAGCGGAGATGTTTGACATACTCAGACAATATGGCATGAAGATCAATCCTTTGAAGTTTTCATTCGGCGTAGCGTCGGGAAACTTTTTTGGTTTCATTGTGAATGCATGAGGAATCGAGGCTAACCCGGAGTAGATTCAAGCCATCCGTGATATACGAGTGCCCAGAACCATAAAGCAGGTGCAAAGTTTGAATGGAAAGGTGGCCGCGCTGAGCCGATTCATATCCAGGGCCACGGACATGCGTATTCCTTTCTTCGATGTCATAAAGAAAGGAAAGAGGAATTTCGAGTGGACATCCGACTGTGATGAAGCATTCCGAGCTCTTGTAAGGCACTTGGAAAGTCCCCCGATATTGTCAAAACCAATAGACCATGAAATGTTGTACGTATACTTGGCTGTATCGCAGCACGCTATCAGCACAGCCCTGGTTCACGAGGAAGACCGGGTTCAGAAACCAGTTTACTATGTTAGTAAATGCTTGATGGGGGCAGAAAGAAATTATCCAAAGATTGAAAAACTAGATTATTGCTTGGTGATTGCATCACGCAAGCTTCGTCCGTATTTTCAGGCACACTCAATTAGTGTTTATACTGATCGACCTTTGCGACAGATACTCTAACGACCGGAAACTTTCGGAAGGATGTTAAAATGGAATATTGAGCTAAGTCAGTTCGACATTACCTACCTGCCGTGAAGGGCCATACAAGGACAGGCACTAGCTCACTTCATTGCTGAATTCACTATGACATACGAATCAAACGATCACAATGTCATACCTCCCGTTCGATGGAAGATGTACACCGATGTGGCATCTAATGACCATGGTTGGGGGGTTGGCATAGTTCTTGTAACTCCTGAAAACCGATCGGTTTGCTATGCTTTGAAGCTCGAATTCACATCGACGAATAATGAAGCAAAATATGTAGCGTTGATCGCCGGCTTAAGACTTATTAAAGAACTGGGAGTAAAATCGGTTGAAATCTTTAGCGACTCTCAGCTGGTGGTGTACCAAGTGCGAGGAGACTACCAAGCAAGGGGGCAGAGACTTGCCCCATATTTGGTTCGAGTTCAGGAGCTGCTAGCGAATCTCTAGTACTACGATATTTCACATGTCCCGCGTGAGCAAAACAGAGCAGTCGATTCATTGGCCAAATTCGCGAGCACTGGCGATGCACAGCAAATGGGATTATTTCCTGTTGAGACCCTCCATGCCGCGAGTATAGATATTGACACAGCGGATTACAACGAATGACGACGAAATGAAGATTTCGTGTCAAACTAATCGAAGAACGATTAGATGAAGCAATATAAATCGATGAATTGAAAGATACCGAATGCCCAAATTCGTTGATCTCCAAAAGATACTGAATTCTAGCTATCCCCAATACGTTGATCGCGCACGATACCGTGTTAAAAGATCTACGATTCTTCGACATTGATCTCGTGCACGAGATTCCATGAATCGGCTTCAAATTCGTTGATTCGAGCGCACTCGAATAACGCAAATGGAGAAAGAAGACAACGCACAACTTCCAATTTCAAAGTGGCACAAAGCACACAAACACAAAGTTTTATTCAAAAATCAACCAAGTTTACAAATGACCCAACATCCCTATTTATAGGGTTTCAACGCAAGACATCACTAGGTCGTTAACGACCTATCACAGAGACGACCTAACAGACTCACACACGCGACCTACGAGTTACTTTACAAAACATAAGTGACATAACATATGCAACACAGAACAACATCGCAAACGACCTTTATTATGCGACTCAACAATATTTACAACATACATGACCTAAGACTTAAGAAAGCATACAACACATCAAAGCGACTCACGACCTACGACCTTGCGACTTAAGTACATAGCTCGGCTTCAGGCACTTGCGACATAAGATTTTCAAAACGGCATAGGTTGATACGACCTAAGAAAAAGTAACATAAGAACTTCAGTGACCTAACATAGGTCGTAACTCGTTGTCGCGACCTAACATAGGTCGTAACTCGTCACGGTTGAAACTCGAAAGGTCGGAGCGGCCTAAAGAACGGCTCCCTGGTTTCCTTAGCTCGCTAGGTCGGTTGTCTCGACTCGTTACGTCGTTTGGACGACCTGCCAACACACTAGATCGCTGCCTTTCCAAATTCATTGTAGATTGCTTTCGCGAGCGAACTTCACTTGGTCGTGAGCGACCTAAGGTCCTTAAACGACTCAAATCCATGGAGTTGGTAGATTGCGCTGCATTATCCTCCCCCGGTTGACAAGAGTTCGACCTCGAATTTTCACCTTCCTCTTCCACAACAGGCTCATTCCTATGATACAGAATCAAGTATTTGACATTGAAAACATCAGAGGTATGAACATTATCCGACAATCTCAACTGATACACATTCTCATTGATTTTCTTCACAATCTCTAAAGGACCAATCTTTCTAGCGGCTAGCTTGTTGTAAGTTCCAACAGGAAATCGATCTTTGGTCAGCACTGCATACACAAAATCTCCTTCCTTGAATTCAACACTCCGTCGTTTAACATCGGTTGATTGCTCATGTTTCTCATTTGCCTTAAGCAATCGTTCCTTTATAGCTTTGTGGCATTCTTGCAACTCATTTACAAAATCACTAGCTCGTTTAATAACTCCTTTCTGAATTGGCACTGTCGTCAAATCCAACGGACCCTTTGGAATTGCTGAATAAACAATTTGAAACGGACTGAAACCAGTACTCCGATTAACAGCGTGATTATGTGCAAACTCTGCTTGACACAATTTCATATCCCAGCTCTTCAAATTATCTTTCACAAGACATCTCAGCAAATTTCCAAGTGATCATTCACCACTTCTGTTTGCCCATCTATTTGCGGATGATAGGCGCTACTAAAATTCAGCTTCGTTCCAACCATCTTCCACAAACTCATCCAAAAATGACTTAAGAATCGAGTGTCCCTATCAAAAACAATGGTCTCAGGCAATCCATGCAATCGATAAATTTCTTTAGAGAATAACTGAGCAACACGGACTGCATCGGCTGTCTTCTTACAAGCTATAAAATGTGCCATCTTCGAAAATCGATCCACCATAACATATATAGAATCATTCCATCTCTGAGTTCTTGGCAAACCCAGCACAAAGTCCATGCTAATATCAACCCATGGTCTAGTAGGCACAGGTAATGGCATATATAATCCCGCATTCGTAGCTGTTCCCTTGGAAACTTGACATATGTGACATCTCTCCACAAATCTTTCAACTTCTTTTCTCATGGAAGGCCAAAAATATGATTGAGAAATCAACTGCAATGTACGATCTCTACCCACATGACCTTCTTCATGTAACTCCTTCACAATCTTCATTCGCAAACTATAATCTGGAATACATAATCGATTTCCTTTGAAAAGAAAACCATCCACTAACATATACTCATCCATCTTCCCCTTTGTGACTTCATCCGTAACCTTAGAAAAGTAAGGATCATCCACAAGCAATTCTGGCAACACATCAAACCCAGTCACTTCAACTTTCATTGTAGTCAATAAATGATTTCTCCTGCTCAATGCATCTGCCACACGATTCGTAATTCCTGACCTATGTTTCACTACAAATGTAAATTGCTGCAAGTATGCAATCCACGATGCATGCCTAGCTGCTATCTTGTCCTGCCCTTGCAATTGCTTTAACGCCTCATGATCAGTATAAAGAACAAACTCCTTCTAAAACAGATAACGCCTCCAGTGCTTCACAGCTTGAACAATCGCGTAAAACTCCACGTCATAAGTGCTATATCTCAACATGGCTCCAGACAATTTCTCATTGAAATAAGAAACTGGTCTTCCATTCTGACTCAATACTCCACCAATTCCAACCTTCGAAGCATCAGTGTGTAACTCGAACAATACCTGAAAATCCGGCAGTACCAGAATGGGTGATGTCATCAAAAGTGTCTTGATCTTCTCAAAAGCTAACTCCGCTTCCTCTGTCCACACGAACTTCTTTCCTTTCATGCAATCGGTTACAGGTTCCATCACACTGCTAAAATGTGGAATGAATCTTCGATAAAAAGATACCAACCCATGAAAGCTCCTCACTTCAGTAATTGTCTTGGGTTGTGGCCAACTCCTGACAGCTTCCACTTTGCTTTCATCCACTGGAGTACCCTCCTTCGACAGAACATATCCCAGAAACAAAACACTGTGTGTCATGAACACGCACTTCCTTGCTGTTGCATAGAATTGCTCCTGTCGTAGAATAAACAACACTTCTCGCAAATGCTGGATATGCTCTTCCATACTCCCACTATAGATCAGAATATCGTCATAGTAAACTACTACGAACTTCCTAATAAATGGTCTGAAAATCTGGTTCATCACTCTCATAAAAGTACTAGGAGCATTTGACAAGCCAAACGGCATAACCAGCAATTCGTATAGACCTTCCCTAGTTTTAAAGGCAGTCTTCGACTCATCACCCGGTCTAATACGAATCTGATGGTATCCACTCTTCAAGTCAATCTTTGAGAACATAACATCCCACTCCATTGATCAATCAAATCATCAAACCTCGGCATAGGAAACCTGTATCTCACAGTAATCTTGTTTAGAGCCCGACAGTCCGTACACATCCTCCATGAACCATCCTTCTTCGGTACCAATAAGGCTGGCACTGCACACGGACTCAAGCTCTCCTGAACAGGCCCTTGTTTTAACAACTCCTCTACCTGCCTTCTCAGTTCCTCGTGCTCCTTAGGACCCATTCTGTAATGTGGCCTGTGAGGTAATACCGCCCTTGGCACAAGATCAATCTGATGCTGAATATCTCTCAATGGTGGTAACTCCTTTGGCAACTCTTCAGGAAACACATCTCTGAATTCTTCCAATACTGGCTTTACTCCATCTGGAACTTCAACAGATTCAGTAGTTTCATGTCCAATCAACAAGAACACTTCTGGACTCTCCTCTACTTCTCCAACAAACTACTTCAAAGTCAACAAAGTCTTCAGTTCCTCAATCTCTTCTACTTGCTCTCTTCTTGCTATCTCTTCTTCGGAACTAAAATGATCTTAGTACCCACAGACATAAAGCTGTAGCTATTGGTTCGTCCATCATGCTGCACTGCTTGGTCATACTGCCATGGTCTTCCCAAAAGAAGGTAACAAACATCCATCTCCACCACATCACACCAGATCTCGTCTTTATACTTCTTCCCAATAGAAATGGAACATGAACTCGCCTGTCCACCTTCACCTCTCCTCCTTTCCTTAACCAAGCTAACTTGTACAGATTTGGATGCTTCTCTGTTTTCAACTTCAACTTGCTCACAACTTCGGTAGAAATGATATTGTCACAACTTCCCGCGTCAATCACAAATTTACAAACCTTCCCCAGTATAGTACATGTCGACTGAAAGATATTACTCCTCAACCAACTAGCCTCCTCTTCCTGCTTCGGTATCAAACATGATCTCCTCAACATTAGATTACATCCTTCATCTCCCGTCACGATATCCTATTCATCCCCTTCAACTGGACTAGAATAACCTTCACCAACATCCTCACCTTCCACTTCAGCAATCATAGCTCGTTTCTTAGGCTTCGGACATTCATTGATCATGTGACCAAACTCTTGACAGTTATAGCACTTGAAATCATTGTTTGCCTTAGCTTTAGGGACTTCACTGACAACTGGTTTATTGACTGTCTTGGAAACATTAGCACTGCTACTGGCACCCTTATTCTGGTTGTTGGAATTCATAAGCACACCACCTCCTCATCTCCCTTGTTTCTCCCAAGCAATTGCTTTCTGATGTGCTTCTGCAACAGATCTCGGATCAAACATATTCACCATATCCTGGATCTGCTTTCTCAACCCTCCGACAAACCTAGCAGTCAACTGTTCCTCTGTCTCCAAGATATCATTCCTGGCAATCAGTTGATAAAATTCATCCGCATAATCATTCACCGACTTTGTTCCCTGTCTCAAGTTCTGCAATCGCTGATACATAAGAGACTGATAATTATAAGGCAAGAACGTAGCCTTCATCAACTTCTTCATCTTCTCCCATGATTCAATCTTTGACTTTCCCATCCTTTCCCGTGTAAGTTTAGTCTGCTGCCACCATGCCATAGCTCTTCCTCTCAAACGAGTAGCAACTAACTTAACTCTATGATGCTCAGGAACTTCCTTTAAGTCAAAAATTTCTTCTACATTAGATAACCAATCAAGAAATTCTTCATCTACCATTCCACCTTTGAATTCTGGAATTTCAGTCTTCATCTCCGACTCCCATTTACGATCATCTTCTACCTCCCGATAGTGATTTCGTACTTGGTCTCGATCTCGATAATGAACACTACATCTATCACCATCTTCATTATAATCAAATGTACTTCGATATCGATCTCGACCATCAACATCTCTATAATCACGCATATCTCTTCTACTATGTCTTTCATCATTACGATATGGCTCATCTCCAAAATCACGTGGAGTTCTTCTCTCTTCATCTCTATACTCATAGTGTTCTCTTCTTAAGGAAATTGATGACTCTCTTCTTTCTCTACAAGATTGTGGTGACACCCTCCTCGCTTCCGCAACCGATGGTGAAACTCTGTTTCCTCCATGGTTCGAGATTGGTGACCTTCTCCTTTGACTTTGATTCATGTCAATCATCAATTTCTCTAACTTCCCAATACCTTCATCAAACTTTTCATTAATACGTTGTTCCATTTGCTCAGCTTCTTCTCTTCTATACAACACTTCAACATTTTGATGACAATTAGCTCTTCTCGGCGGCATTGTAGAACTTCAACAAACAACAATCTTGAACAAACTCGCATAAGCAAACTTGACTCGGCTTGATTTCTAACTTGCAACTCACGGCCTTGATCTCCAAAATGACACACGGCTTCAACTTGAACAAATCTCCCACAAACTTGAACAAGTTCGGCTCGGCTTTGAACAACACTTCAAATCTTCTCCCAATAGGCTCGGCTTAGCTATGATTGGCTAAGTCTAGCTCTGATACCAAAACTGATGCAGCGGATTATAACGAATGACGACGAAATGAAGATTTCATGTCAAACTAATCGAAGAACGATTGGATGAAGTAATATAAATCGATGAATTGAAAGATACCGAATGCCCAAATTCGTTGATCTCCAAAAGATACCGAATTTTAGCTATCCCCAACACAATGATCACGCACGATACCGTGTTAAAAGATCTACGATTCTTCGACGTTGATCTTGCGCACGAGATTCCGTGAATCGGCTTCAAATCCGTTGATTCGAGCGCACTCGAATACCGCAAATGGAGAAAGGAGACAACGCTCAACTTCTAATTTCAAAGTGGCACAAAGCACACAAACACAAAGTTTTATTCAAAAATCAACCTAGTTTACAAATGACCCAACATCCCTATTTATAGCTTTTCAATGCAACACATCACTAGGTCGTTAACGACCTATCACAGAGACGACCTAACAGACTCACACACGCGACCTACGAGTTACTTTACAAAACATAAGCGACATAACATATACAACATAGAACAACATCGCAAACGACCTACATTATGCGACTCAACAATATTTACAACATACACGACCTAAGGCTTAAGAAAGCATACAATACATCAAAGCGACTCACGACCTACGACCTTGCGACTTAAGTACATAGCTCAGCTTCAGGCACTTGCGACATAAGATTTTCAAAACGCCATAGATTGATACGACCTAAGAAAAAGTAACATAAGAACTTCCGCGACTTAACATAGGTCGTAACTCGTTGCCGCGACCTAACGTAGGTCATAACTCGTCACAGTTGAAACTCGAAAGGTCAGAGCGGCCTAAAGAACGGCTCCCTGGTTTCCTTAGCTCGTTGGGTCGGTTGTCTCGACTTGTTAGGTCGTTTGGACGACCTGCCAACACACTAGGTCGCTGCCTTCCCAAATTCATTGTAGATTGCTTTCGCGAGCGACCTTCACTAGGTCGTGTGCGACCTAAGGTCTTTGAACGACTCAAATCCATGGAGTTGGTAGATTTCGCTGCATCAGACATGATGGAGGTAGATTTCACGTTAGAAACAGAAATCGAGAAGGAATCGTGGATGACCCCAATCAGGCAGTACTTGCTATTCGAGATCTTACCCGAAGAAAGAAGCGAAAGACGACAAGTCCTTCGTAAGGATTCTCGTTATGTTATACAGGACGGAATAATGTATCGAAGGGGATTGTCAACCCCATTACTCCGATGCATTGCCCATGATGAGATAAAACGAGTCCTGAAGGAAGTCCGTGAGGGAGAGTGCGGTGACCATACTGGGGGGGGGGGGGCAGACATTAGCAAAGAAAGTCCTCTGTTATGGATACTACTGGCCAACTGTGAATCGGGATGCCGCAGACTATGTGAGAAGATGTGACAAATGCCAGATATATGCAAAAATCCCAAGAGCTCGGCCGACAGAGCTCACGTAGATGGTTAGTCCTTGGCCATTTGCAATGTGAGGGATTGACCTAGTCGGCTCTTTACCCATATCCAAAGGTGGAGCGAAATATGCATTAGTTGCGGTCGACTACTTCACCAAATGGGCAGAAGCAGAGCCTTTGGCCATAATAACCACCAAGAAGGTTATTAATTTCGTCGTACAAAATATCATATGCCGTTTTGGCCTTCCACGGACCATCATTACAGACAATGGAACTCAATTTGAGAGCAACGGCTTCAAAGATTTTTGACAGAAATACGGCAATGAGAAGAAGTTTGCAACGGTTGCTCACCCGAAAGCCAACCGACAAGTGGACGCCGTAAACAAGATAATCAAGTCCATATTGAAAAAGCATCTGGAAAAGACTAGAGGCAAGTGGGTGGATGAACTTCCAACGGCGCTTTGGGCCTACAGGACCACCCACAAGTCGCAACTGGCCACACTCCATTCGCATTGGCATATGGCATGGAAGTCGTCATACCCGTGGAACTTGAAGTTCCATCACATCGGGTAACTCATTACGACCCCGAGTCGAACCAGAATCTTTTATTGGAATCATTGGACTTCATTGACGAAAAACGCGAAGAAGCTAACTTGAGAGCGACCGCATACAGACATAAAGTCGCCAAATATTACAACGAAAAGGTCCGATCGAGAATTTTTGGTGTGGGAGACCTTGTTTTGAAATGAGTTTTTTCGATCCAATCTCATATGAATCCCGCATGGGAAGGTCCATACGTCTTCGAATGGAAGCTTGGAGAAGGAAATTTCAATAGCGACCGTCGATGGTGCGACACTCCCCTGAGCCTGGAACAGCGAGCACTTGCGGCATTATTATACAGTCTATTTCTTTCATGTATTAGTTGCACTTATTTCCAGTATGCTTTTATTTCTAGCTCATGACATGTAGTAAGACAATTCAACTTGCTCTCATTAATAAAGGCTTGAAGCCATCTTTTCCATAAATGACTAATGTTTCTGCATATGATGATCCTGTGACAGGCAAACGAAACCGTATTATTCTGGCTGACGTACGAACATGTATAAACGGCTCAAAATCCCCAAGTCTCCGGAGAGCGGACTGGAGTACTCTAAGTCCCAGGAGCGCAGACTCGAGTATAAACGACTCAAAATCTCCAAGTCCCCAGAGTGCGGACTGGAGTACTCTAAGTCCCCGGATCGCGGACTCGAGTATAAACAACTCAAAATCTCCAAGTCCTCGAAGCGAGGACTCGAGTATAAACGATTCAAAATCACCAAGTCCCCGTAGTGCGGACTACAGTACTCTAAGTCCCCGGAGCATGGACTCGAATATAAATGACTCAAAATCTCCAAGTCCCGGCAGTGCGGACTGGAGTACTCTAAGTCCCCGAAGTGCGGACTCGAGTATAAACGACTCAAAATCTCCATGTCTCCGAAGTGCGGACTGGAGTACTCTAAGTCCCCGGAGCACGGACTCGAGTATAAACGACTCAAAATCTCCAAGTCCCTGGAGTGCGGACTGGAGTGCTCTAAGTCCCCGGAGCGCGGACTCGAGTATAAACGACTCAAAATTTCTATGTCCTCGGAGTGCGGACTGGAGTACTCTAAGTCCCCGGAGCGTGGACTCGAGTATAAACGACTCAAAATCTCCAAGTCCCTGAAGTGCGGACTGGAGTACTATAAGTCCCAGGAGCGCAGACTTGATTATAAATGACTCAAAATCTCCAAGTCCCTGGAGTGCGGACTGGAGTACTCTAAGTCCCCATAGCGCGGACTCGAGTATAAAGGACTCAAAATCTCCAAGTCCCCGGAGTGAGGACTGGAGTACTCCATGTCCCCGGAGCGCAGACTCGAGTATAAATGACTCAAAATCTCCAAGTCCCTGGAGTGCGGACTGGAGTACTTTAAGTCCCCGTAGCGCGGACTCGAGTATAAACGCTTCAAAATCTCAAAGTCCCCGGAGTGTGGACTGAAGTACTCCAAGTCCTCAGAATGCGGACTCAAGTATAAACAATTTAAATGACTAGGTCCGCTGAAAGTGGACTGGATATAAATGACTTGAAGTCATTGAGCCTTCGGTGCACGTATTAGAAAATATTCTAAGTGCTTAGAGCACGGAAGAAAAAATAGACAGCTCTCAAAGAATTTCCGAGCTATATGAAGATGAACCGAGAGGTCTACTTATTCACAACAGCTTGGATTTGAATCACAGTCACAAAGAAAATTGAACGATAAGGCCATGGAAAGACAGAAAAACTAAGTTCTATTCATCGAAGATAAGTTTCCATTACAACTCCTTTGAAGCTCGGAATCAAAAGTTTATTTACACAAACTAAGAAAACAAAAATACATGCATAATCTAAACCGACTCTCGTTGAACGAGAGTAATGATTACTTGTTGTGCTTCTTCGCCTTCTTCACCTCCGTTGTCTTCTCAGACGACTCCTCTCCTTCGCGTTTACCCTTGGTACCCTTCTTTGATGAAGGAGTGAGAGCCGAAGAAGTATGAGGGACATCCATGGGTTTGGACCTGTCAGGGAGAATGATCTTTAGCGGCTTATTCAAAGGATCGTCGAGGTCCATGGCTTGAGGTTCGACCTTAATCTTGGTCGTTTCTTCCTTCTCTTTCTCAAGCCTCTCCTTCATGCTCAGCTCGGCTGTGTGCTCGAAGACGCCTGTAATTTCAACTTCATAACTCCCGTCAATTGGAGAGGAAGCCTTAGATTTATCTTCATCAAGCGCTCCGATCACTTGGGCATCGGGACCGGGAGCCTCTCCTGCATGAGGGGCCTCACTTATTTCCTTCCCCGCCTCCTTGGCGACATCGCTCCTCAGAGTGGGATCGAGATCAGAACGGCGTGCACAAAATCAGAAAAAACGAGCATTAGAATACAATAGTCCTTCATAAAGAATGACGACTTCTGGAATCTTAAAATGAAGGGTTATCTACCAGGTTCCGGCAAGCTCTCAGCCTTCAAGGGAGTCTCACCCTCTGGAATGGGAGACATAATATGGACACCATGGCTAGGGTCCTCCGGATTATAACCAATATGTTGCTCAAATGGATCGAGTATCGGCCGATCGACCGATTGGATAGGCGCATGAGCTGGAGGCACAACCCTGGATGGATCGGCAATAAATTCTTTCCCTTTCTTTGAGGGGGAGCTTTTGCAATAAATAACTTTGGCCGCCGACAAGTCGGAAGGCTCATTTCCTTTGAGGAATTCTTTTATCAAGGCCCCCTCATCAATCTCTTCGGTACCGTGCTCGGCCTTCCTAATTTCTATCAAGGCCTCACATGCCTGAGCTAAAGATTCAAGATAGCCCTCGCCCAAAAAAGTCAAGTCTCGGTGGATGAGAACGCGGGCATTGAATTCAGCAATTAGCGGGCCAGACATGCTTTTGACCTCTTCCCTGCCTTCTTCCCTAGCCGCCTCGAGACACGAGTAGATATCCATGGACGCCATCTTTTTGCCCTCTTCACGGGCTTCACTCTTTAACGCCTCAACCCTGAAAAGCTCGCCCTCGAATTTTTCTTTTAAAAGTCGAGTGGCAATTATCTCGTCACAGTATCGTTGTGACTCTTCTTGGGCGGTCATTTTCTCTTCCTTCTCCCTACGAAGCTACTCCTCAAGTTCCTTAACTCGGAGGCTGAGTGCGTCCCTCTTCTTTTGAACCGAGTCCTTCTCTAGAGCCAAAGCCCCACATCGTTGAACAGCCTCGTCGAGTTCTTTCTTATGAGTTGATTCCAGACGAGTGACGGCCTCAACAGTGTCCTTAGTGCTCTGATCGGCGACCTCAAGTTCAGACTTGTAAGTTGCAATCTCTTTATCTTGAGCTTTAATGACATCTTTGTCGAGGATAGCCTCAAGCTTCAGACGATCGATTTCATGTTGGCGCTCCACGGAGACTTCAAAAAGTTTTTCAGCCAAATGAACAATCGCGTCGTATTGAACATAGACGTCGTTTGTACAGGCGATGGCACTCTGCTTGACGTGTCTGGGGATAGGATGAATCGCCGGGAGGAATTTCAGGCCGTCGAAGCAGATTTTTGGAAATTTGTCTTTAAGCTCGGGAAGCCTCTTCGATACTGATGGGTCTGTTAAAGGAGCGGGAGGAGACGGATTTGAAAGTTCGCCTCTCCTGTGAGATTCTCGGGACTACCGAGTGGAAGAGGAATCGCTGTGTTGGTCCCAGGGAGCATCAGATTGCGACCTCTTATGGTCGCGCTTGTCTTTACTTTGCTCCAGGTGAGAGAAGGTATCCTAGTGGTATTTTGGCTGATAGCAAGTTTTCCTCCGAGATGACGAGTCCCGGGAATGATCGTCTTTATCGCCGTCACCATCTCTATCTCGACATCTCCCGGAACCCGAGTCCCATCCGTACTGATAAAAAATAGACGAACCACGAAGAATATCGAATCCATGTGAGTGCCCCATGTCACCTGCACAGAATTCAAATAATACTGAATTAGCAAAGAATAGTGTGATGACAAAAATCTAAGTGCAAATTGAAGTACAAGTGTTCGTGTGCTTCCTAGTGTTTCCCCTCGACAGACCGGTCGCTTTGCTAATAGGAGTTTTATCTCCCTGGCTTTGGGTTAGAACGCCCGCATCGCCTCTGATGGGCGAATGAAGCTTAAATGCCTCCGGATCGTCAAAGTTGTAATTGAGCAGATCATCCGAAATGGAGAGGTTCGATAGGCCCTTTAAAGAACTTTCTACGTGCTGTGAAGAGGCCTCTTTCTCCGTTGGAATAAGCGTAACTTTCGAAGTTCCGCCAAACTTTTCCTTTCTAATCTTGTACGTCAATCCCTTTTTCCTCTTTGAAGGAGAAGATGACGTTTCGATATCATGCACTTCGACTATAGGATCTTGAGCAGGACCCAAATTCTCACCTTGTGCTTCAGGTGCTTCATTCTCTTTGATTTCCCCCTCTTCCTGTACATCAGGGGTGTGGCGTGATGACGACTCAGCTAATTTTTCCCCTTTACCGGATGCGGGCTTGGGTATGGAGACGCCCTCGGGAAGGCTTACTCGACGACCTTCTGCTAACAGTCCGAACCGCGATAGTGACTCATTTGAAATGAGAGTTCAGATGTCTCGTTCTTCGGCGGGAAGAGCTCTAATAGCTTCAACGGCCTCAGAATATCCACGGCCGTCAGGATGTGGATTGATACCTTAGAAGATGAAACAAGAGTTAGAAAAGGCATAGCCTCGACCAAAACATGAGTATCGTTCCAAGAAAAAGACTTACTTCGTTCAACCCATCTCCTCGCGAAACCAGGGGGCAACGCACATAGAACCATTCCTATTTGTACAGGGAAAACTTGCTCCACGCCCCCGTTAAAATTTGGCATTTGTGGTACGACTCGAGGAATACAAAGGAGGGGCTATCTCTCCGCTTCTTGATCATATAAATATATCTGATGTCGCCAGGAGTTGGAGGCCTAGAGAAGATGGTCATGAAGAGTAAGTAAGTGCCATAGATGAAGGCGTGACCGTTTGGGTGCAGCTGCGATGGGGCGATGTCGATGTATTGCAGCACGTCCCGAAGAAATATATTGAACGGTGGCACGCTGCCAACCCAGCACATGAATTTATTACACGTCGTGTATCCAACTGGGGCAGGTGTGGCCGGTCGTGCCTCGATGGAACCAGCACGTCGTCAAAAGGTATTCCGTGGATGGAACATATTCGCCGAAGCGCAACTTCATTGATTTTTGAAGCCTGTGAATCGATAGGGTTGTCCAAGAAAATCGATGCCTTCAGGGCATCGGGGGCTAAGTTATGTGCAGGGGAGGTTGATGGATTTGAGACATCTGCGACTTCCTGTTGAGAGGATGGTCCCGGTCTGTTAGAAATCATAGCGGAGCTAGATTTCTTAGACATCTCCGATAAATATCGAGTTTGATAAGAGCACCTATTTGAGCTATACTTGAAAAAAAATCGACGTCGGAATTAACAACACAAGAATTCCCCCCGTGTAGTGTGTGAACTAGTGTGATCATTTGTGTGTAAGTGCTAAAAAATTGAAAGTCATGGGGTTACTGGTATAAAACCGAGCTGCAAATCATCGCCTTCGAAGACCGTCATCGCTGGCCGTCTCCAAAAGCCTTCCTTATGGTGCCTACTATTTCAGATTTAGAAAAGGTTAGAAGAAGTTATCTGATTATGTCGATAAGTTCAGGTGCGTGTCTATTGAAACTAGGAGGTTATCCGTCCGGATCAGTTCGATATGCTAGTATGCTGGAGTCCTTGTCCTTGTGTTGTTGTATATTAGGCAAGGTAAACAAGTGTTCGGCCTAAGCTAAGGGATGGTGCGACATTCATAATGGCTGGGCCTAAAAGTTGTTCGGCCTAAGTATCGACTGGCCAAACTGTCGTTCGGACCAGCTACCGTTCGGCCTGAATATTGTTCAGTCAAACTTTCATTCGGCCTAACTAACGTTCGACCTAGGTAGCGGTCGGCAAAGTATCGTTCGGCGAAGATTCTGTTCGGCTGAAACAACACTCGGCATCCCATCTAACTCATGCTTCCTCCCTAACCTCCCAACCCACTGTTCGTCATGTGGTGAGGCACGCCGAACCAAACCACGCCGAGCCCCGATGCTCGGCAATCCTCCCTTAACTACGGTCTCATTTTTTCCTCTCTTCCTCCATCCACACCAAACCACCAGAACGGGTCGTTCGGCGAGTCATACCAGAACATGTCGTTCGGCTTCCTAGCCACTTCGTACTCCTCCTCCATCCTTTCTTCTCCTCCAATCTCGTTCGGCACAAGAGAACCATGCCGAACCACAATACACCTCCCAACATCTCCCTCATATATTTGACGCAGGCCACTTCTCTCTCCATCCATACTATCTAGCCCAAACAAATATCCTAATCAAACTTCTATTCCTCTATCCGCGCAACAGCTATCCGCTACAGTTCAAATTTATGAACTCGGGCCTTGTGTTAAGACCCATTCATTCGGGGAAAAGACTTAGATAGAGGGATCACTACCTAGCTAGTAGATCGAGACTTAGAGAAATCTTGGGTTAAGGGCACAGCTTTAATCGATGCCGAATGTATTGGGAAGGAATGGTTGTTAACAGGTGAAATTTGCATGTACGAGATAGCGGAGGTAAAAAAGTGAAAAGCAAAGAAGGAGGAAGACGCTGGCCTTTATAGTGAAGAAGAAGAAGAAGTCGAAGAGGCTATGGCCGGTGGAACCGGTCAAAGCCGCATTGTTCGGCTTCGGCATACAAAGTCGTTCGGCACACGTGGAGCGTTCGGCTTTGGCCATATCGTTCAGCATTCGCGTTACGCTCGGCACACATCACTTCATCAAGTGCTCACAGGAAAACAACCTCCAAGGGTGATGGGCCAAGGTTCAAAGCGAAGCACAAAGGATTCATAGTTCAAAGCATATCGCGTTCGGTCACGCGATACACTTTGGGGGGAAAGTGTTTCCTGGAGATTTGACCCGGCAACTTAGTACTCGGCATCTCCCCCGATCGGCTCAACTGGATCGCTCGACGACCGGCATCCAGGGTGTGCTCGGCATTCGAGTTCGTTCGGCGTCTACGGAACGTTCGGTATGGCAGAGCACTCAGCATTAGGAGACGTCCGGTATGGAATAACGTTTGGCATGTAAGAACGCTCGGCATGGCAGAATTGACCAGCATCAACTACCGTTCGGCCCAAACATTGGTCGGCCAAACTACCGTTCGGCCCTAACATTATTCGGCCAAACTATCGTTCGGCCTAACTATTGTTCGGCCTAAGAATCGTTCAGCCAAGACATAGTTCGGACTAGGTAGCGTTCAACCAAAGTATCGTCCGGCCTAAGTTTTGCTCGGCATACAAACATCGTTCGGCCAAGACATCATTCGGCCAAGTACTGCTTCGGCTTGCAGCATTGTTCGGTGCAGATGCTTCCCATGGCATTCAGAGTGTTCGGCCTCGCTGCGCTCGGCATGAGGAGACTGTTCGGCATCAATACCCTGTTCGTCCTTCGACGTTCGGCATCTATGGGTTGGCACACAGAAGTTACTCCATTTGGGCCAAGATATTCAGCCACCTGGCCCACCAGGGAAGTCCAACCCACCTTCATCTATAATAGAGAGGCAGGGCCATAGTAAAAAGGTATCGGTTTTTTGGGAACACTGGGAAAACTCTGCCACATTCAAGACTCTTTCAAGACTTATTCTTTGGTTTTGCAATTGTACTCAAGTAATTAGAAACGGATTGTATCTGTAATCAACTATCAAGGAAATCAATAGAAATCAACTTCAAAGTGGACGTAGGCAGTTACGCAGAACCACTATAAATTTGGTGTTCTTATTCTCTGCACTGAAATTTACATATTTTCTCTACTTTAATTTACTTTCTTCATTAATCTCTCTACACAATCTTTCTAAGGGTGTTAGTGACTAATTTTGGTGCTAACAATCTTTATTCCATATTTTTGGAGTATACTAAGTATCTCGACTAAGTCCTCCACATAATTAGTCAACAACCACGACTTTAACAACGTATCATCGACGTACACTTCCATCGAATGCTTGATTTAATCCTTGAACATGGAATTGACTAGTCTTTGGTATGTTGCTCCTGCATTCTTCATACCAAAGGGGATAACTAGATAGCTGTACAGTTCCAAATCAGTTATGAAACTAGTGTGTTCTTGATTTACGACGTACATTGGAATGTAGTTATAACCAATGTAGTCATCCATGGACGATAATAGTTCATGTCCAGCGGTTGAATCTACTAGTTGATCGATTTTTAGGAGAAGGAAGTCATCTTTCATACATGCCTTGTTAAAATTTGAATAGTCAATGCACGTTCTCCACTTCCCGTTGGAACTCTTCACTATGATTGATCTTCACTAGGATTGGATCTTCACTAGGATTGGATCGGATACCCATTCCAGGAACAAAGCATTATGGATGAAGCCATTGTCTTTTAGCTTATCCGCTATTTCCTTCGGTGCAATGGATTTTTTTCGAACCAGGCTATGGCGTTTCTATTTCATAGGAATGCACTTGGTATTTACATTTAATGCATGACATGCTATCTTCCGCGATATTCCACATATGTCGGAATGTGTCTAGGTGAACACATCCTGGTTCAACCGGAGAAAACCAGCTAACTCTTTCATCATCCTTGTCCCAAGTTGGGATCCGATCTTCAAGACCCACGTAAGTTCATCCTGACTAACAAGGATGTTGATCATCAAATCTGTAGAACCCTTGCATCCTTTGGCTCTTTCCTCGGACCCTTATCCCTTTTGAAACCAACCATGTTACCCAAGCCTAGGCTCAGGTTATGGTTGCTATGCATCCAAATCTTTGATGAGAGAGTCCTCTCTATACCTTTCCCTTTATGTCTTCACTTTGCCTCTTTCAGCTCGGCAACATAGCATTCTCGGTCAAGCTCCTGACCACCTTGTACAACTCCCACACCGTTCTTTGTTCGTAATTTCATCGTCAAGCACTATAGAACTATGGCCACTCGAAATTCTACAAGGGTCGGTTGGCCCAAAAAGGTATTATACACAAAGTCAATATCTAAAATAATAAAAGGCATATCCTACACTCTCTTGCGGTCTTCCTCTCCAAGCACCGCCGAAAAATCCATATATCCTACCGACTCAGTAGTAGTCTTGTTAAACCTCTAGAATTAAGATTTACACGGCTTTGAGTCTTTTCTCTCTAGAAGCATCTAGCCATAGGCTTTCCTAAACAAAATGTTGACTGAGCTCTCACAGGCGACTAGCACTTTTCTCACAATTGGAGGGCCAATTCTAGCCAAAATCACCAACGGATCAATAATCGAGGACTTCACTCTATCAGCATATCTATTTCTTAATATAGTATCATCTTCCATAGTCTTAAGTTGCTTTGTCGGAGCACCATCTTCGACGGCAAAGCAGCTCTTATTTATTGCATGTTTCAATGCATTCACATACCTCTCTATGTTGTTCTAGCCCTTCTCATCTGGATGTAGTCCACCAATGATAGTATTAATCAATAAAAGTTTCTAACGCCTTATGGGCTCATCATAACCAGGCCCAGCTTGGTTTAAAGTTCCCTGCCCGCCATCCTATGGGGTTTTCACAAACTTCCATATCTTTTTCTTTCAAATCAAATCCTCGATCACATCATGCAAATACCTACACTCGTTCATGTTGTGACCATGTGTTTCATGAGATTGACAAAACTTTCTAGACTTTTTCTCTTTTCAGACAGCTCCCTCGGAGCTGGCTTCCTATGTTGGTTGGTACCTTGAGTAGCCAGGTATATGTTCTTGATCGAGTTGTTTAACGTGATGTTGTTGTCATATTTTAGGATTCTAGGCCGTCTCCTCAAATCCAATTTCTTATTTTTAACCCCGGTATTGTTCCCGCTCTATCTGCCAATTTTATTCCCCGCATTCACATCCATGTTCCCAGAATTCCTTACGGACTGCTTCACAGTGATGTTACACTATATCACCTCTGTCGACTGCTCGACATTGGCTTTTCCGGAGGTAGTGGTTACCACTTCCAAGTGCAATAACTAAATCATCATTCTATAGAACACATCCATTATCGGTGGAGGTTTCATCTTCAACCACCTCGCAAAATCAGTATCGAGATGGATCCCCCTGATTAATGCCATTAGCACAATATCTTCTTGAGTTACTCACTTCGGTAACTATAGTATTGAACATATGCAAGAAATCTTTTAAAGACTCTCTCATCCCCTAGAAGAGATTGGATAATGACATGACGTCCTTCAAATGAGTGGCATGTAAATGGTATTGCTCAATGAATTTCCATGCGAATTGCCCGAAAGACGATATGGATCATAGCAGCAGCCAGGTGAACCTCATTGCCGCTACTCCTTCTAGGAAAATTGGGAAACAGCGACATCTCACAACATCAGTAGTTGTGGTATAATCTATGTGGCGGTCATATTTCATCCAATGTTGCCTCTGCTCCATTTTCCCATTATACAGCGGCATCATCGGAATCGCAAACCTCCTCGGATATTTCTTGCATAGGATCGCCTTCGTGAATGGATTCTTGCTCAGGAAGGAACCCCAATCATCATTGCTCTAATATTGGTTCACACTTACAAGTCTCCTTACCATATTAGCCAAATCCAGCTCTTCTAGATCAATCAAACGATGGTGATTGTGATCTGCCTCGAGTTTGGTCCGTAAACACTTTAGATTAGTTTCATGATACCTGGGTTCCCTGACCCAGGAGAACCATTCGTTCAGCAGTTCTATATGCACAATCCCTTTGTGGAGGATCCATAATGGTCACATGATCTCCAACATTCTGGCTATCTATAACATAACCATAAGTCAACCCTACATCATCATTCCAAAGTCAATGACCTGAACCAACACTTGATGGTTCGTTATCGATCCCTCTTGGTGGATCTATACCGATCTATAAACCTTTGCCATGACTTGTTGCCGACCATTGTTTCAACGTTCCTGCCTCATTTCTAAACATCTTCTGCCTTTTGTAACTTTTCCTTTGCTCCGATGATGAGGAGCTGTCAAATTTTAAATCAGAAGGTGTCAAGCTCTCCTGCTTCTCTTATGTCTGTTAGTCAATTGATTCAACAAATACAAACTCTATTGCATTTTCCATTTCAACTCATTGTAACTCTATTACTACTCATCATTCATCTATTTCATCATGTGGTCCATCTTGGCCCAAGTTATCACATCTGTCGAGTTTCGACCCTCAGTAGCGATTGGCTGTTCAACCTCCTCAACATGTTAGGAATCGACATTCTCAACATCCTCGAAAGCTCTTGAAGTTATCGATCGATCTCTTTGTGCAGCCATTATGAATGGCTTCTAGTAGACTTTTTGGAAATTTGAGTTGTTCAAAAGAGCAAAAAGAAAAGAAATTGGATCTATCTCTTGGATTTAGGCAATCCAATATTAGATGATGGATACAAACGCCTTATAATCATGTTATCAATGAAAGCATCAAAATGTTTCACCAAAATTTGGCACAAACACCCAAGAGAATAAAGTAGAGAATAAATTAAATAAATATAAATGGAAAATGAAGTAAAAATGAGACAAACAAAGTTTATAGTGGCTCAGCCCACAGATGCCTATGTCCACTTAGTATTTCTATTGAATGTACTGGTGTTTACAAGTAAAGTTCTTATGGATCAGTATGAATCCACGAGGTTATAAGAGAATTATAGAAAAACTTGTAAAGAAGCCAAAAGATCTCTTAAAATGAGCTCCTAACCATCTATTTGTAGTTGTAAGTCGCTTGAAAACTCTCTTCCACGATCTCCCTCACATTTTCCGTGTCCAGGAATAATTCCACTCGACAAAACATGGCCATGTCAGCAAACAGCTATGGATCGGTACCGATCCATAAGATCCACTTGTGGATCAATTCTAATGGTTTGTGTGATGGTGGCTTGTTGTAAGCTTCGTGTTTTCTATCTTGAAAGCTTAGCTAGAGGCTTGTTTCAGGATTGATAAGATGGATCAGAGGTGGAATGGATTTGCTGACTTCAAATAACCGAGTAGATCGATAGAAAATTACATGCGACCGGTTCTTTGAAGCCTGGAATAGCTTTCTTACATTAACACTTGAGAATAGAGGAGGTTGAGGCAGTATAGTGGTGATTTTATGGATTAGTACCGATCCATCACTTGGATGGATTTTGCATTGAGGATTTTTGAGATGGCTTGTGATTTCCTTATGATTTTGATTGTGCTTGGTTTCTATGTGTGTTAGCTATCTCTCTGGGATCTCTGCCTCGATTCCTTTTAAGTTTGACAGGTCAAATTCATCCAAATATGGCCTGGATAAAATTCTGGATAACACTAGAATAACTATCTTATAGTTATACGAGTTATGGAATTTATAAATTCAACATTTATTTAGGATGATGCATGCAATATCGACCTTGCAGATATGTGATGTATCGGCTCTTATACTGATTCAGCACCAAGTTTTATGGGTTTGGTATCTCTGGTTTGTAAAGGCTCAACATCATACAGTTTCGATACTCCACACCCTTTTAAGAGTTTAGCACCTCTTTTGTTTATGTGCTCGACACCCTAAAGATTTTAAAGAACCGACACCAACAAGTTTTAAGGGCACGATACCCCAAATATTTTAGGGTTCGGTAACCTTAAGTGTTTTACTCGAAACCTGATGTCTCCTATATTTTTGATACCTATGTTTGCAGCATGGTAGTTGTATGTTCATAAACTCAGTATCTTTGTTTTATAGGCTCGAAAGCCTTATGATATGTAAAACAAAAAGCTATGTTTTAAAGATACGATAGCATATGTATTATAGAAACTTGATAACCATGTATCTTCAGCATTATTGTCATATGTTTTAGAGACTCAATATAGAGGCTTCACAGTTTATTTTAGGAGCATAGATGCCATATGTTTATAAATTGACATGGTCTCACTAAATATCTATTTTGGTTCAAGATGGCATATTATTATTCAAACCAGGTTTTATGTTCGACCCCAAGTTTTTGTTTTTCCCTCCTAAACTCTTGGGTACTCATTTGAGTAGGTCGAGAGTTGGGATTTTCTGGTTAGACAAATAAGTTTCTGGAGACATGCAAGAGGCAAGCTAGCTAATATTTATGAGTCTATTTCCGCTTTGTTGTTTATTAATGATGTTTTGTTTGAATGGATGTAATGATGGGATTTATAACAGCCAAGTAGTTAGACTCTGATCCTCTTATGGGGCATCTTCATTTGTCACTCTTGGACTATAATTGTAATTACTGTAATATTTTCTTTGAACGTGGAATCGATGGGATTATGTAATAGGTTGTAATGAATATGAAAGTTATTAATGAAATGATTTTTGAAATTTTTCATATTCATATGCTCTTAATATTTTAGATACAATTATCTGATCTCATTTTATCCGAAAATTAATACTATGAGTGGCTGCATCATCCGTAGCACTAAGTTTCAGGCCTTAGAACGAGGGATGTTATAAACTTGGTATCGGAGCATA
This sequence comes from Allium cepa, assembly GCA_030765085.1. Taxonomy (NCBI): domain Eukaryota; kingdom Viridiplantae; phylum Streptophyta; class Magnoliopsida; order Asparagales; family Amaryllidaceae; genus Allium; species Allium cepa. The sequence goes on along the minus strand of CM060946.1, from coordinate 343,703,670 downwards.
GGTTTATGTAAAATTTAAAATATTTTGAAAACATAATCCAAATGATTCAAAGAATAAGATTGGGGTACGGGATAACGCTATAGTATCGTACTTGTTATTTGCTATATATATAAGTATGTATTCTAGCTCTATTGTCTCATCTCTATTAGACCATTCTTCTATATTTATAAAAACTAGTATGCATATTATGAGAAAGCAAGGTATGGAAGATGGAAATAGAAGAGTGAATCTAGATGGAGGAACCACCATAACAAATGAAACGTTAAACCCAATATGAGAAGTAAAATGGGTCAACAAGAAAATGTCAGTATGGGTGCTGGAATCCCACTAGTAGATATGTGGATTATATATCGATTCTTCATGAACATAATGCAAGTTGGAGCTACTACTGGTTTGGCTGGAGGTAATGCCACTAATGCAAGAGGAGCTAATCATGAGGTATCGGTTGGCAACATCTATGCTAAGTTGAGACGAGATTATATTAGTCTTGGAGGAAAGCCTTTTCTAGGAATGAAGAAGGCTATTAAAGTAGAGAATTGGCTGTTGCTTTGTGAGAGGATCTATGCTGAGTTAGGTTTGAATGACGAGAGAATAGGATGTTGGCATATAACCAGGTTTAAGGAGTTGCTTTGTATTTGTGTAACAGTGTGATGGTAAGAAGACAAGAGAAGAATTTGACTTGGGCTGAGTTCAGAAGGAGGTTTGAGGAAAGGTTCTTGTCTGAGATAGCCAAGTCAACTTTTCTTGAGAAGTTTATGGAATTGGAGTAGGGAGAGATGCCTATACTGGAGTATGCGATTAAGTTTGATAATCTATCCAGATACATATATGCTACTATTAGTACCATGATCAAAAGGAATGAGAAGTTCATTCATGGATTAAAGCGCAAGATTTCCAGGGGAACAATGTCACATCTTAGAGATCCATGTGGCATGGTGGTGGGGATGGCATTAAGGAACGAAGAAATGCTTATGACATTTGACAAGGACAAGCCTGTGTATACTCAAGATTTTTAGGGAAAGAAGAGAAAGTTCTTCAAGAAGAAGGTAGCTTAGAAGGACAGAGATGCTAAGAAAGCGAAAGCTGATATTGTTTGCTATAAGTGCGATAACACTTTGACAATAATTGTCGATCTGATGATGAAAGATGGTTGTGGGAAAGAAGAACGTGAAGTGTTTTGATTGTAATCAGGTGGGGGTATTACTAGAAATGTTCAAAAGCGGTGAAGGCTGATAAAGGGAAAGTTTGTGCTCCGGAGCCATCGGCTTCTAGACTAACTATAGAGGAAAAAGGGAAGTTTTTGATGGGAAGGACGCTTTTGATTCATGGTATATCTGTTAAAGTATTATTTGGTATCGCCACATCACATTCTGTTACCTCACTTTGTTTGGTGGATAAGTTAAATCTAGAATTGTCGTACCTAATTACTTCCTTAAGGGTTGCAAATTCAATAGGAGGTTTTGCAACTCTTGGGATGAGATATGAATATTTAGAATTTGAGTTATTCAGTCATGCATTTTCCAACAATTTACATATGTTTGATTTTCTTGGTTTTGGGATTATTTTGGGTACAGAATGGTTAAGCAGGTATTATGTTAGGATATTTTGCTAGGACAGGGAGATATCATTAGGACGACATAATAGCCATGATCAAACTATATACTCGGTAGAAAATTCGAGTTTTGATGTATGTGCTTTATTGGGTGCAATAGAAGAGGAAGATGAAGTGACCTGCGTTTTTGTTGTAAGAGAGTATGTAGATGTCTTTGAGCTATTTATAGGACTACTATCGAAACAAGCTATTGAGTTACGAATAGATCTTATACCTAGAGTTGAACTCATTAGTAGACCACCTAGCAGGATGACATCTACAGAGATGGAAGAGTTAAAGATGCAGCTAGTGGACTTAGAAGAAAAGAATTTCATTTGACCAAGCAGTCCACCTTAGGAAGCAACTGTGGTGTTCATGAATAAACTAAATGGGCCGTTGAGGATGCATACCGATTATTGTAAGATGAGTGAGAAGATGCTAAAGAATCTGTATCCTTTTCCAAGAATATGTTATTTATTTGATCAGTTGAGTGAAGCCAAAGTATTTTTCCAACTGGAGCTGGCGACAGGGTTCCATTAATTGAGAGTGGCGAAGAACAACGTTCCTTTAACGTCATTTCGAACAAGGTATGGTTCATATAAATGGTTAGTCATGCCCTTTAGACTGACTTATGCGCCCGCTTTCTTTGTGGATTTGATGAATTGAATCTTTCGAGAGCATTTAGACAGATTCGTTTTAGTATTTGTAGATGACATTATAATATATTCTAAGAATGAGCGAGATCATAAGACTCGCCTTAGTATGTTGCTTGAGACGTTGAGGTAGCATCAACTAAAAGCAAATTTTTTGAAATATCATTTTGGAAGAAAGAAGTGAAGTTCCTTAGTCATGTAGGTTTAGAGAATGGGTTATCTATGGATCCAGCTAAGATTGAAGCTGTTAATAATTGGAAGAAACTTAAGACCATGACCGAGATAAGGAGTTTGCTTGGACTAGTGGGTTATTATCAGAGATTCATCAAGGGTATCTCTCGTATAGCGGCACCTATGATTAGACTAAGTAGAAAAGGCATAAAATATGTTTGGACCAATAAATGTGAAGAAGAATTCTTAAAGCTAAAGCATTTATAAACATTGCCCTTGCGTTAGTTTTTCTAGATGGAAATTAAGATTTAGTGGTGTATACTAATGCATGTGGGACAAGGTTAGGAGCTGTGTTGATGCAAAGAGGTAAAGTGATTGCCTATGCTTCTCAACAGCACAGATTACATGAAGGAGACATCCTACTCATTATTAGTGTCGACAGCGGTTATCTTTGCTTTTAAAATGTGCAAACACTATCATTTGGAAGAACGGTTCGAGTTATTTATGGACCATAAGTCCTTGAAATATTTATTCTTTCAGAAGAAGTTGAATAAGAGACAATAAAAGTAGCTAGAGTTTTTGGGGGCTTATGATTTTGGTATTGAGTATATGCCAGGAAAAGGAAATAAAGTTGCAGATGAACTTAGTAGAAAACATGAGAGTGTGGTATTAGCTATGTTAGATGAATGGAAATATTTAGTGGCATTGACTAATTGTGGTGTGTGGTTAAGGTTGACGGCTAGTTCTAGTCGGAATACTGCAATGTTATCATGTTTGGAAGTTCAACCAGTAGTGATCGAAAGAATTGCTTCTAAACATAGAGATGATCCATCATTAGTTGAACGAATGAGAATAGTTGAAGTGGGAATTGAGATTGATCATTTAAAAGGTTTTAGCCTTGACCAAAACGGATGGTTAAGGAAGAAGGGACAATTGTGTGTTCTAGATGTATGCCACTTAAGGAGGGAAGTTCTTAAGGAGTGTTATCGATTGAAATTTACAATTCATCCTGGAGGAACCAAGATGTATCAGGACATGAAGAGAAATTTCTTCTAGGAAGGTATGAAGAGGGATGTACGCTTATGGGATAAGAAATGTTTGAATTGCCAACAAGTGAAAGCTAAGAATCAGAAACCAAGTGGGTTAGTTCAACCTTTAGATGTGCCACTTCGGAAGTGGGATTCTATATCAATGGATTTTACTAATGGGTTGCAAGGTTAAATAATGGAAATGGAAGTATTTGGGTCGTGGTAGATAGACTGACCAAGAGTGCACACATTATTCCAATTAAGTCGATAAGGACGGTACCTTAGCGATATTGTTAATGAAGAATATTATTAGACTGCATGGACTTCCTAGTAGTATAGTCAATAACGGAGATACTTTGTTCATTGGTGAATTTTGAAAGAATCTGCAAGAAGTGTTAGGTACTATGCTGAAGAAGAGTACTGCTTATCACCCACAGATGGATGGGAAGACAGATGGAGTCAACAATGTACTTGAAGATTTGTTGAGAGATTGTATACTAGACATTAGAGGGTTATAGGAAGACTATTGCACTTAGTCAAGTTTTCCTATAATAATAGTGATCAAACTAGTATAGGAATAGCGCCTTTCAAAGCTCTTTACGGAAGGCTATGCAAATCACCAGCATGCTGGTTGGAGACCGAGGACAGATTGATTCGTGGTCCAGATGTGGTGAGATAAGTTATAGAAAAGACTGAGATGATCTGAGCAAGGATGAAGGAAGCTCAGTCTAGGCAAAAAAGTTAAGCAGATAAGAGGCATAAGGATTTAGATTTCTCGGTTGGGGACCATATTTTTGTTAAAGTATCGCCGATAGGGTGTGGTATGGTTTGGAAAGTCGGAAAATTGGCACCAAGGTATGTTGGTCTACTCCCTATCATAGAAATGATTGGAAAACTCGCTTATCAGATAGAGTTACCAAATAGTTTGGCTGGAGTCCATAATATTTTACATTTTTCTCTTCTTTGAAAGTGTGTGCATGATCCAATGACTACTATTGCACTAACTTTATTGGATATTTAGTAGCAGAACCATATGTGATTTTTGTTAGACAACCAGCTCGTTATGTAGAAAGAGATTAGAAGAAATTAAGAAACAAGACAGTCAAGTTAGTGAAATTCCAGTGGCATGACAATGAGAAAGACTCTACTTAGGAGACAAAAGATAGGATTAAGATACTTATCCTGAGTTGTTTTGATGGTATGTTCAAGATATATGTCATATAGACTTTTTGGCTAGTAGGATATGCTAGTATTGTTGTTATGTATTATCACAAATGTTTGTGTGATTGTTATTCTTATTCTTTTCCTTATTGAAATTTTGAGGACGATATTCTTTAAAGGGGAGCCTGTATGTATGATCCACATTTCATACTCCTAAAGATGACACTTAATGCACCCACAGAACTCATGTGTTGGTTATTAAGAGTTCGAAAGACAAGCTGTTGGAGTAAAAAGAAAGAAAAGGCAAGAAGAACATAAAATACAAAATATCACATCGTAAGACAATCATATATAATAGACAACATTAGATATGGTATCATCCCAAAGTGAACACTAGAGTTACACAAATACCAACATCAGCCAACGACAGTTATAACTGCTTGTTCGCACAACGCTGACACAAAATACATACATACACAGCGGAAATAAAATAAATAAATAGATAATGATGAAGCCACCTTCTCCATGCTCCTTTAAAATGCATCCGTAGATCCTGGACCACTTAGCTACTCATACAAATTTAGTACCAAGAGTTTTAGGGCAAGAGGGAAAAAACTATGGGTCAAACATGGGTCTGCTGCGAGTGAACTCCAAACAACTAAATTATTAAACTTATAAAACCCTTTAAAATAAAGGTATCTCATAAAACCATGTCGTACATAAACATGGATGGGTTTTTACCTTACGATAACCAAAACATTTCAATAGAAAATCCAACGATATTATAATAATGTCTAAGGTTTACAGCAAATACTGAATCATAGTCGAAATTGTTACATCAATTAAATTATAGCATAATAGGTATATAACTAAGTCTAAAGGCACTTATTAGAGAATGGATTACATCAATGACAAGGACACTAGGTACCGCATGTCATAGTATACCATTAGATAAAATGTACCGAGGGCATCGCATGGACCCTCTATGTGGCAAGACTAGCCCACTCCATACTAGAAAGTACCGGATATATCACCGCCTCGGTTGTGATCAACAATCGTACCCGGATCACGAGCATACATAATCTGAGAATATCGAGCTAAATTGAGTAGTGGTTATACCTTAATGGGAGCAACCCATATAGCCTTGCTGCATATCCCTTGTTTTATTCATTCCCGATTGTGGAACTTGAGGCTACGTTTACCATTCTTTAGCAATTTCAACTTGGAATGCTAGCACTGCCCTTTAGGCAACAATGCAATGCTAGCATTCATCCATACAAGTTGTTTAGGATATGAATAAATCGAAGGCCCAACTTCTGCTATATCCATTTTGAAATCAACCTCAAGATTAATAGCAAGTAGTGCTTGCACTTCAAAGATTTTCGTCTTTGATTCCATCATCTTCAGATGTTACCAATTCGAATGCTTATAATGGTTCGAAGTGGTTTTCGGATAACTCATGCTATCCGATCCTCATCTCTTCGAACAAACATTCGGTAATTCAAAAAGGTCAAGATATTGATAGTGGACAACTACACTATCAGGGGTGTGTATAGATTTTGCGTATGAAAATAGGACATCCTATACCCATCCCCACTTTCCAATTCAAACAGTACTAACCCTTGATTAATAATGAAGTCGGTCATGTTAGAAAACTAACCATGACTCGACGTACATTCTTACTTCTTGGGATAGAGACGAGTTTCCCTACCTCAAAATTTGGTGTTAAATATATGATGGAATAACTTCCGTATACTTAATTTATCATGATCCGTTTATTGAAATTAACTCTCTTATATTTATCATGTTTTCGACATTCGACTACTCTATCCCTCGCTTAAAAATCAAGTTCTAGATCTCACGGATAGAGGAAAGCCTACCCATCCACTTTTAGTGCTAAATACAAGACGACTTACTTCTAATAAAACATGCCAACATTTTAGCATAAGTTATATATATTTGTTTGGCTGCTTAATAGCATAGATAAAGAGAATCCCTTGTATTTAAACCATTCTTTGAAAAAGAAAGCTGCTTTTTAAATAAATCGATCTTTGAAAATAAAGTAATTAGAAATTAAAGACCTCTATTTAATTAATTTAAAATAAGATTAACCTTTATTTAATAATAATTAAATCTTAACTTAATTAATAATTAATCAACAATCAACCCTACTTGATTAATAATTAATTAATTAATTAATTAAACCTCACTTAGTTAGTAATTGAACCTTATTTAAATAATAATTAATTAAACTATTAACCTTTAATTAACTAGTAATTAATTAACCCTTACTTGGTTAACTAATTATAATTATCGTACTAAATGAACAACTAAGTTCTAATTACCTTCTCTTAACTAATAATTAAGCACTAATTAACTTAACTTAATTAATTAAATAATCATAAAAGCCTTACTTAATTAATAAGTAAAAATTACCTTTTAATTCTTATAGTATGTTGAAATACTTTTTTCTCAAAAATACTTAAGATGAAAACACTTCTAGTTTACAAAAGTGTTCGTTTTTACGAACTGTATCCATAGCGACTATCGTTATGGATACCATAACTTCAAAACTAGTATTATATAAAATACCCCTTTAAGCATTTACTTTTAGTTTAACTTACTTTATAAACTTTGCATAAAGTTTTTGAAAAAATAAAATTAAGAAATTTATAAAACTTTTTCCTAGAAATTAAATAAGTAAAACAAGTTCAAAACCAAGGGATTTTCGATGTTACAACAAAACCAAATCAAGTGCCACCTTTACCTTTAGCCTATGTAACGACCCGGAATTTTACTGTCTTGATTTGCAAATATTTAATAAATTTTAAATATTCAAATAACATGTTATATAAACTAAAAATAATACGACTCTTTTAAATAATAACAAATGATGGTAAAATAGATTTGTAACGACATAGGATTTTGCCACTTTGAAATAGACTATTTAAATATATATTTCATATTCAATAAATGAGTTTTTATTAGAAAATAAAAATATTTTAATTATTTAATAATGATGATAAAATAGTTTTCAAAATTCGTTTACCAATATAGATAGTTGAAATAAAATGGAAAATGTGATCGAAGAGCGTTTTTCATAATTTCGACTTTTCGACATCAAAAAGTCATCGGGAACGTTGTGCACACTTGGTAAAACATGCACAAATTTATATGTGTTAGTGTTAGTATTAATTAAGTATACTTATTTATATTAACTTATATATATTTATACCTATGCATGGATGTGACAAATTATGTTATAAAAGGCATATATATACATATAAAAACACTTATATATACATGAAACATCTCCATATCTTTAGTACACACATGAAAGCTCTAGCAAGATTCAAGGCATGGAAGGGAGGGTAACGTGTACAAGTAAGGAGAGGGGAGGTAGGGGTGCATGCATATGTGTATATTAAATTCTTATCACTTTAAGTATTTTAATAATTTTCTATGCCTATAAATACCCCTTCCAATACATGTGTTTCCCTTTGCAACTTCCATTCTTCATTTCTTCACATCTTCTTCTTAAGCTCCTCCATACTCTTATGGCCTCCTCACTAAATTCCTAAGAGAAAAAGTTAGTAAAAACATTTCTAAACATAGCTTAAATCACTCCGTTTAAATTCCTAAACTCCTCTCTTCACAAAGAAAGCTCCATCTCCCCAAACCATCCAAGGCCAAGGCCAATACTACTAAACCACTTCAAGCCCTCTAAGGGCATACAAAGATATATTATTTTAGGCTAATGCGGTTTGCTAGTTTTGTAGCCAAGTTCGGTGGATGTTTAGTTTGATTTAGATAAGTTACGGTGAGTAAAGTTCGTGTTTTTAAAACTCAAGTTACTAACTTTCTAAAGTTGTAAATTTATGAGTTAAAATGTTGCTTAAGTATGTGGTAATGTTATATGTTGTGTATGCATGCATATATGTTGATTTGAAGTTGATTGCTTATGCCGAAGTTTGAGTAGGTGGTAAAGATTACACCTTGAATATTGGAAAAGTTGATTAGTATTTGTGAAGTAATATTCTTGCTTATGATTGTGCTATATTGTTATGATGTGGTATTGTTATTTAATGTTATATGTGTTGTATGTGGTTCATGACTAAAGGCAGTGATTCGCTAATTAAAGTCAACATAAAAATCCACTTTTGTTGAAAGTTGGATTTTTGTTTCATAGTGAAAAGTTTTCAAGTTTAAAACTTTGATTTTGGTTTCAAAAGTTTATTTTAATGTTATAAAGAAGACAAGAGTTCAAAGTTGAAGTGTTAAAAGTTAGAAAATCAAAACTCCAAATTTTGAAAATTATGGGTCCATATAGTGATAGTCGCTATTCGTGCAATTCGAAAAATCTAACTATATTTTCTAATCTAAACTTGTTTTAACGTAATTTTTTTAGAATATGTTTTCTAGGTTTAATTTAGTAATTAGAGAACAATTAGTTATTTTATTTATTTATTTATTGAGTGATGATTTAATTGATTGATTAATTAATAAAGGTAATTAGTACTTGCTCATTTGTTAATAACAGTTTTTAAACTTAAGTGTTAGTCAATTAAGTTAATCATGATTTATTACTTAATTAAAGTTAATTATTTTTTGTTATAAATTAAGGATTAATTAATTATTATTTAATTAATTATTTAAGATAATTATTAATTAATTATTATTTTAAAAGGGTTTTTTAATTAATCTTTGATTAAATTTAATTATGTTAATACGGTTAAATTGAGGTTTAATTACTTTTAATTAGAGTTTAATTACTGTTTAACAAGGATTTGATTCTTGTATACAAGGGTTTTAATTTATTTCAAAATCATTTTGAATTTAAGTAATCGGTTTTTTTAAACCGTTTTCGTTTCAAATTTGTTTTAAATCAAGGGATTTCGATATCGCTTACCCTTAGTAACTCCAAATAATTAGGAAAAATAAATGACACCTATTAGCAGAACAAAACATCACTCTGCTATTATAATTACACATTTACCTAAGTCAATTGATTGTTATGTATTGACCCCTTATCTACCTGTTGTTATTTGATGCCATGTTAAAGTGGACAAGTAAAATCAAAATAAAAGCACCATTGTTATCGCTAAGCCTCCATTTGATTTTGTAAAGATAAATATTTCGTTTTTTTCAAATGGTATCAAAGTTATTGCATTTTGAAGAAGATATTTAAAGAGTGATTTGACAAATGGTTTTACTAAAGAAGTTTATAACCTATAGGAATAGTTTTCCATGTTATAAAAAGAAATTTTCATAAAGAGTTTTATAAATGAATTTGGAAATTTATAAGGTGTTTCTCGGGTAAATGGATTTGAGTTTTTAAGCAAAGAAGATTTCATAATAAGGAAGACTGAAAAATGGGTTTTCTTATTAAAGGAAGCTAATTTGACTTAAGGTTATTTAAGAAGTAATTTAAACAAGAAAGGGTTATAGAAAGTTTATAAATGATTTTGGGTATTTATTAAAGAAGTTTTAGAAAATGGTTTAGATATTCATAAAGGGAGTTTATAAAAAGGTTTGGATATTTATAAAGGAATTATATAAATGATCTTGAATATTTATAAAAGGGTTTTATAAATGAATTTGGGAATTTGAAAAGTATTTTGAAATGGATTTGAATTGCAAGTAAAATAGATTTCATAAATTAAATAGATTTGATTAAAAAGGATTTATCAAAAGAAGTATAAAAATAATTTGAGATCTGGGTTTCTCTAAACTAACTTTTAATAAAGGTGGTATAGAACATCCATTCTACACTTAACACCGCGGGAATAGTGTTTAGGGTTGTCCTTACCTCCAATTTAAACAACATTTGTTTAATCCTTTTTAACATGAATTGGATGTAAGTAATTATTCCCAAATTTTTTATGAATATAGTTATGTTAGAGATATGAATGTTTTAGACAAACGTTTTGAAAAGAGATTTATTAAATAATGATTTGTTTGAGCTTAGTGGTTGCTATGGATAAATAAATCCCAAATGGAATTGGTTGTAGTTTGTCTAATTGATAGTTAAATAACCGACTATCAAATCTGGACCTATTTGACTCAAGAAGTATGTCGGGTATATTCAAGTTCCCCGGTGTGGATTCGATTGTTTAGGGCATTCTTTCAAAAAAACAGGAATTGAGTAGCCGAAAAATTATTGCTTAGTTTTCGAGACGCCGGTCCCCGGATTTATCCGAACCACTCTGAACTAATAATGAATGATGTTAAATCATACTGAAGTATGCTGTGGAATTATACTATTCTTTTTTAGGGTGATTCCAAAATGGAAGACAGTAATGTGGAATGTTTTTTCGATCCCAAAACAACTTGCATGGATGAATGCTGGCATTGTATCTCTGCCTAGAGGTAGTCTTACCATTCGAAGATGGTTTACTAAAAGGAAGAAGGTAAAGACGTGACCTTATGAGCCTCACAAATAGGGAAACGACAAAAACATTGTGTGCAACAGAGCTATATGGTCAGCTACCATTAGGAGACGCCATCACATTCTGGATTGTCCATATTCGAGTTGTTTTGCACACAAATGCCATGGTAGTATAAGGCCTCGGTGTCAAAAAGGGATGATGTAATCCAGTTTGCATGTTAAAGGGGAAACCAGCTCTATGTAGCTAGGGTACAAGAAGTTCTTGCCAGACTCTGGTGCATTTTCTAGGGGTGTACCATCGAAAGGCGGTCCCTTAACTTGCCATAGTATGGAATTCATTCTCCAATATGTGCCTTTGTGGTTTTAGATGTACCCAACTATGTTGAAATATGAGATGCAAGCGTTTTAGCTATATTCATAGTTTATTTGGAAACCATAGACATTATTATAATATCACTGGTATTATATACAAATTTTTTGGTTATCGTAAGGTAAAAGTGTTTATGTGTGGCATGTTCTTACAAGATGCCTTTGATTTAAAGTATTTTATAAAGTTAAAGACTTATGCTTTACTCACATTAGACTCATGTCCAACCCGGTGTTTATTTTCCCTTTTCCGTAAACTCTTGGGTGCTCAAATTTGAATGGGCTGCCAAGTAGTTTGGGTTTTTCCGCAGATTCATTTTTGGAGAAGCTTAGAGCAGGTGGATTCATCGTTAGCTAGTTATTACTTTTTCTTCCGTTGTATTACATGTGTATGGTATTAGTTAGGTAGAGACAGGCCGTTACAACTGTCCTGGGGTAGAATTTGTATTAGGTCGACTCTGATGTAACATTTTGAAATGATTTTGTAATATATTATGTTAGGTAATATATATTGTTCAATTGCATTGTGAGATTTTTTATTGTGTACTTTCTTCTGTTCTATCTTTCTTTCTTTCTTTCACCCCTAATGACCCATTTTTCGGACGACTAAATGATCTGCACACGAATACTGAGGATATATTAAGTGTCATCTTTGGTTGTAAGAAAGTCTGATCATAACAGCCTACAAGATCCATACATGGGCTCATATATTAACACAAATGCCATAAAAATAGACACAAATAAAAATCATAACCAGCAAACTATAACTTACTTGTTTTCCAAGTCTATACAACCATTACATATAAACATAAATATGTAAAGCACAAACTACCCTATGTTTCAACTAAACAACTAACACATATTTTTACAAATATAAATTTTGAAACTTTATTTAAAAGGGTGAGCTTTACTCACCAAATCTATAAAAACCAACTCAGACTACTACCACTTTACCACCATCACCTGAAACTTAGCTCTTTCTTTTTGAAACTTGATTTTTTAAACCTGGAAGGTGAAATATTGGTTTAGCCTTGGTTCGGTAGGCTTGGCCTAGGGCTTGAGAGAGGGGTTTAGGCTTGTTTTTTGAAAAGAAGATGGTTTAGGAAGGGAAAAGAGTATTTTTCAATAATTTTTAAACTATTTAAAGTAAATAAGGAAGGAATTTTGTTTTGAAAATTTTAGAAGGAAGCCATGGAAGTATGATAGAGAGTTTGAGAAAAAGAATGATGAAGTTGAAAAAGAAAATGTGGAGGAGAAAAAAATTGGCTGAATTATGCTTCTATTTATAAAAGTGTGGGAAAAATTTGGATGAAAGATTGTTTCGATTTTTCAAAAAGCTGCATTCATGTAAAACTGCTAGTATATTTAGGATGTCAGCATCATGTTTTAAAGGTTGATTTAAAAAGAAATCATTCATGTAGGAGGTGCCAATTAAAAATTATTGTTCATACATATCATATGTATTGTAATGCACTATGCACATATACACGAATTGTTGCAAAATTGGTTGTACACTAATTGATTGTTAGTGTAGAATGGATATGCAATGGTTTACACGGTCGAACCCTTGTGGAATTTTAGGGACGAAATTCTTTTAAGAGGGGGGAACATAACACCCCGCATTCTTACAATAATTAATTAAAAAGAATCAATTTATAAATAGTAAATATTAAAAATTGAATTTGTAAATGTTGAAATTTGGCAATGAAACATACACAATTAGATTCATGGCGACTTTCTGATCAATTTGCATGGTAGACTATTCCAATCGGAGTTCAAATGAAAAGGTTATTGGCGTTTGAATTTACGTAGTTGGAAGTAATTATATATGTAATTAAGGAAATAGTTTAAAATTAATTAATGATGGGTTAATGCCATCAAACTTAACAGTTGCTCATAGTTAAGAATGCTTAATTGAGGCAGAAGATAATGGTAATTAACGTTAAGCAATAATGAAGGAAACAAGTCAACCAAAAATCAAACGAAATCAAAATGCACAAAAGTAAATAGGTTAGGTCGACCATGACCCATGCATACTCGACGATAGGTGGTCGACCTAGGTCATGGGGCGATCAACCCACCTATGTCTAAAAGTGACAATAAACCTATATTGTGTGTCTCGGATCTGATTTAATTCAATCTGATGGCTAGCGCTGATCTGTACCTCTATAAATTAGAATGTAGAGCTTCACTTCCAACTCATTATTTTTCTAATGAGCATGGAAGCTCTATCACTATCTCTTCTCCTCAAAAAATTCTAAATATGCAGAATAGAATAGATTACACGTATACATTGTGGGGAAGAATAAAAAGGATATAAGATAGAAGATAGATTTAAATCAGGTTGCTACATCAAAGGTAAACCTTTAGATCTGGTTCCTTAATAAATATAAATCCAAATTTCTTCTCTCTAATCCAATCTCTAATAGATCTGTATAAACAATTGTCTGTGGATCCGAATAGGGAGTCGAAAAGTGGATAATACGGATAATAGGTTCAGATTTGGATTAAATCAAGGATCTGGGGGTGCTAATTAAAGGTGAGTGGCAATATTATATGTTTTATGCAATACTAGATTATCTCATTGTAGATCTATGCTATATGCCTGAGTCTGGTAGTTTAATTCCAAATGAATTCATATATATAAATGTTGAAGACTGTAAACTTGCCTATTAATTGTAGTGATAATTAAAGAAGCATAATGATTAGTTTTAATTCTTCAATTACATAATGATTAATTTTGTTTCTGTAATTGTGTAATGATTAGATTTAATTGTATAATCGTGAAATGATTTTAATTATCAGTTTTACGTAAGATTTATTAACTGAAAACATAATGAATTAAGATTCCATTTTATTTGATGTTGATGAATGAGACTGAAAATAAAGCTAACTAGAATTTTTGGATTATAGTGATATTTTAGTTTATTGGAATGTATGTTATTAGAAGTGGGTTTCCATATATTATCAAATTCAAACTTAATAAAAGTGCAATATTTGAAATGACAAGTAATCAATATATACTTATAAAAAGAAAGAGATGTATAAAATAGAGATGATTGCTGCATTTTATACTGCCTATTTCAATAAATAAAAGAGAATTTCTTATAATTACAAACATCGCATAAAACACCTCTTTAGGATAAGATATGGAAATTTATCGTATAACAATTAAATTGTTAAAGTTTGATGTCAATTTATTAAAATATAGTAAATCCCAAAAGTGGAATATTGAAATAAGATGTTGCTTAAATGTTTAAAGGTTAATAAAATGGAAACTAATGAAAAGGCATGTTTGGATTATAGGGAAGAAAACGAAATAAGAATTGGAATAGAAATATAATGCTTAACTAATGAACATTGCAGCAACGATATTGATGTTTGTAATTGGGAAGCGATAAATGAAATTAATTAAATAAAAGATAAACGCATACTAAGACTAAAGACTTAAAGTCAAACATAAAAGATATTGAGGCAACAAATAAAATAATAGAGGAATAAGTATACATAAGTCTGAAATATGTATATAAGCAGCCTCGGATATGCATTTAGGACTGGAGTGAGTAATTATAAATTGTTTATTATAATTATAATAGACCAATGACTGAAGTTTGTTATACTGGGTTAGAATGCTAAAAACATATCCAACCAACTGGACCCATGTTGAGTGTACGATTTAATACTAGAGGGGTACCCCCAGGTCTAGACTGTGCTTATTGCCTTGATTATAAATTTTTATTATAATTATGTTGAGTGAACAGTCAAATTAGGTCTGCTTCAAATTTTTTAAGTGGGGATATTGCCTTGATTTCACTAGGCAATCTACATGGAAGATGAGTGATATCATACTTATACAACATGGCATGGAAAGTCTGGTATGCTTACGTACCAAAACGAGTTGCAACAAGTGTACGTAAAAAGCTGGCATACTTAGGTACCTATAGGGAAGGAGTTGCATATTTATCGAGATCGGCATTAGTCTTTTGCAGTCAACAAGAAAGATAGGGTTACACCGAACTGATCTCTTCCACCTACTGGGATTGGTTCAATTGGGTTATGCAATGTCCCAGTTGTTTGTTAGTTTATTTGATAAAGCAAGGTAGTTAATCCATACAAAGGTTCCTTCAAAACGTAGATAGGGTGGTGGTGCGTGGAGCCTAAAATCCACGATCAAAAGCATACAAGGATATGCAAAAGGCTGGCTTGTATGATGAAAAATCCCCAAAGCATTAGGACCTTATAGACTGAAGGTCGTGGACTAGAAGTCGTAGATGCACACGATAGGATTTCCTCGGTGATACGATGGCGATGGATCTTCATGAGATGTCGAGCGATAGATACTAGTGGGGATAATATCTAGGTCCTTGAGTGGTCTTAGGGTGTATGTATATATATACGTATATATATACATATATGTGTATATATATTTAGACATAGATCTATAGGGTGTAGATGTGCACGGTTCGTACATAGCAATGGAGTCGTAGCGACTAATAATAACATCTAACATAACGTGAAATAGAGAACAATTGATATAAGCGAGTGTTATGTATAAGATGAACCAATTGCTAGAACGCTGTTCTGTCCCCTCCTTATTACAACCCACAGGATTTAGAAGGGCAGTTACTGGTGTTGATTTAGAGCTGTTGTTTGGCTGAGACCATCAACATTTGTGATGTTGAACTTTGATCAATAATTATATTGATTTATTATATTGTCTTATTTCCGCTGTGAGTTACTACCATTATTGCTCCGATATATTTTCCTTTTTGTAGGATACCAAACCAACAATCAATATTCCTATGGATTTGGATTTTCGGTTAAGCGAAATTTTAGGCCCATTGAAGTGTGGGTTGTTACATTTGGTATCAGAGCTTAAGTTAGTCTATTCCTAAAAAATTAGGAAACGTTGAGTAAACATATTTGTATTTTGACTCTAAATATAGTAATGCTAAAATCCTAAGGATTCCATTTGTATAGTTGCATATTGAATATCCCTAGAACTGGATGGCACTTGACTCCTTAGTCAGACTATGATAGCCTAATGATTGTTGATCCCTATTTTTCATTGTCGATTGATGATGTACAATAAGTCCAGATAAATGGAAAATAAGAGTCCATATATTATAGAAAGTTGAAGTTGAAGAATCCTCTGAAAAGGGTGTGAAATGGTCATTACTAATTTATGACTGGATTTTGGATGGAAATGAATGAAGGATGTTCTTAAGAGAATAGTCGAAAATCCACTTCAGTCCAGCGCGATCATAAGAAATTTTGGAAAATGAGGAAAATTATAAATTGTATACTTTAAAAGAAGTTTTAATGAAAAATGTAATATTAAATTTTAAATATATATACACATTAAAGGTTTTGTAAGAAAATATATATATTTAGATTTCGATAAAGAAATTTTTTGTCTAAGGCCGTTTTCTTTTGAAAAAGAAATGATGAAGCAATATAGCTCGTGAATCTTTCTATGTAATGAAAGTTTTATAGATATAATAAGGTCTGTATGGGTGGACAATATAAGTGGTATGGATTTAAATAGTTTACAAAAGAAGTTAAATTGAGCTATAAGTGGCTGCATTACAGTAATAAAGAGATGACAAATTAAGAGAAACAATGTGAGTTAGTGCAGTTAATTGTGTTGAGATTTGACATATTTTAATTCATTGGAATGAAAGGGATAACAAAATAAGTTTCTATGAATCAATCAAGTTACAAATAACGGTGTTTTGTTTGAAATAATCAGGAACATAAATGCAAAGCAAGTTTTGTTTGAAATAATAAGGAACGTAAATGAAAAGGAAGGGATGTACAAAATATGGAAATGCATATTTTGTACAGTCTATATCAATAAGGAAAATGAAACATAATTCCTTATAATTTCACATAAAACACGAACCCTCTTTTAAGTGGTTCATAGAGAATTATAGCCTTAACAGTTACCCTTGAGGGAGAAGTAGTTATAATACATTAAAATATAGGATCCTTAAGTGTAGTATTTAGAAGTAGTGTTAGTAAATTATATAAAACAATGCTAGTAATCTAATGAAAGAAGCTAAACAAAGGAAAATACACATTTTCCATTATTGTGCGCATTTAAATTAGGTATCTTTTAATAGTCCCTCTTTATGTTAATTGAGACTCTGCTAATATTGGATGTTTGGGAGAGTATGAAATGTAAAGGAATTGATAGGATGAGAGTTGTTCTTATTTACTCCAGTTATTATAGTTTAAAATTTTATGAAAGGTGTTTTAGAAACATGTTAGTATGGTTTTGGAAGAAATGGTTTTGTGAAATGAATAAGTTTTTGAAAGAAAAACTTAATAAATGACTGAATTAAAAGTCCTAGATTTTTATGAAATAAAAGCCTTAAAAGAAAAGGCTAATTTGATTTTAAACTCAGAATTGATAATGGCCCCTTTTATGTTTAGGGAATCAGTTAAATCCAAAAATCTTAAAACATAAGTTTTGAAAAGGGTAAAAAACACTAAGTATTTTTGAGTCAATAAAAGTTTAAAAGTAACACTTATAAAGACAATAGTTTTAGGATTAGATATTCAAAAAAAATTGAAGTTTTCATTTGTGAAGAAAAACAATAAAGACCAAACAAAGATTTTAAATATGGAATAGACAGGAATTAGTGCCTAGGTGAGATGGGAAAAAAGAATAAAATTATGAAGTAGAGAGCGATGACCACTTTTGGAAAAGTAATGTAACAACCCGCATATTTATCGATTTTATATTTAAATATTTTATTTAAATATTTGATCGTTAGTCGGATTTTAGTCCGAAAAGCTACTTTTTGCATACGGTCGAATTAGGACTCGGGACCACACCCATTGAGTTTAAAATGCCGTTTGCGACCTTTTTGAGTATAAGCTTCGATATGTTTGGAGAAAGTTGATTTTTGCTACTTTTCACTTTGGGTTTGGTTTTTGGGCTCAGCCCTATGTTTTACGTATGCTCAAATCTGAGCCACTCTTCCCCATTCACCCTCATTCTCTTCTCTTTTCAGTTTTAAAGTATTAATGGTGGGAGAGATTGGAAATTAAAACTCCAAAACCCTAGTTCCTCTTGCAAAATTCAAATTCCTAGCTCCAAACTAAAGAAGAACCCATTGGTAAGCTTCTCTTCTTCTTCTCCAACTAATCCTCTTACCAATTTCAGAAATTCCTAAACCTAATTTTGGGAATGTTCCTGTTTTGAGCATAGATTCAAGCTCATTTGGGTTGTGTTGAAGAGAGGTTGATTCTCCATTTGCTTTCAAGCTTCTTCTCGTTTGATTTTGTGAAAATGTGAGATTTTTAATCTCACATCTAAGTCTATGAATTATCTTCAAATGTAAGGTATGAATTCCTAACACTTATTCGTGTGCATTTGCTTTTGGTTTGGATTGAATTGGTGTATATTCCAATTTTTGGTGTTTTGAGTTCAATTTGTTAAAAATCCTAACTTCTATGTTTGAACATGTTTTTGGTGATTCATCGAGGAGCATATAGGGTCGGGTAGTCGATTGGCATGAACCCTTAGCGCCGTTGTTCGAGAGAATGAAATTTGGACGAGGTTGGAGCTCATTACTATGGGCTGGGAAGAGGCTGGCAACAGGTCCGGTCGACCGAGCTCCCTGAGTCGGCCGACCGACCTGCTGCCGAGTGCATAAGCACTCCTCTGTTTAAGGCTCGGTCGACCGACTCAGGGAGTCCGGTCGACCGACCTGTTGTTAATTGCCAGATTAGCCTATTTTTCTAATCCGTTTGAATATCCAACTTTAATCGATTCGTGTTGTCTCCCTTTTGTTGTTGTCATTTATTATCGACTTAGATGACGTTTTCTTTGGGAATTTTAGATATATCCACTTTGATGGATTTTATATCGATTTCTTTGGATTTTATTCACGTTTTCGAATGTGAATCTTAGTGATTGATTGTTCCTACAATCTTCTTTGTGATTTGTCACTTTAAAACTATAAAGGTTTTCTATACTAGTAGTAAATATCAAAACTCTTTCCTCAAACGATTTCAATACTATTTTAATACCAAATTCGTTTATAAAACCGTTTTCCAATCTATTAGTATATATAAACCTTTACCTCACTCATATGAGAAATCTAATTAAACGACTTAGTAAAACAAGTGGTATGAAACGCTTGCGTTCACTTTGTTGGTTAATTCTTGGACTTGTTCGATTGAAACCCTTGTGACAATTTTCTAGTGGAAATCTACAGTTTGTTCGTAAATATTTATGTCAAGCAAGTGGTTATGGGACATGAAGCTAAACTCATATATTTGCTAGCTTAGTGTAATTGACACTTCTCGTTGATCATGACGATCATCTTTGTGATTTAGACTAACAATGTGCAATGTCTCTTTGTCTGCGAGGGAGACTAAACCCCGTTTTGTGGAGTTTCGACTCAATTTGTGATGGGGTGGCAACCCATGGTCTTTGGGCCGTTTGTGGAGCTTCGGCTCAATTTGTGATGGTTAGCGACCATGGAATTAGCGTTCCATTTGTGATACACGTTTTGGTGAGCTTTATGCTCCCGTTTGTGATAGGCCTCCCCCCCTTTGTGATTTCTGGATTTCTTGAGATGATTTCTAGAATTTGTGTTTCACCAATTTTTCGTGATTTCCATTGATAAGCCTTATCGATATTTGTGCATTGGTGAATTTGTATGTCATTGACTTTAGTGATTTCTGGATTTCTTGTGTAGTCTTCTGGAATTTGTGCGTCATTGACTTTTGTGATTGACATTAATATTATCGTCAATATTTGTGGTTTGATGAACGAAATAAAGAGAATGACACTTCTTTGATTCTTGTGTAGATTTTGTGATATTGATTAATCTCTTGTTGATTATCAACTACTTATATATCACAGCTTGGCCTTGTGATTATTATGTGTTTAGTCGTAACTCTGATTCTATATCGTTTCATCTGATATTTATAGTTAGACTGATCCGTTTATTATTTTCTTATTAAATAATACTCGGGTCAGACCGAGATGTTACAGGTGCTTCAGCTTGACTTCTCTCTTGGGATTGATTTCTCTGACTTTTGGTTGACTACGTAGATTAGTAGTTTTTGTTGTATACATTAGAGATATAGACTCCATAATGTATACTTATTCTTTTGTGTAGTTCGTGTAACTATTCTTTTGTGATATTGTGGATCTTTTTAGACCACTACTCTGATGAACACTTTCATGTGTTATATTCATATCTATTTCCGCCTTTGTGATATGAATTGTCTGTGACTGATTTATGTTATGTTTACTTCTATATTTGTTTCCGAAGATATTATAGCCACTGTGCAGTAGCTTTGAGTTTGTGTCGGCATGTCGGATTTCCACTTGAAAATAATTGCATGCTATACTATCTGACATATCGATACTCACACAAAGCAATTACACGGATGGTCGCTCCTCAACAGCCTTATTCTCCGTGCTAGTTGACAGCATTCACCGTGATGTTCTTGGCTAGCGTGGGTATAGAGGTGGGGCGTCACAGCTTGGTATCAAAGCCAAACTTCGGAACAATATGGAATATTATAACAAGGATCATCGTCCTAAGTCCATCTTAGGAGTCGTGCTTTAGGATTTAATTCGAGTCTTCGTACCGATTCATCCTATTTTCCTTATGATTCCTTGTTTATCTATCAAGATTGCTTGATATTCAATTTGGTGAATAACCTTTTTCTTCTTCTTCTTTCTTTCTAAAGGAAGAGAAATGTCTAGACTAGGCCGCCCCAGAGCCGTGCCATCTAGCACTCCGCCCTAGGATGGAGTTTTTATGACTGCTCAACGGCTTCTTGATTTAGTGATGAATGCTCAAGCAGCTGGAGCTAACCCGGAACCTACTCACCCAAAGTCGGGATTTGCACGCTTGTGCAGCGATTACACTAATTTAGGTGGGGAGCCATTCAAAGGTTCCGAAACTGTTATTGAAGTGCAGGCTTGGCTAAGGTCATGCGATCGAATCTTTTCTCCCATGAATCTTATTGACCTTCACCGAGTTCAGGTGGCCTCTAGTATGCTCCCTGAAAGAGCATTGGACTGGTACGAGCTTCTTATTTCTGATATTAATGAAGAAGATCTCACTTGGGAGAAATTCCGAGAACACTTCGAGTTAAAATTCGTACCAGAAGCTGAGAAAGTGACATTGGCTCGACGATTTATAGACCTTGTTCAAGGTGAGTCCTCCGTGACTGATTACGTCGCCTCTTTCGAGTCGCTTTCCAAATATGGGGTTGAATACATCAACACCCCTTTAAAGAAGAACCAGAGGTTCGTCTATGGCTTAAACAAAAGTCTCAAGAAGCCATTACTTCTAAAATTAGAAGTTTCTTTCGACCAACTCGTTGATATCGCTCTTCGTCTTGAAGAGGCGGATAAGGAGAATGATGTTGAAGTGGTGGGTTCCAAACCAGACTTCAACAACAAGAAGAGGCCAAACAAATTCAAAGGCCCTTATCCCAATAAGAAAGGGAAGCAAGCAACCTCCGTGGCAAAGACTTCTTCCTTTGGTCGTGGGGAATGCTATAATTGTGGTTCGAAGGACCATTATGCGAACAAGTGCCCAAAGTCTCTCTCTTGTCGCTACTGCAAAGTTACCGGTCATGTTATATCTTCATGCCCCAAACTTCAAGGCAAGAAGGAGGGAAAGTTAAATGTTGCTCAAGCCCCTGGCAACACATCTCGTGGCCAAGGTATTTCTCATTCTATTCTGGATGGAATTATTTTATTTCGTGATCATCCTATTCGAGTTCTTTTTGATACGGGTGCGTCCCATTCTTTTATATCAAAAGAACTTGTTGATACTTTTTCTTTGGATGTTTTGTGTTTAATGACTTCTTTGAGAATTGCGAATCCGGTTGGTGGATCCGCGACAATTAGTTTATTGTGTAAAGATGTCGAGATTATTTTGTGTGATTTTTCTTTCCGAGCCGATTTGCATGTCATGCGTTATTTAGGCTTTGGAATGATTTTGGGAATGGGTTGGCTTAACCGTTATGAAGCTCATATCCTCTGTCCTGAGCGGACTATTCATCTTCGACATCCTCAATCTGTTAAGCAGATTTCTATTAATCTTAAAGATTCAGATTCCAGCTTGGTTGCATCTTTATATTCTTTAAATCCTCGTGATGACGATGATGACGATGAGGGTGATATTCTTTCTCTTATTCACGTCGTTCGTGAATTTTCCGACATATTCGAGCCCGTTTTAGGATTACCACCTAAGCGAGCAATTGAGTTCAGAATTAATCTTATTCCTGGAGCTCAACCTATCACTCGTCCTCCTTATCGTTTGTCCAATAAAGAAAATGAGGAGATGCGTAAGCAATTATCTGAATTGGAGGCGAAGCAATTTATTCGCTCTAGTTCCTCGCCTTGGGGAGCTTCGGCTATTTTTGTAAAGAAATCTGATAGTACACTTAGGCTTTGCGTTGACTACCGCAAGCTTAATGATCTTACTATCAAAAATAAATATCCTCTACCTCGGATTGATGATCTATTCGATCAACTTAGTGGTGCTAGAGACTTTTCGCAATTAGACTTAGCTACTGGATTTCATCAGCTTCGTATTGCAGAGGATAGCATTCCTTTGACATCGTTCCATACTCGTTATGGATCTTATGAATGGCTTGTTATGCCATTTGGTCTAACGAATGCTCCGGCTTATTTCGTTGACCTTATGAATAGAGTTTTGAAAGACTTTCTCGACCGGTTTGTTGTCATCTTTATCGATGATATTCTTGTGTATTCTAAAACCGAGGAGGAGCATGAAAAACATCTTCGGATTGTGTTGGAAACTCTTAGGAGTAATCAATTAAAGGCAAAATTTTCTAAATGCCAATTTTGGCAATCTCGTGTGAAGTTTCTCGGTCATATTATTTCCGAATCCGGAATTTCCATGGATCCTTCAAAGATTGAAGCGATTCAAGATTGGAAGAGACCGGAGAGTGTGACGGAGATTTGTAGTTTTCTTGGATTGGCGGGTTATTACCGGCGTTTTATCAAAGACTTTTCTAAGATTGCCGTGCCTCTCACTAGCTTAACGAAGAAAGGTGTTAAGTACATTTGGTCGGACAAATGTGAAGCTTCTTTTCAGAAACTAAAGGAACTTCTTTCTGATGCTCCTATTCTCGTTATTCCCGAGGGGAATCAAGATTTCGTTGTTTATACCGATGCTAGTCGCGTCGGTTTGGGCGCCGTTCTTATGCAAAAAGAACGTGTTATTGCTTATGCTTCTAGGCAATTAAAGCCTGCTGAGACTAGATATGCCACTCATGATTTAGAGCTCGCGGCTATTGTCTTTGCTCTTCGGATTTGGCGTCATTATCTTTTAGGAGAGAAATTTGTTCTTTATACCGATCATAAGTCCTTGAAATATTTATTCTCTCAAAAGGAACTTAATTTGCGTCAACAGCGTTGGCTTGAATTTCTTGCACCATATGATCTTGATATTCTTTATACTCCCGGAAAGGGTAATCGTGTCGCCGATGCTCTTAGCCGTAAACAACAAGCTGTTGTTTCTATGATGATATCCGAATGGAACGATCTCGAGATTTTATCCACTTGCGAAATTCGAGACCGTGTTTCCGATTTATGCTCATCATTTGTTTTATGTAGCCTTGAGGTTCATCCATCTCTTTTAGACCGCATTCTTGAAGCTCAATGGCTAGATGCTGAATTGGCTCTTCTTGGCCAAAATATTAAGAATAAAATTGATATCGAAGGTTTGAAAGACTTTGATATCGATTCTCATGGCGGCATTCGGAAATTTGGTAGACTTATCGTGCCAAATATTAGGGACCTTCGTAAAGATATTTTAGAAGATTTTCATCACTCTAAATTTACCATTCATCCCGGTAGTAGTAAAATGTACGTGGATATGAAGCGACTTTATTATTGGGAGGGAATGAAACTTGACATCGCTAACTTCGTTAAGCGTTGCATGACTTGCCAACTCGTTAAGGCCGAACATCAAAGGCCCGGTGGGCTATTGCAACCTTTAGAAATTCCAATTTGGAAGTGGGACCAGATTTCCATGGATTTTATTGATGGCCTTCCCCGTTCTCGTTCGGGTCATGATAGCTTATGGGTGATTGTTGATAGACTTACTAAATCCGCCTATTTTATTCCCGTTCGGTCTAACCGAACCGTACCTCTTTTGGCCAAACTTTGTATTAAAGAAATTGTTAAATTGCATGGAGTTCCTACTTCTATAGTTAGTGATCGTGATCCATTGTTTACTAGTGGATTTTGGAAGAGTCTTCAAAAAGCTTTGGGAACGAAGCTTAATTTTAGCACCGCTTATCACCCCTAGTCCGATGGACAAACGGAGCGTGTGAATCAAACTCTTGAAAATCTTCTTCGTGCATGTGTTCTTGATTTTGGTGGAAGTTGGGAAGATCATATTTCTCTTGTCGAATTTTCCTATAATAATAGCTTCCAATCTAGTATTGGTATGGCACCTTTTGAGGCACTCTATGGTAGGCCATGCCGATCTCCTTCTTGTTGGCTTGAGGCCGGTGAGAAGCTGGTTTTAGGTCCAGATTTTATTCGTGATTCCACAGAAAAGATTGATCTTATTTGTCATAGGATGAAAGAAGCCCAGAGTAGACAAAAAATCCTATGCCGATAACCGGAGAAGGAAGTTAGAATTTTCTGTGGGAGATCTTGTGTTCATTCGTGTTTCACCTATCAAAGGTGTTGTACGTTTCAGTCGATCGGGAAAGTTAGCGCCTCGATATATTGGGCCATTTCATATCACTGAACGTATTGGTTCTGTGGCTTATCGCCTTTTATTACCGGCTCAATTTTCTGCTATCCATGACGTGTTTCACGTTTCTCAACTTCGAAAATGTCTTCGAGATTCCGATTCTGCTCTTGAGCCCGGTGTTGTGGAAGAGATTGAAGTTTCGCCTAATTTAACTTATGAGCAACATCCTATTCGTATTATTGCTTCGGAGGTCAAGCGACTTCGAAGGTCAAGCGACTTCGAAATAAAGATGTTCCGCTTGTTAAAGTTCAATGGTCTTCAAATCCTAAGGATTGTTCTTGGGAATCTAGAGAGTACATCGAGCGAACACATCCGGACTTACTTTCTCGTGCTCTTTGAGGTGAACTTCTTATTTCAAATTTCTTTTGTGTTGAATATGCTTTTATGGTTGTTACTTTATGTTCTCTTCTTAAATATTGCGAGGACGCAATTTCTTTAAGGAGGGGAGTCTGTGACAACCCGCATATTTATCGATTTTATATTTAAATATTTTATTTAAATATTTTATCATTAGTCGGATTTTAGTCCGAAAAGCTACTTTTTGCATACGGTCGAATTAGGACTCGGGACCACTCCCATTGAGTTTAAAATGCCGTTTGCGACCTTTTTGAGTATAAGTTTCGATATGTTTGGAGAAAGTTGATTTTTGCTACTTTTCACTTTGGGTTTGGTTGTTGGGCTCAGCCCTATGTTTTACTTATGCTCAAATCTGAGCCACTCTTCCCCATTCACCCTCATTCTCTTCTCTTTTCAGTTTTAAAGTATTAATGGTGGGAGAGATTGGAAATTAAAACTCCAAAACCCTAGTTCCTCTTGCAAAATTCAAATTCCTAGCTCCAAACTCAAGAAGAACCCATTGGTAAGCTTCTCTTCTTCTTCTCCAACCTATCCTCTTACCAATTTCAGAAATTCCTAAACCTAATTTTGGGAATGTTCTTGTTTTGAGCATAGATTCAAGCTCATTTGGGTTGCGTTGAAGAGAGGTTGATTCTCCATTTGCTTTCAAGCTTCTTCTCGTTTGATTTTGTGAAAAGGTGAGATTTTTAATCTCACATCTAAGTCTATGAATTATCTTCGAATGTTAGGTATGAATTCCTAATACTTATTCGTGTGCATTTGCTTTTGGTTTGGATTGAATTGGTGTATATTCCAATTTTTGGTGTTTTGAGTTCAATTCGTTAAAAATCCTAACTTCTATGTTTGAACATGTTTTTGGTGATGCATCGAGGAGCATATAGGGCCGGGTAGTCGATTGGCATGAACCCTTAGCGCCGTTGCTCGAGAGAATGAAATTTGGACGAGGTTGGAGCTCATTACTATGGGCTGGGAAGAGGCTGACAACAGGTCCGGTCGACCGAGCTCCCTGAGTCGGCCGACCGACCTGCTGCCGAGTGCATACGCACTCCTCTATTTAAGGCTCGGTTGACCGACTCAGGGAGTTCGGTCGACCGACCTGCTGTTAATTGCCAGATTAGCCTATTTTGCTAATCCGTTTGAATATCCAACTTTAATCGATTCGTATGGTCTCCTTTTTGTTGTTGTCGTTTATTATCGACTTAGATGACCTTTTCTTTGGGAATTTTATATATATCCACTTTGATGGATTTTATATCGATTTCTTTGGATTTTATTCACGTTTTCAAATGTGAATCTTAGTGATTGATTGTTCCTACAATCTTCTTTGTGATTTGTCACTTTAAAAATATAAAGGTTTTCTATACTAGTAGTAAATATCAAAACTCTTTCCCCAAACGATTTCAATACTATTTTAATACCAAATTCGTTTATAAAACCGTTTTCCAATATATTAGTATATATAAACCTTTACCTCACTCGTATGAGAAATCTAATTAAACGACTTAGTAAAACAAGTGGTATGAAACGCTTGCGTTCACTTTGTTGGTTAATTCTTGAACTTGTTCGATTGAAACCCTTGTGACAATTTTCTAGTGGAAATCTACAGTTTGTTCGTAAATATTTAAGTTAAGCAAGTGGTTAAGGGACATGAAGCTAAACTCATATATTTACTAGCTTAGTGTAATTGACACTTCTCGTTGATCATGACGATCATCTTTGTGATTTAGACTAACAATGTGCGATGTCTCTTTGTCTATGAGGGAGACTAAACCCCGTTTTGTGGAGTGTCGACTCAATTTGTGATGGGGTAGCAACCCATGGTCTTCGGGCTGTTTGTGGAGCTTCGGCTCAATTTGTGATGGTTAGCGACCATGGAATTAGCGTTCCGTTTGTGATACACGTGTTGGTGAGCTTTATGCTCCCGTTTGTGATAGGCCTCCCCCCCTTTGTGATTTCTGGATTTCTTGAGATGATTTCTAGAATTTGTGTTTCACCAATTTTTCGTGATTTCCATTGATAAGCCTTATCGATATTTGTGCATTGGTGAATTTGTGTGTCATTGACTTTAGTGATTTCTGGATTTCTTGTGTAGTCTTCTGGAATTTGTGCGTCATTGACTTTTGTGATTGACATTGATATTATCGTCAATATTTGTGGTTTGATGAACGAAATAAAGAGTATGACACTTCTTTGATTCTTGTGTAGATTTTGTGATATTGATTAATCTCTTGTTGATTATCAACTACTTATGTATCACAGCTTGGCCTTGTGATCATTATGTGTTTAGTCCTAACTCTGATTCTATATCGTTTCATCTGATATTTATAGTTAGACTGATCCGTTTATTATTTTCTTATTAAATAATACTCGGGTCAGACCGAGATGTTACAGGTGCTTCAGCTTGACTTCTCTCTTGGGATTGATTTCTCTGACTTTTGGTTGACTACTTAGATTAGTAGTTTTTGTTGTATACATTAGAGATATAGACTCCATAATGTATACTTATTCTTTTGTGTAGTTCGTGTAACTATTCTTTTGTGATATTGTGGATCTTTTTAGACCACTACTCTGATGAACACTTTCATGTGTTATATTCATATCTATTTCCGCCTTTGTGATATGAATTGTGTGTGACTGATTTATGTTATGTTTACTTCTATATTTGTTTCCGAAGATATTATAGCCACTGTGTAGTAGCTTTGAGTTTGTGTTGGCATGTCGGATTTCCACTTGAAAAGAATTGCATGCTATACTATCTGACATATCGATGCTCGCACAAAGCAATTACACGGATGGTCGCTCCTCAACAGCCTTATTCTCCGTGCTAGTTGACAGCATTCACCGTGATGTTCTTGGCTAGCGTGGGTATAGAGGTGGGGCGTCACAAGTAATAAGGAATCTTCATAAAATGTGAGGACACTAGAAAAAACCTAAGAATACTATGTTTATAAGTGTGTAAACTATAAAGATGATATTAAAGTGCACTTCAATAAATTTTGGAATATGCTTGCAGGAGGCTTATGAATAAAGGAAATACCAAGAATTGAGATTACTATCAAAAGAATGGGATTAAAAGAAGATGGTAATAGATGGTATTGAGATGGTAAACACACGTGGACAATATTGGTAGATTTAAGTTGGGGAAACAAAAGAGGAAATGGGAAAGGTTATTTCCCTAAGCTTACTTCCATTTAGTGTGAAGACCGCAGAGATGTATTTCTTAGCTACTGCAGTAAGAGGAGGCATGGTTATTCCATAATTGCGTATAGAATGGAAGAGATGAATAAACCTTATTCATCGTAAGTAATAAAGGAAGGATAAGATTTGAAGATTTTTGCTGAGGGATCGCCTGTTAGGAAAGTCCATTCTAACTGTGGTAGTAGTTAATGGTGTAGTATTTCCTTCCAATAGTTTTTCTTTTCGTGGGTTATAAGCATTAGTTGTTGCTATGAAATCCGTACATTTAGGGAAACGTTCATTTTATGTGTTTTTTCTGTGGACTACTATGATCGAGAAAACAATAAAATAAGGAAATTTCAAAGAAGTCACGTAACTAATGCAGTAGAAAAGAAAATAGTTGAAACTGAAAGTTAAGTAATAAATTAAGAAGATTTATTTCACTAACTAGTAAATAAAAGTAAAATGAAAATGTAAGTTTCGAAAAATAGAAATTTTTTAGGTCAAAAGACGGAGGACAGGATTATGGAGAGGTGAGCCAAGGGTCAAGGTTCCTATTCCTTGTAGACTGAAATTTAAAATTCAACATGTTTGTCGGCTGATATTAAAAAGAAGGAAAAGTTTTTGAGAATTTATATATTTATCGTACAATTAAGTAGAGTCGGTTATAGACGATAGATGGTTGGCTAAACCCTAATGTTAGGAATGTGGAAAATTATTTATAAAATGTAATTGTGCATATATTTTGAAAAAAAAATTACGTAAAATTTATTTATGAATTTTTTTCATTATAAGTAATATGTCTTTGGAAATAATACACATATCTTTAAAAAGATTTTTAAAGCTAAGATTTTGAGTTTTAGAAATTTAAAAATACCGCATGCTGACATTAAGAATAGTCAGTAGGTTGATTTGTGTAGATTTTACCACATAGCTCTATTTGTAGTAAAATGGACATGGTGATCGACAAGTGTGACGCCCCATCTCTATACCCACGCTAGCCAAGAACACTACGGTGTAGTGCTGTCAACTAGCACGGAGAATAAGGCTGTTGAGGAGCGGCCATCAATAGTTAGGCCTTACACTAGTATTGGTTATCTCGATAGGAGTGGTATATATATATATATATAAATATTCTTTCATTTTTCATCTCTGATTTATTTTCTCCCATCGACATACCCTAATTCCAGTATAAAACGAACTACGATGGTTCGTAATAGTTTAGAACGGTAAATATAAAATATTACACAGATAATATAATGCGGAACACAAATAAAACAGAAATTCTCATATATACAATAACTGATGTCAGTTACAATACATTTGACACGGTACATATGATACGGTACATATGATACGGTACATATGATACGGTACATATGATACAACTACCACAATCGACTCAGGAAGTTACATATACAAGTACATTAACGTATATAATATACATGAATACATATCTTCCTATACAATCATATAGACTACTACAAATAACGACGACTACTCCAAAAGATATGAAAGAACTTCATAGCTCTAGCAGCAACCCAAAGCAGAATATCTACAACCTGAAATACTCGGTCTGACCCGAGTATTAAATTCAAAAGGAAATAATACTCGGGTCAGTCTAATTCAAACTCAGTTATTAGTGCACAGAAGCAATAATAATTAAATAATGAATAGACGACAGTAATTAAACCAAATCAGAATGCAATTCAGAATATTGAATTGAAATAAACAAAACAGTTCAAACCATTGAAATATCAATCAAAATATTAATTCGAGTAGGGCTGCAGTACATGCACGCGTGCACTGCATCGCCACTACAGCATATGGAAATACGCAACAAAAGCAATTAGAATATCAATAAAAGCAATACCGTGTGGCTGCAGCTCACGCTTGCGTGCACTGCCTTGCCACTACAGTAAGGATGTACACAAACGGGCATAAGGTCAAACCGAAGTATCGGATTCAACACAGGTGAAATTCCAAAAAGTCAGTATGAAACTCAGGTGCAATAAAAATTGAATACGACATGCACAAACGTAGAAACATGTCAGAGAAACATGTCGTAACTACAAAGCTAATTCACTTACGAAATGCATATAATCATGCAACTGTAAAACAAACAGTGCAAGCTCCAAAAATATACATATGAAGAATACACTGCACATAGTCGTGAACCAAACATATGTAACAACAACAAGTCATGTACACATGAATGTACTGGCAAGAAATAAGCAAGGCTATGCACCAGCATTTCAAACACAAAACCAAACTCCAAAAGATACAACAGTTATGCAACTGTGAAACTGGACAGAGCATCACATACTCGAAATGAATGGTGGTAGAGTAAGTGCAACAACAAGTATCACAGCCCCAACAAAGAAATGGCTTTAAATAACCATATATGAACACTGCAACATAATCAGAGTAATAGAGAATGTTTACTGCAAATGAATAATGCAATGTATCAGTTTCAAATATGTACCCAAGTGCAAATGCAATATGGACCTGACAGTACACGAGTGATACTGTCTCGAGGTAAATAGCCTCAAACAACTCAATAAAGCATGGTAAAGACCTATAACAACCTAGTTTCCATTATGCAGACAGCTAAGTGAAAGCATGTACACGTATCTAGACAGTGTTCATGTTACAATGTACACGCAGAGAATATCAAGCAGATCGTGTGAGGAAAGAAGCTCAATAGCTTTAAATTATATGGTGATTTAGCAAATGAGCATTCGAGACATGCAAATGCTAACCTGAAGAACAACAACATAAGTCTGCAACATATACTACCTATATACAGGTAGGATTACACATGTGTATACACAAAACATATGTACATCAACACGAACACATGCCACAGAATGGCGACAGGCAAATGATCAACAAAATGAAAACTGCAATCTGAATTAGCATGGACAAGCTAGCATCAAAATACAACAAAATAACAATGACAACTATTGTATCCAATCAGTAATCAAAACTGAAGCCCAGTGAATAAGAATCACAACATACATATATACGCACAGACATATCTGTACGTATATATATACGGTGACTAAATGGACGAACTCAGCAACAAACCAATGTACCAAGCCCATAAGAGTCAAAACCAAAACAAGCTTCCGAGAAATTCAGAACAAAATAACATGCTCACATTCAATATGAATGCAACATTGAAGCTAGTAGATTAACTATGCAACAGAGTGATGTGTATAACTCGAAGGCATGGTGCCAGATCAATGCAGACACGAGTGCTTCAGGTAACAATGAAGACAGTGCTACCAGATAACATGGAAGACCACAAAACACAAGTCTGCAACACTTCTTATACAAAAGTAGCAAACCATAAACGATGTCAAATACCAGAGAATAGTATACACAAAGTCAGGTGACTAAGTTTAAATGAAATCACCCAACCGTTGATTACAAGAAACCAGCAATTTCAAAAAAAACCAATTTCACTCAAGTCGAATAAGCTAAGCACAGACAAGTGATCGAAAACATGAAGTATAGTACATGTGTCAAGATCAGAGGCAATGTAAATACAGACTGCACATACGTGAAGACCACCTGAGCTCGATGCTTCAGTGAAACAAGTGAAGTATATATTCGTGCAACCATATGTATAACAAGTTCAAGCAGCAGGTCAAAGACATAATGACCGAAATTAATCAAAACAAATCACATCGTCAAATAAATTCAAATGTAACTGTTTTCTTTTTAAATTATTTCCAAACCTTATCACCAAGTCAAAAAAATCGAAATTCAACAAAGTCAAGGCAGCAAGGTACGAGTCGAACAAGCCAAAATCAAAACAGTTCAAGCAATGACCGAAGTCAATACTCAAAGAAAATACATAGTCGAGTCGTCGACAAATCAAGGGACGAATTCAACAATCAAATACGAATGAAAAATCACAGAATTCGAATCCTTAATTAACTTGAGATATGAATTAGATGTGAGCAAACTCACCTTGTCG
Source organism: Allium cepa (assembly GCA_030765085.1). Classification (NCBI taxonomy): domain Eukaryota; kingdom Viridiplantae; phylum Streptophyta; class Magnoliopsida; order Asparagales; family Amaryllidaceae; genus Allium; species Allium cepa. Next base: position 343,671,003 of record CM060946.1, on the reverse strand, counting down.
ACGAATTTAGCATCACAGAGACGAGCAAAGCCAAGAACGAACTAAACCCTAGTTTAGGAAGAAGGGGAAGGACGAGAAGGGGGCCGCCATTTCGTTCGTATGTTTCTTAATTTAGGTTTCGAATCAAAAAAATATAAAGAAAAGGGGGGCCGGTCATTAAGCTTTGTTACCCACCACGGCAACAAAAGAAATGGGCCAAAACAATTTTTAAAGCCCATTAAAATTCTTAAACAAATTTATGAAAAGAATTTTAATTCAAAATTTAAAATTTTCAATAGGCAATTAGTTAAGAAAAATTATCGTCCAAAGACGATCATTAATCGGTACGAAATACCGGGTTGTTACAACAAGGAAGCTATTTTGTCTATGGAAGGTTTTCTAGGATACCTTGTCGATGAGTGGAAAATTTAAAAAGATGGTTTTTGAGACATTAATATATTTGAACTTTAAAAATAAAAGTTACTTATGCAAATTGTACTTGGGAAGGTAGGAAAAAGGATTGGAGGTAAAGGAGTAGATCCCATGGTGCAATGGGAAAAATGTTATGAAAGAGACGTGGAAATATGGAATTTTCCACATAGACCATTTCCAAGCATAAGAAGATGGGTTTAGAAAACTGAATTTTTGTAATTTTGGATGTTAGCAATGGTGTGTTAGGAATTGGATTGTAAAAAGTGGATGGAAAATTGGCTAAACCATACTTCTATTTATAAAACTATGGGAAAAATTTGGATGAAAAATTGTTTTGATTTTTCAAAAAAGTTGCATTCATGTAGAACTTCCAGTATATTTAGGATGTCTGCATCATGTTTTTGAAACTGATTTAAAACGAAATCATTCATATAAGAGGCACTAATTAGAAATAATTGTTCATGCATAGCACATGTATTGTGATGCACTATGCACATGTACACAAATTGTTGCAAAATTGGTCGTAAACTAATTGATTGTTAGTGTAGAATGGATGCACGATGGTTTACATGATCAAACCCTTGTAGAATTTTGGGAGCGAAATCCTTTAAAGGGGGGAGAATGTAACACTCCACATTTTTATAGTAATTAATTATTAAATCTTTACTACTAATAAAGAGAATTCCAATAACTAATTTGTACGGTGTCTTTCTGAAATTCCAAAACTGTCCTCCTGCACAAACTCCTCTACGTTTTTTCTTGCCCACTCCTAAATTGACCTTATCGTATCCAACCTCCTCCATCATCCCTCTACCCTCCCTCCACCCACTCTTTTTGAAACCCTAGATCGAATCATCTTTTCCTACAGATCGTCCACCGTCTACATCGCCGCTATCATCCTCCTACAGGATCAAAGCCTTTTTTGAATTTTTATGGAACCCTAGATCGAATCCACTTTACCCATGGATCCTCCATCGTCGACATCAGTGGAAATCATCACCACTATCATCCTATCCACTCAATCCAACCCGCGTCCCCTTCTTCTATCGCAGTGATCTATTTCCCCATTATCTACTACTATGATACTGGTATGCCAACGTTTACTGTAATTTTTTTCTCTGTTCTGAATTTTAATCATGGCTATGGCTTTGAAAGACTGTACTGATTTTGATGCCTACCTACGACCATTTCTCTTCATAGAAACATATATGTTTTGGATTTCTACAACAAAATAGAAAATTATCTCTTTTTATAGAATTAATCTATTCACAAATTACCTATTTCACAACGTGAAACTTTACCTGTATGTATATGAATCCAAAATTGATCTTACATATATTATTTTCTTCCAAATCATCAAATAAAATTGATTATATTTTAGTCAAATTCTTTACTATAATGACAATGATTTACTATAACGAGAAGAGGTAAGAATTAAAGGAAGAAATAACTCGCTTGATTATAGTAATGATGATGACTTTATCATGGTATTGCTGATAGCGTTTTTGTAGTGGACTTTGAGCTTAGAGATTTGCATTCAAGTTGCTCCTACTGCTGTTTAGTGTTATAATGAAATTTCATTAGATCTACTATTAAGGGCTAATCAACCAACCTTTTCCATAGTTTTTTTAATTGTCGTTAACTACCTTTAAAAGTTTGAATTATATGTGCATATCCATTATTTAAAGCATTATGATAGACTATTTGGAATAGCTAATCTATTGATTTTCTTTAATTTATATTCAAAACCGAAACGTTATTTATGACAGACAACCATGTGCTCATCTCTATTGTTATGTGAAATACGGTAACTTTGTTACAACTGCGTATATCATAAATATGGACATACGTTCCAATAATATAGTAACCTATATATGCCTTGCAAATTCTGCAAACCAACAAGTAATCCTCGGTGCCATGAAAATAATAAGATTCAATTTTTTGGCAGATATAATAGAATATTTTGTGGGACAAAGTTGTAAAATTATATTGTTATAGAACTCTTCTTTTTTGGAACACTCATTGAAGGTTAGATTCGTTTGTGTTTTGGTTTACATAGATATTATTTGACAGTTTGCTATAAATTATTGTACCAAACATGTTTGAAAGTAGTGTAGGCACTGTTAATGTAACGACCCAACTTCCACACTCCAGAAAGTTGCATCGTTAAGAAGAAAGAAAGGGATAGAAAAGAGAAAAGAAAGGAAAGAAAGGACAGACAACATCAGAATCTCACAGCGGAATCGAATAAATTATAATATATTACATAAAACTTTACATAGTATCATATACATCAGAGTTAAACAGCTAATACAACACAAATTAGACAGTTATAAACATCTGTCTAGCAATTACAATCCAAGTACATCAGAGAGAACCAAACAACTCAAACACAGCGGAACCACTACATATATCTACACGCTGAAGCCTCCTGCTCCATTATCCCCTCCAAAACTCGTCAAAGCAATCCTGAAACACTCGACTACTCATACGTAATATGAGCACCTAAGAGTTTAATAAAACAGAAAATAAACACTCAGGTCAGACAGGGGTCTGGTGTGAGTAAACGGGGATAAAAGTTGCTTAACTTTAGAAAATCCTTTGAAAACACAAGGGCATCACGTAAGACTTCCCACACATAAACATGGAAAGATTTTACCTTACACTAACCAAAACATTTGATAGGAAATCCAGTGATATTATAATAGTGTCTAGGGTTTTCAAAATAAAATACAGAAATAGTTGGAATGCTTACATCTCACGTTCCAACATAGTTGGGCACAATCAAAACCGTACAGGCACTTATTGGATTATGGATTCCATCAATGGCAGGGCTACTGGGGTACCGCCCATCACAGTACGTAGCCTAGATCAACGTACCGAGGAGTACTCCCACTCCCCTGCAATACAAAGCCAGACCCGTTCCTTACTGAACAGTTCCGAACAAGACAACTCCGCAGTTGGTGTACACTGACAACTTCCCACTAAGCCGAATAAAAAGGGACCTCTAGACAGGGATCAATCTTGCTCTCTAGTGGGTGCTACCCACGAAGCCTTGTTGCACCTCCCCTGTTTTAGCCATTCCCGGTTGATGAGGCTTGAGGCTACGATTACCTTTATAGGACATATAAATCTTAGAATGCTCATCGTCCACCTGACGATGTTCTGAAAGCATTCAATCCATACAAGTTCGTTTCGGGTTCAAACGAAACCGAAGGCATTATCTCGTTACACTCATTACGGAATCACCCACCGAGTTAATGACGATAACCCTTGCACTCTAAATCACCATCTCGAATCTATAAGTACTGTTCCGTCAAACTCATTACGGAATCACCCACAGAGTTATACTGACGTATAGCCCTTACACCTCGAGTCTTCACTTGCTCCACTTGGATTAACGACCTAACGTTTATTTGGAATCGATGTGGTTTTCGGATATCCAATATGGAAACCCGATCCCGGTCTCATCGAAACCAAACGCCATCTTAATGTCCAAGTTATACTTAAAGGTTTTAAACAATTAACTTATTTCATTATTATCTAATTCACATAGATAGATAAACCATATCTCACAATAGATAATCACATTCATATCATAAACAGATAATCTGTATCATCCATAAACAGATAATCATCACAACCAAATAATCCATCACAAACCATCATACTTAAACCAAGCATTCATATCATACAAATACAACTCATCTCATTACTGAGATCCCAACCATTCAATCAATAACATCCATAAGCAATGATTTACTAATCAACAATTATAATTAATTTAAAATGAACTAAATTAATTACAACCATCTCTAATTAATTTAAAATAAATTAAATTAATTACTCATTTAAATCCTGCTTAACATCCATTAATTAACCCAGTTAATTAATTACCAAGTATTTAACTTGATTAAACATCCTTGATTAATCATTCACTAATTACAATAAGTAACTAGTCTTTAATTAATTAACCTTAATCATAAGTAATTAAAATTTAATTACTCATTTATTAATTAATTATAACTAATTATATTTACCCTTAATTAATTACAATTAATTAATCTCTTAATTAATTATTACTTAATTAAACAATCCTTAATTACATCATTAATATTAATTAATGATCTTTAATATTTAAATAAATTACTTAATTAAAATTAATTACATAATCTAATTATTAATCACCTTGATTAATATTAAATTAAGTAATTAACTCTCTTTAATTACTCATTAACAAATTAATTATCCAATAATTAATTATTAATTAATTCCTTAATTAATTCCAAAAGTAATTATCTAAATTACTAATTACATTTCAGTAATTATCATTATTACTTTTCTAAGTAATACTTGCTCCACTAATTACATTAAGTAATTACTCTCATAACATCATTAGATGATTTATTAAAATTAATTAAACTAAATTAATTAACTTAAATAAATCACATATCCAAATTAATTACAATAAGTAATTAATTCCTTAATTACTTTAACAATTAATTATACTTAACAAAATATAATTAATTATATTCAATTAATTAATCTAATTAATTATCAAAATTAATTAATTACTAAATTATCCTTAGATAATTATCTCCAATTATTAATTAACAACATTTCAATAATTATATACTTAATAAAATTTAAATTAGATTAATAAATCATTTCTAATTAATATTAATCTAAACCATTATTTAAAATTCAAATAATTAAGTAAAATACTTAATTATTTTAATATTTTCAAAATAATTTAATTACTAATCAAATAACTCATTTATATTCAAAATGTATTAAAACAATACATTTCTAAATTTAAATTCAAATTCCAATTCTTTTAAAAATTTAAAGATTCAAAATGTTTAATCATTTAAACATTAATCCCAATTAAAATAATTATAAACCTTAAAATAAAAATGAATGTTTAAACAACATTCATTACTTAAATATAAAGAAAAAGGTTTAAAATAAATTACTTGATTAAAATAAATCAAGCTTTGAAAAGAAATTGATTATTTTCAACTTTCCAATTTACATTAAACACTTCATATTTTAATTCAACACTAATGGAAACTAATATTCTTTCAAGTTTAAACTTATCTGAAATCAAATTTCATCTATTTTTAAACATTTGAATATGTTTATTCATTCTTCTTTAAATTTTACAACCTGTTTGAAATCAAACTGGTTTCCAAAGAAAACTAAAAAAACAGTTTTAACTTGATTTCAAAACACACTTAAATTTTGCTTAAACCATTTAAATTTATTCAAAATTTAAAACTTACAAAAACTGTTTTGAAACAAAAATCTGGTTTTAAACCAAACCTGAAACTGTTTTATACTTGATTTAAAACCAAATTAAATCTTGTTTAAATTTAAGATTTTCATTTTAAAAACTTTTGAATTCAAAACTGCATTTGAATTTAGATTCAACATCCATTTGAATCAGATTCTATCTAAAAAAATGTGAATTCATTTAAACTAAAAAAAAATGCAAAATACTCTCTGGTTTTAAAAAACCTGAAACAGTTTTTATAATCTTGATTTAAAACCAAAAGTAAATCTGGTTTAACTTATACTTGAATCAAGTTGAAATTTAAAATATGAATTCATTTAAACTAAAAACTGCAAAATTCTCTGTTTTAAACCCTGAACTGTTTTTAATTTTGATTTTAAACAGAATTTAAACCTTGTTTAAATTTAAAATTTTCATTTTTAAAACCTTGAACTCAAAACTCTATTTGAATTCAGACTTAACTTATATTTAAATCAAATTAAGATCTTTAAATTATAAATTTTATTCAAATTCATAAAAACTGCAATCTACAGGTTTATAACCCTGTAATCAAACTAACCCGAGGCCACTCAACAATACTTTGAGTTTACCTACCTTCTGCTTCGAGTCAGAAGCATAAAAACCCTAGGATAGCTTCGAGTCAAAAACCCGAGTGCAAACCACTTCTCAGACCACCACAAACCACAGACACCCTCTTGCCTGTGCACTTGCTCCAGTACCAGAATCGCCTCTGGCCATCGTAGTTGTCGAGACCTTGGCCATAACTTCCTCTACACCTCCTCTGCCATCTCACAAAACCTCTCCTCACTCGAATCATCACAGTAAAACCCAGAAGCAATCAAAACCCAACCACTCAATTTAGGGCTTAAACCTAGAAAATCAAAATTTCCATCATCACCACCTACTGACACAACTGCTGACCCTTATCCCCTACCCTTCCATCTGAATTCTACCTCCAGGAATATCCATAGCCACCAAATCCATTAGGAATTCAAACAAAACCCAAAAAGTCTCAATTCTGTTAAAAACAGAAAACTCATTCCAACAGCTTATTTAAATATGTGCTATTTGTTTTAAATTCCATGAATTCAATCATGCATTCAGGTTTATACTAATTTATTGATTTAAGCTGCCTGGTATTGGTTTTCTTTTCAATGATGATTGGTTTTATAAAAATATACATACTGTTCTAATTTTTTTCAGAGGCAACAGAATTTTCCTTTTTTTAGTTACAGAGGCAACAGTTTTTTTTTATTGAACTAACTTAAAATTATAAAATCTAAATTTACACCAAACTAACATATGTGCTTACACAAACTTTGCTAACTGAAACCATTCAAGAAATAAGGAATTTCCTATTAAGAATATCTTAGTTTTACAAGCAAGTTGGATTTGCAGATACAAAAAAATCAACACAGATAAACATATTCATATATGTATACAGAACAGTCATCATCATACATGCTTATATCTTCCAACTCATATGCTATGATATCTCAGGCTTTGTGCATGTGAGCTATTCATTTTATTTCATTTTAAAACAGAGAACAGAACAGATTTTGCCTAATCATATTTTGATTTCTGTGTATTAAAACTTAAGTTCTGTAAATTATGCTTGATTTTGAATTTTTAAGAAAAACTGTTTTTAAGATAAAAGATGCTTACTCACCTTATAAATGAAGATGCAGAGAAAAATCTTAGGTGCAGATTTCAATTTCCAGGACCCTGACTTGAAACTGCATTTGAAATCTGGGTGCAAGTTTGAAATTGAAGTTGCTTTACTTGTATTTTGATTGCTGAGTTTCTTGATGCTATTACTTGTTGATGAAGATTGCATGCAGACCCATTCTAATAGCTCAGATTTGAAGTTGTTCTTCAATTTGCAGATTTTAAATTACAGACATGAAATTGTTGTTTGCAGATTTGATTTGAATTTGTTTTTTTTCTGGATTTTAGCATGCATTTGCTTTGGGGTTTTTGATTTACTCAAATCTGATTTTCAGGTTTTCAATTTTGAAGAGGATGTGTTTTAATCCAAATGCTTTTGTTATGTTTTATTGTAAATAAAATTAAATTTGAAAAATAAACAACATGCCACTTGTTGTGTTTAGGTGTAAATAATTTTACAAGTGTCTCTTCATGTTTTGAAAAGCTAACACATATGTAATTCAATTATTAAAAGAGAATTCTAAATTTATACTTGTATTTAAATTTATCTTAAACCATTTCAAACTTATTTTAGCATGTATAAAATGTTTTATCAATATTAGTCTTTAAATAATAACATACACTATTCAAATGTTTACTTGAGATTCTTAAAATAATATTCTAAAGCTAATTTTCAAAAGAAAAGATTTTAAGAAGAAAGAGAAATGTTGAATTAAATTTTAAGAGTCTTAAATCAAATGTTATAATTTAATAAAAATGAGCTAAATCTTATTTCAAAGAAAAACAATTTTTAGAATAAAACAAAACTAACTTTTATTATAAAATAAAATTTAAACTACATTCATTCTTATAAACAAATAAATACTTACTTATATTTCTATATAAAAAATATAAGAAATATTTTTAAAACAAACCCTTTTTAAAAGTTACAATACTAATTTAAATCAATTTAAGTCAATTTACAATTTATACATTTATATATAATAATTAGGAAATATCCTTTATTTAACATAAATTAAAATTAAAACCAAATCATCTATTTACAATGTATAAACATTTATACATTATAAATAAAATACTTTTAACATTGAAAACAGTAAGATTTCAAATTAAACTATCACTATTATAAATTTTCAAAAGGTAATTCCAGTTCGAATTAATTTATTAAATCAATATTTTCACATTTTAAAATAATTATCAATGAAATTATTAAATAATTATTGCCTAAATTTCCGGGACATCACAGTTAAAGTTAGATGGATTATTTTCATAGTGTTTCTAATGAGCACAAGCTGTTATATATGGTGAATAAACTTTTTGAAACACCTATTTTTGTTAATTTAGAGTTTGTAAAGGTGCTTATTTTTTAAATAATAGTAACCATTTCTTTTTTTATTTATTGCCCTTGCACTTGGCTAATTAACTGTTAATTGTTCTTATTTTCCCCAAAAACACTGCCTACTAATCCACTTGGTTAATATGTACTTAATAACTACATGTTTGGTGTTGCTGACCTTTTAGTAGCTCTGCGTATGTTGATGACATTAAGAGAGGAGATAGTTCATCACAAACCTGAGTGCCGGATCTGGGAGAAAATGGTATATCAATGAATATAGTATTCATGCATATATATTAAAATGGTAAGTACAACATTAGAGCATGAACAAACTAAATATAGCTCTAATATCATTGGTTTTCTTTCATATACAAACCAACTTCATGGCACTGAAATTTTTTTGCCATATGCCAACATATTTGCATCCAATTGACATTACGAGTTGCTTCATAAGAAGTTTATTCTTAATTCTAGGTCAACTGCAGTTAATATAATAATCATCAAATTGAAGACAATATAACAACACGTTCATTGAAAATGATAGTATATATGTTAGGATACATAAATTCCAAATATCAAAGTAACTAACCACAACCCCATACAGGCATGCATAACTGTATTATTTTATAATTAAAAGTGTTTGCATAATTGTATTATTTTATAATTAAAAGTGTTTGCATTTTCCATTGTTTGTTTGTTTGGTAAGATGTATTATTGTAATACTAAGGATCGAAGTTCAACCATGATTACGTAGCCGTTGCTTCAGGATCGAAGTTCGACCATGATTTAGGTATATTCTAACACTAAGGACTGATTTCTAAAACAAGCTAGCATCACCATAACTTAAAAATTCCCTGACGACGTCGAGCAAATCACATCCAGATTTGGAGCATCGCGGCTTCGCTTTTGAGGAAGCGACATTTTTTGTGACAGTTAGCAGTTTTCTCAACACTAGATTTCGACTTGAGGAGATTTCAGGCAGTATTCTATTTTTCTTTTAGTATATGTGCTTTTGGTTTAACTATTTATTCTTGAATTTAATTTAAGTGTTGCATTCAATGGATTTCTGGTACTAAGAAGGATACAACCCATGTGATAGTTGTAACATCCCACCTTTTTGTACGCTTTAAATTGACGATAGACCACACACATCAGACTTAAACCATACAGAAGGGTGGATTGTTATGGGGTAATAAGAAAAAGCAGGGAAAGAAAATGCAAAAAACAGAATCTTACAGCGGAACGGTAAAATATAATAATCAAATATAAAGTTCATGAAGCTGTTTTAAAAAATATTCGATTTTACTTATACAATACGTATCAGAGTTACACATACCAGAGAACAATAAATAATGCAGCGAAATAGTATGAATGTAGTGGAATACTATAACAAATAATAATAAATCTTCATCTTCACCCCCCAGAATACGGTCTTCCAAATCCTGAAATGCACAGGCTGACCCGAGCTAATTGAAAGGACAAAACACTCGAATCAGAACTAAAAGATCTTATGTAAGTTAAATCAACAGTAAATAATATGAGTGGAATGGCGTAAGAGATGTTTACGGGATTTGACATCTCTTATCCAGTGTCAAACGTGAGTGCAGTAACTTAAGAGATGCTCGGGATTCACATCTCCTAAGGATCCGTTAAACTATTTAATATGTAGTAATATTTCGCTATTATAATAATGTCTATTAATAAAATAAACTTACTTTTTAATAGCATTAAGGGGTTACCCATATAGCCCTTAACACGTAATAGTCCCAGTAGTCCATCCAGTATCAGCGCATCTCCAGATCGGAAGACAACCCTAAATACTCCACGGGCTGTGGGAGAAAACCAAACTCGTACAAGGTGCACTAGGGTAGGTGACACGGCACAACTAGGCAATGCCAGGGTTGATATACCAATTACGCTTACAGGCCGGTGGTAACGCGTAGCGCGCAGCTACCGCCCACCTCGACCCACACCCCCAAATCAAATAAAATCAAAAATGGCCACCGAATCAATCCAAAAGTCAGAGTATAATATCGAAGGGATGTGTCCGATCAAAGGAGCTACCTCATTAGCCCATCAATCACTCCTGTTTTAGCCTTATGCGAACTCACGGGAGTCGGGTCCACGTATTTACCTCAAAGGAAACGTCACCGCCATCCTACTTCATTCTGGAATCTCCACCGCGTACACGGTTGTTAAAGTGGTTTTCGGAGTTGGCAGAGAGTATGACAACTTCCGATCCCGGTCTCTTTAACAACCCAACGTTATTATAACACCGCGTCATTTCAAAATAATTTATACTTCAAAACCAAAATATAATATCCCTTACAAAACCATACAAATACGATATCATTTCCGCTTTAAAAACCAAATCAATATGATATCATTTTTATAAAACCCAAATCAATATAATACCATTTTTATTTCAAATATATCCTTTTCCCAAACTCATAGCTTTTCAAATCATAATACCTTGAAACCCATAACTTTGAAGCATAACTTCCAATACTTAAATGGTTTAATATTAAATTACTTTATATAATAAATTAGCTTCTTTAATTTCACAAATCAATTCCAAATACAGATTTGAATCCCCAAATAAACCATTTCAATTTCCATATATTTCAAAGCTTTAAATATTCCACCATTTCAAAACTAATTCTTTGATAATCCCATATACAACAAATTCAATTACTATTATTTAGATTTGAGATTTTTACGTAATAAATCCAATATCATTTAAGAAAATTTTTAACTTCACATAACTGGATATTCTTTCAATTTATTTAACTTGATATATTCATTTAAATCAAGTTTATATTAATTTAAATCACTTTAAACCAAATCAAGTTATAAGAATCATACCCTTTAAAATCTCAATTTTCTTTAAATTTCAAATCAAATTTATTCGAGTATAATTCTTAAATAATTCAATTCAAACCAATTTCGTATTTATCTTCCAACTTAATTTTTATTTAAGTCATTAAAAACTCTATATATACAATATCTTAAACAGGTACTTAGCCATATAATATAAAAAATAAAACTCCATTATTAAACTTATTTTTATTAAACAAATTTATACATAGCTTAAATTCAATAATTTAACTATATATATATAAAATAACATTTATAATATCAAAAATTGATATTTATTAAACCGTATATTTCTTTCCAAAACCATAGAAATCAATTTCAAATATATATATATATATATATATATATATATATATATATATATATATATAGACCGACGCTGTCTGTATAAAAATTTCTATCCTATGGTCAAGTGATACGGATATTTATCATTTCAATCCATAATTTAAAATAAAAAAATACGGTTATATATCATTTCGAACCGCGATCCCGAATGAAATAAGGTACATAACAATTTGCAGTTTATAACAATATAAAATACAACATCCATTCATCCAATATCAACCATCAACCATTTATCACAATCATCATCCAATTTAAACAATTACATCAATATAGAACAGATAATAAATAACAGGTAATTACTGGCATTTTATATTCAATAATAAATTAAATTACAATTTAATACAATAAATTCAATTTAACTGGAATGATGATAAAATACACAAAACAGCTACAAATAAATTTTTAATCACATCATAAATCAATTTAACAAATATAAGAAATTTTAGAAGTTGTGATTGGGTTAAAACACTCACCTTTTGAATTTAAATTGAATTTAAATCCAATTTAAACCCAAAATTTGAACAGTTTCGGAATTCGTCCAAACTAGCGCCAAAATGTCCGGAATTCCAATACGAACCTAAGGAAGAAAACCGCGCGTGAATAAGAACATCGTACGTAGACGTTATTGACGTTAGAAGTCATACGGTTTTAAAAAATAAAATAGATTAAAAAAATAAATACGTACACTACTACCTTCAAACGTCAGCCGAAGACACCCTTACTCACGCGTTTCTAAGCAAAACCCTACCCTGCAAATGCACGAACCACACAGCGCCGCCACACCCCAAAAACGCATGCATTCCCCTCGACGTCGCTGGCCACCGCGACACAGCTCCTACCTGCCGCTGCCTCCCCAAGGACCCACGATACCCCCTTCAGATCACCTCGTCGCCATTCGAGCACGAACCGTGGCAGCCACCACCACCAAAATACGCGACCCAAATGAATTTTTGCACCAAATCCCACCATAGATCGACAGAGTGGACGACACCGATGGCCTCCAGTCGACCTTCTCTCCACAATGGTATCGTCGATTTGACGATCTATCTAAGTTGATTGTTGCGCGATGAACTGCTGAGAAGAAACCATCGATTTCTGAACAAACGATGATTCGAATCCAAAAATGAATTGCAGTTTTGAGATGCCTTCATTGTGAGCTTTTCGACGATATAAAATATGATATAGTTTGTGGAGTTTGAAATTTTGATTTGATTTTGAATTGCAATTAGAATTACGGTTTGTCTGCCACTGAAATGAGGAGGTGAAAAGAAATTGCACGTACAGACAAATGATAATGAGGAACAATTAGGGTTTATAACGACGTATTTATAGACAAAGCTGGAAAAAGAATAGATGGCCAAGGTTTACTTACACGTTGAACGGTAAAATGGCCCAAAAAGCCCGTTTCGACTCCGGGACGAAATTGAGTCAACCTATATATCAAAATAGATGTTTTAAAATATTTTAAACGCGATGAAACAGGGTTCAAGTCCAAATTCCATCGTATGAACAAGTTATGCTCAAATCAAGTTATTTAAAATTGATTTCAATTTCATTGATTTCTAGGCGTTTCGAGTCCGTACGATCAAACGACAAGTCCGATCGTTACGAAACTTGAAATCCTACAATAATTCACCGTTACGAATCCGATGAAACTGGTTTCATGGAAATCCGAGTCAGTGGCCAAATGGCTATTTTTGTAACGACCCATTATTTTGAACCATTCAAATCGATAATAATCCACACATGTCGGACTTGAATTGCTCAAAATATCAGATTGTTAATTTAAAGTTTGGCAAAACTGAACATATACAGTAAATAAATCAATCACAGAATCACAGACACAGAGTAATCCAATAATATGTAAAGTAATAGATAAATAGTAGTTCATGAAGCTAATATATAAACATCAGAGTTAGAAATAAAATACAGCAGAATATCTCAAATACAGTGAATTCTCCAATGCAACAGATGACTTCTCTGAACAAATCAACTGGAAGAGCTGAAAGCTAAAATGATAGTTGGATCTCCAAGCGTAGCTCCAAACTCCGAAGGTGAGTCTCAAAAGCTGTATCACTCAGTCTGACCCGAGCGTAAAGCAAAACACAAAACACTCGAGTCAGGATTAACATTCCTATATTAATAAATCCAACTCAAATGAAATATCAACTGAAATACAAGTAACTCAAAGGATGTTTGGGATAACTATCCTCTAAGGATCTGCCGAACTATCTACAAGGTAGAAATATACACTAAAACACCGTGGTCATTCAAATTAATTTATACTTCAAAACCAAAATATCATTTCCCTTTCAAATATATCTATTTTCCAAAATAGTATATTTATATTAAATAATTTATAAAGTAAAGTATTTGAAATTTCCTCAACTACACAAATTGTTTCCAATCAACTCAAATTCTAAATTCCCATTTATTCAAAGCTCAATTCATTAATTCAATTCAGTTCTCAGTAACCATTTAAACTTCCGATATATTCAAAGCTTTAATATTCAACATTTTCAAAGTTAAATCTAACAGTTTCATATAGATATTGATTTAGCTTCATTATTATTTAGTCAGGAAATATCCAATTAACAAGTTCAATATTATTTAAATAGCCTTAGATTACATTTTACCGAATATTTCCTTAAATTTATTTAAACTTAAAATATCCATTTATTCCCTTTTACCAAAACCAAGTTATAAAATCATATCTTAAATCCCGAATTCAATAGTTTCAAATCGATTTAATTGAATATAATTCTTAAATTAATACCATTTCCAATTAATTCAACTTTATCTTCTCAACCTTAACATATTCAAAATTTTACCAAATCTATTTTGAAATATAAATTTAAACAAATCCTTAAACATATTATATGTATTAAATCAATCTCAATTAGATTAAATATTATTATCAGGTCTATACATAAAATTTTCATTTTTATGCATATAATATTCTAAGAATCAGTCTTTATTAAAACTATATATTTCTTTCCGAAACCATAGAAATTATTTTCAAAACATTCATATTGGACCAACGCTGTCTGTATATAATTTCCTATCCTATGGTCAAGTGATATGGATATTTATTATTTCAGTTCGTAATTTAAATATGTACGGGTATATATCCTTTCGACCTGCAATCCCTAATTCAATTCAAAAGAAAATCACTTGGGTCTGTTATTTCAACCCATAACGAAATTCTCCTATTCTAAAGTCCGTTCGGGTATGTATCATTTCAACCCATAGTGAATTATATACTAACAGGGAACTTGCAGAGTGATAACAGGTATGACAATAATAATAACAGGCATATATCATCAATAACAATATAATATAAACAACAGGATATGGTGTCATATCCCATAGGTGAACAATTACATATAAATGCATATCATATATATATATATATATATATATAACAATTTAAACAATTAACAGTTAAATTTTAGCAATATATTACAATTGTCGTTCCAATTGAAATCAAATTTAATAAATAAAAAAAGTTAATCGTGAGTGATTGCTCACCTTTCAAGGCTAAAGAGATTCGACAAAAAAATGAGCTACTAAACCCAAAGCAACGCTAGATGGATATGATTGGATGTAGAAAACAGGCATGACAGACAAGGCTGAAAATGGGAAATCGATGAGAATGATTGAATTAGTTTTGATATAACAGAACTATTTCATTTTATACTCTATTATTTGTTCCTAAAATAATTTCAACATATATTTCAAATCCATATCATGTCCCAAAATTTTTAATTTAAACAAAACTCAATATACGATCTTTATACAATTCATACATTTCCTTAAAATTTCCTTAAATCCATCTTAAACACTAACACCAATATAAGTTTGAAAACCGACCTAACATATATGCAGACAAATACAAATCCATATACAACGATATATATATTGTCTTCCCATGAAATCAATATTAAATTTTTAAGATGAATGTTGAAATAAAAATCATTGTTTACATTTGAAACGCCTAAACAGTTTAGATGTTGAAAATAGCACATATATTAAAATACTTTAAATAGTTTATATATTAAAATAATTTGTATATAAATTCAAAATTTTAAACACATATTAAATTAAATATATATCTAAAATCATCATTTAAAATAAAATAAAATATCTACATAATATACTTTATATAATACTTACAGATATGCTGCCTAACACAAATAGATACTTTAAACAAATATATTTCCAAATAAGCTATAATATACACAACAGATTGAACCCATGTTAACAACTTTACATAACACTTAACTTATATTATTATACAAATAATAGGTTATATAATTTACATACTTGATTCTATATGCATAACAAAATATACTACTGTAAGCTTTTCACATTATGCTGTAAGCCTATATATGCATGCACTATATAATTATATGCTGCTAATGCATTTTTTATAGCTTAAGTAAACTTATAAAAACAGTGTAACTAATAGATTTGCAGGCTCGTATAAAACTTATACCTACCTATACTTTATTTCATTTTAATCTTATTTTATTTTATTTTTATTTTTATTTTAAAACACACGTACACATTAAAAATCAACTTATATATAACTATATTGTTCGTACTATAATTTATAGATATAAAACTTATAGATATAAAACAACAAACCTATTTAAGCAAGATTAGATAACAGATTTATATGCAGGTGTGGATATATATATATATACATACATACATACATACCTTTAAATAAAAGAGAGGATCAAGGCCGAAAGGCTGGATGCAGTGGTGGCGGCCACTATTGTGTGTGAAGGCAGGCAAGAAAGAAGGTCAGGATGGGTGGTTGGAGGGGCGCAGGCCTGTCGTGGTGGTGAAGTGCCGAGCACTTGATGGAGTGAAACAATGGAAAAAAAGAAAATACAAGAAGAAGAAAAAAATAAATAAATAAAAGAAAAAGCAGCGGCCATTACCTTCAGAGCAGCTTCACATGAGAAGCAGGAAGCAAATTGATGTGGTGATGAAATTCGTACGTGATTAGTATTTATCAGGGAAGTATTTGCGTTGATTGAGTATAAAAAGAATGCAAGAAATAAAGAAAGTAACGGCTAGAGGAAATTGTAGGATTTTATTCCAATTAATTACAAAGAGTCAAATGGAAAGTGGTAAGAAGGTAAATTATGGCACGCGAATTACAAGGTAAGAAATAATGAAATTGAACGGTTAGTGGAATTCAAAGATTATATCCCAATTAAATACGGAGATGCAAATGAAAGTGGAAAGTTTACACGTGAATTGGGATAGGGTTTTTTATTATTCGTTAAAAAATGCACAGCTAATTTGATTTTTAACAGCTAAGATATGAAATCAAAGAGTGCGTATAATCGATGTAATAATTAAACGAAACGTACGCCTAAAATAATTGACAAAGTAACGTAATTTAAATTTATTCGTTTCTTATTTATTTAGTAAATATGCTAAAGAATATATCAGGAAATAATGTAGCATTTCAGACGCCAAAGAAATTAAACAAGAACGGATATAAAACGTGTCAAATAAAACGTATATTTTATTGCCTTCTTACAACATTATATATTACTTAATTTAGAAGTATATAACCCATATAAGTAAAACAACAGCGAAATAAATGTTGTAAATATATATATTTTATATAAAAGATTTGAAGTTAGAATCTAAAATTTCAATTAGTGTCAAAATTTAACCAAAATCTACCATCACAGAAATTGTTTATATTTATTTAAAATTGGGTAAATTAATTCAAGAAATTTTAAAAATTCAAACTCCTTTAAACAATTAAACACCAAGGTTTTAAAAATAAAATATATGCATAACATATCATGATACAAAAATTAGAACATGATTTTACAAAGAAAAAATATTATTTATATAAATTAAAATAAACAAATTAGTCAATTAAAACAATTTACACACAATATTGTAAAAAGCATAACTTTCACAATATTAATCCGATTTCAACGAAACGAAAAGCAGTATTCTTGAAATTAAATCTATTTTCATAATAAAAGATAAAATTTCAAAATTCAAATATTTAAATTTTAAATTTAAAAGTCAAAGTTTGGCCAATTTGACCAAAAATCCAAAATTTTGGAATTATTCCATTTATTCAGGTTTGGAATTATAATTCACACAAAAATCAAAATTAATATTTAGAATAACAAATTTATCCGTTTTAATAAATAAAATAAAGTTTTTAAATCGAGATTTCGGTTAAAATAATTAAAATATAAAATTAAAATAAACACAAAATATAGGGTTGTTACAATATTCCAGTTAATTAAATAAATTAATAATTAATTAATTAAATCACCTTTTCAATTTCAATTCCAAAATTAACAAATCTTATCAATTTTGATTTCTTAAACAATTATAGAAATTTAAACAAATTTAGATGTCAATCAAAGTTGATTAATTCATCACTTTACGTGTTTAATTTAAATTCCATTAAATTCAGAAATTATAAATTAAATTACCAATAATTCTATTTAATTGACTTTTCATTCTGTTATTCAATTCATTGCTATCAAATAGATGAAATTAACATTGAATTCATGATATATTACCCTTATATTCTCAAATTCCATCTCAATCTCTATTAGCGTAATATTTAAATATTAAATTTCAATTAATTGCAATTAAATCCAATTATTATATGTGACGCCCCACCTCTATACCCACGTTAGCAAAGAGCATTAATAGATAATACCATCTGCTAACACGGAGAATAAGGCTGGATAGGAGCGACCATCTATAGCCTTGCTCTAATTACCCATTAAATACGTCGACAATAATCATACCCAACAGATCGACATATCCAATGAATACTTAAAACAAAACCATAGGTGGTTGGATTCAACAGAACAGAATATAATAACTCAAATGTAATATACATCACAGAACAGTAGATCATCATATACACATATACTGAATACATAATAGAGTATACAAAATAATACATGTCAGGTGGTATAACAGACCACAATATACAGACGAGTCAATAGAATACATATCAGAGTTACAACAAAATAGGACTACACAAAAAGCTTTAAGGAATAAGCTGAATAGTCCATGCGGAAGCAAAATAGGCTAAGTCCGAAGCACCTAACCTGAAACAACTCGGTCTGACCCGAGTAATAAATACACGGGTCAGTCTAGCTAAACCAATCAGTTTGATAAACTGAATAACCATAAACCTGCAAGGTCACAATATATATCAAATATCTCTAGAAGAGATAACACAATAATCTAACATAAGATGAATCATATCATAACAAACAAGCCTCATATCATCGGCAACTCATAGAAACAGAGGATAGGAATATCCCAAAACAAGCCAAAAGGCAAATAACAATACCAATATGGTATACAAGTTCACAAGGTGATCACTACATATCGTGTGGTTCAAAAAGACCTACACCGAGGGGCGATACCTAGGGAATATACATCTCAATTGAAACATCATAAAAATTGCTTGAGCGGTAACGAATGACCAACTCCGAAAGCAATACAATAGGGCAACCTAATATCGCCCATGTGGCGCATAACGGCCAACATCGGAAGTGATACAATAGCAACCCAATATCACCCATGTGGCGCATAACGGCCAACATCGGAAGCGATACTATAGCAACCCAATATCACCCACGTGGCGCATAACGGCCAACATCGAAAGCGATACTAAAGGCAACAAGCCAGAAGGAGACAGTCCGAAGACACTATCCCAAAGGCAATATGTGTCACAAACTCACAGTAAGGAATATGAAAAGTGGTAACGTGAGTCCCATAACCACCCGTTCGCACTAAACGGTTTACTATCCGTTAGTTTATTTCACACTCAAAGCAGTACAAAATTCACCTCACATCATCGGTAAACCAAACCTGAAGGTCAAAACGATCAATTGAATAGGTCGGGGATTAATCGGAAAGACAAACGCACAGATTCATGGTCCGTGTTTTGTCCAACCGTTTAATCATCCTTCCACTTCGCTCGAAGTGCGAAATTATGCGTGTATTATTAATAGAATTTATAAATCGGAGAAGCAAGCTTTAATACGATTTGAAGAAATTATTTATAAACCCGTGAATGAATTCAAAAAGGAATTATCAAGGTCAAATATGCATAAGCAACTAATTGGAATCAATATACATCGATCAAATTTGGAAAATTAAACGAACAAGGCAAACAGGCCAAAAACAGCGTATTCAGACGTCTGAAAGGATGGATTCAGACGTCTGAATCTGGAAATCAATTGGTTTTTCCCAACAGAATTCAGACGTCTGAATCCAACCATCCAGACGTCTGAAATAGGCAATATTTTGCCTATTTCCTTTCTGGTCGTCTGGAATATAAAATTCAGACGTCTGAATCTGGGAATAAATTTCTTCCCAAGAACAATATTCAGACGTTTGAAATGGGCATTTCAGACGTCTGAAACCAGATGGCCAGGCAATTCCTGAACCTAGGCCAACTATGGCCAAGCAAATCAAAAGCGATCGGATGCGTGTTGATTATGGGCTTACGTCAAACGACTACCCGACCTTAACAACACACCCAAATATTCCGAACAACATAAACATCAACCATATAAGGGTTTTCATAGATTTTGCTTCAAAATCCAATGTTTGGTAATTTCACCAAAACAATCCAATTCGAAAGCAATTGAACATGAACATATATTAGGAATTCGTTCCTAACATCAATGATATCAAAAGAAATAGATGTGAGTTAGAAACTCACCTTTTAATCTCACAACAAAGAAGATGGAGGAGCTAAATCACAAGGAGAAGGCCAACTAATCACTACTACAACCCAACAAGCTTCAATCTAAGAACAAACAAGTATTTTCCTAAATTAGGTTTAGGAAAACTTTCTGAAATTGAAGGAGAAAGAGTTGGAGAAGAAGAAGAGAGACTTACCAATAGCTTCTCTATGATTTTGGAGCAAGAATTTGGATTTGCAAGTAAACTAGGGCTAGGAGTTTCTAATTCCTATTCTCTTCCACCATTATCAGTTTTTAGCTTAAGCTTTTATGAAATGAATAAGTGAATGGAAGGAGAGAAGGGCTGAGTTGAGGTTAATAGAACAGTTTGGGTGAAACCCAACCCAAAAGCCCACTTAGCAAATAGCAAAATTCGACTTACTCCAAATATATCAAAGCTTATACTCAAAAAGATTGCAAACGCCATTTTGGAATCAATGGAGGTGGTTTCGAGACCCAATTCGGCCATTTGCAAAAAGTAACATTTCGGACCCAAAATCCGACTAACGACGCTATATTTAAATAAAACATTTAAATATAAAATCGTTAATTATGTGGGTTGTTACATTATAGTTCAAGTCCCATTATTACAATAGAAATAAAATTAACATTGGTTTACATCCTGATACATTAATATTTCCCAATTTCATCTTAATTCCCATTTACGTAATATTTATTAAATTCCATTTAATTTTAATTAGTCCAATTTATTAAATTTAAATTAATAAATCTTGATCCCCGTTCTTTTTTATTAATTCAACCATTATCTTATGGATAACTTTAATACTACTATATATCCAATTGCGCTAATGGTTTATAGTCATCAGCTAAATTCATATTAACTTAGTAATTAATTATGTTAATTGCAATGGATTTAGATCTAATTCAATAGATTAAATAAATGGGTAAATAATTAATAATTATCACTATTTGCCTAATTTAATCCTATTCATACTTTATTTCAATTGCATAATATTTAATTTCAATTGCTACAATAATTACATTTATTATAAATTGAATTTCAATCAATTATAACCTTACAATTGTTTCAATTAATTGGTATTGCACTAAATTAGTTATTTATTCACTTGCATTAACATTTTTACGTTTAATTGCAATTTGATTACCAATCTTATTTAACACACTAAATAAATAAATAACATATATCGGTTGTCACCTATTTACTTTTACTTACATTTACAAGTTTATTACTTACCATTTACACTGTATTATTTCATTAATTAATTCAATACTTACATTTGTCTTTCTTATATTTCACTTATAAACAAATTATAATGTTTCCATTATTTCAATAAATTTAAACTCCATTCAAGTTATTAGCCATCCTCTTACATCTATTTACTTATTTCAATTTTATACCCCATTGCAACAATTTTCACTATTTCATTTCAATGTGATTTCACTTCCATTGTTGGTAATTTTTTTTTTTAATAACAATTGCCACAATTCATTCTTAACATTTACTTCAATATAAATTATAAAAAAAATTCTTTCTAAATTTAGTTACGAAAATCTTACTAAATTACCCAATTTAATTATCAAAATTTTATGGGTCGTTACACTCCCCCACTCAAAACTTTTCGTCCCCGAAAAGGAAAAGAAGGAAAAATGAATTAAATAAACAATATATCTTATTCAAAAATATTAACTTTATGAACAAAATTTTACAAAATTAATTAATTAAAATAAAATAAACCAATTTATAACCATTAAATCTTTTTATACTCAAATTAATAAAGTTTGGAAAACATTTTCAAAATATTTTCTAAGTCCAAAATTTACGAAAAATTTCGACAGAGTCTCCTTTGTACGGAGAGGCTCGGGAGAAAATATAATATCAAATATAACAATATATAATATAGTTCCAAAATAATATATATCCCAACACGGGAAAACAATATAATAACGCTATAAACCGTAATCCGAAAACGTACCTATTTGTCAGGCAATTTACGCTTAATTATGAAACCAAAAGTAGTAGTCATTGCTTCCATAACCTGTATTTCACTTATATAATACAAAAGAGTTAATAATTATACAATTGAAATATTTAAGTTGTTTCACCCACTAACAAACAATTCAATACAAACAACCATCATTCGCAACCAAAAGCATACACGTCAAATATGAATCAACCATTCAAGCAAAACATACAATTGGTTGGTTCGGGTTAAGACACTTTAAATCACATAAAATGACAAATAACTATGGAGTATTCCATTTACTCAACAGTCTTAGGTACAACTCAATATATTATTCACACATCTAAGCAATTAAAAGTATTTTTTATCCAAACAACTCATAAACCAAACCAAATAACCAACAATTTCAGAAAATAGATCAAATTCATTCTTAATCATTTCTTTTCATAATATTTGTTGTTAGCTTTCTTTTTATTCATATAATGGTTCATTTTTTCTTTTCTTATTTGCATTTTCTTCTTACAATTTTTTTTTCATTATTAACATTCATTTATTTATAGTATTCATGTTTAATTCAATTCTTTGCATATCAATTCATTTACTTAAGTTTAAAATCTTATACTTGCAATACTTACTTCCTATTACCTTTATTACAGTAACATTTCAATTATAACTTAAGTTCACAACAATTACAACATCAAATTCTTATTTACAAAAGAATTTCATTACATACTTTCATTACCTCAAGTTTATTACTTGTATAATATTGTGATATCCCAAAATTTCAAATAAAATTTAAATGAGATAATCTCCAATATAAATTAATTAAAATTGATAAATTTGTTATTTTAAACAATAATAATAATTGTGTTGTATATATGTAAATTTTAAATAGAATTATTATATATAAATGGAATTTGAATTTGTTAAAATAGTGTGTATCCATCAATTGGATTTTTAATTTTAATTTGAAATTTAATTTGAATTTGGATATTTAAATTAAAGTTCAAAAGATATATATATATATATATATATATCTTAAATTATACTTTGGTTTTAAAATGTATTTTATTTGATTTTATTGAGAACATAAATTGTTTGTATTATTTTCTTTTTAAAGAAATTTATTTATATAAATTTGAATATGTATATATAAATTAGAAAATTAATTACAAAAGCATTTATTAAATTAGAAATGTATTAACTAATTAGGATATTTATATAAAAGCTTTTTTAAAATCAATTTAAAAATAAATGAAAATACACAAATACATGTGTTAGCATATAAATTTACATGATTACAAGTGTTAAGAAATTAAATGTGGTAAGGGACAAGTGTCACTCCTTTAGTTTATTTTTCTTAATTTTTATAAAGTCATAAATTAGATTATATAAGCAAACATCTTTTATTTTTATTTTTTTTCTCTAATCTCATTTCTAAACAAAGGAAACAAAGCATAACTCAGATCAAAACTGGGAATGGTAAAACACTTTCTCAAATCAAAACAAAATCTGTAAATTCATCTCCCAAAACCAAAGGCAAAACCTGTATCAAATTTTCAAAAGCAAGCCTGAAACCCATTTTCAAAGCAAATGAATCAAAGCTTGCAAGTTTCAAATGAAACCTGGATTTTAAAAATAATCAGCAGCAATTGTGTGTCATCCTGCATCAAACATGTTTTTTTTCAAGCATTAGCATTCCAGTTTAAAGCAAATCAAAGCATTCAAGGATTTCAGTTTCAACACCCTCCTGTTTCAAAGCTTCAACCCAGTTTTTTTTTTCAAATTCTCTGCTCTTTGGAAAAACGTGAGTAACTTCCCTTTTTAAAAATTTAGTTGGTAAATTTTGGTTGCATAATAACTAATTTGAGATTAATGTGTAATGTATGGCATCTATTGTGATTACATGCATGTATAGCCTGCAAGTTGTATCCATCATAGTATTCTCTGTTTTTACTTTCCAGTTTTCCAATTTTGATTTAAAAATTCAAATCTATTGATCTTGTCTCTGTTGAAGCTTAACATACAAATCAAACTTGTTTGTTTAATTATAAACTTCATTTTAAAATTTGTACATAGTTCAAAATGATAGGTGAATATCTTAGGAACGTATAAACAGATGAACAACATTAATTTGCGAAATTTTCAAATACATTGATTTGAAGTTTTAAGATTTTAAATCAAAACATCATACAAAATCATGAATTTTAAACCAAGAATTACAATTTTTAATACTATATTCAGAGAGCAGTTTTCTCTTAACTATGGTATGAGTTTTGAGGCTTTTCTGTTGCCACAATTGTCTGGAGGTGTTGTGATTGCTCCTGGAGGTGGTGAAGTGATTATGGATGAGGAGAAAATTTTCAGTTTATGGAGAATGTCATTTTGGTAATGATGATTTTGATTTGATGCTTTGGAACCCTAGTTCTATTGGGTTACAGATTCTGCTTGGGTTCGAGCTCTTCTGTTGATCGAGTTCAACTATTTCTTGGGCACTGGAAGATGATGGGTTGTCGAAGACTTCGCTGGAGTTCTAGGGGTAACAGTGGCCGGAGGCGCGTGAACGAGGTGTTGTCAGGTTTGGATGGAAATGGGTAGTGTCTGTCCCAAGTTTGGAAATTTTTGGTCTCGATTTTGATTTCGAGCATGAGATGTAACGACCCGCCGCCTTGACCGCCTCTAGCCGGTAATTAAACCAACTAGAAACGTTCAAAATGACGGATTGTTATTTAGTTTATAGAATTTAAACAGAATCAGTCACAGAATCACAAAACAATAATATATTTTTCATAAATGAACTTTCTTTTATATACAATTATCAGAGTTAATACAATAAGTTACATTTTATACAGCGGAAACAAATTTTATTAAGTACAAGAAAAATAATTTTCTGAAAAGCTTTAGTTGTGCTTTCCCCTCTCTCTCTAACTTCGCTGCGCGCAAACTCCAAGCTGTAAAAATACTCGGTCTGACCCGAGCGTTAATTGCAAAACACAAAAACACTCGAGTCAGGA
Organism: Allium cepa; assembly: GCA_030765085.1. Lineage (NCBI taxonomy): Eukaryota > Viridiplantae > Streptophyta > Magnoliopsida > Asparagales > Amaryllidaceae > Allium > Allium cepa. Next base: position 343,645,336 of record CM060946.1, on the reverse strand, counting down.
TTAATCTTTATTCAAGTAATTAAATTTGAAATGAACTGAAATAAATGGTTACAGTTATGGTGAACAAATAAATCAGTTAAATCCTATTATAGATTTTCACATTAGCGATTCCAAATTTTTATACACATGTGTGGCTGCAGTACACACGTGTACTCATACCCATGTGCACTGCCTCGCCAACCCACGTGCACGAGTCAGACAAATCACTGCAAGTATACAAGCATAACTCCAAAACAGACAAGGCAAGGCACTATGCAGTGCACAACAAATCCAAACAGCCCCAAATACAAAATCACTGCACATAACCAAAACAAGGACCACAAGAGCAGGCTGCAACCATGGAAGCAGAAGACCACAAATAAAGTGATTCAAAGTGGGCAACTCAGAAATATACCCAAGTGCAGACAGTAGCATGCACTAAAATACAACATATCAAACAGTCCCAAAATGGAAGCAACAGGTGAAACAAGTATGGCAGGGAATAAGGGGCAGGCAGCAACATGCACTTCTTGCAGGGGAAACAAGTACAGAGAGCAACAACAGGGAGCAACAATCAGTGCCAACAAGAAAACAACCCCACATGCAAATACATGGTCAAATTCTATTTAGAAAATCAAACAAAATTAAACATTTGAATTTAACATGAAATTCCATTTCACTGTGAAACTGATATGCAAAGCCCATGCTACACTGTCCAGCTTCAACAGATTCCATGCTTATGATTTTTAAGCTTAACAAACCTCATTTGTTTCAAATCCTAAGTTTAAAATGGTTTATATGCAGAAGTGTTAAATTTTCCCCTTTTTTTTTTTTCTGCTCTGCAACCAAAATACAGAGGAACAAGTCCATAAAAATTCCCAGTGCACATAAGTTTTACAGAACTACTTGTTTTAGAACTAGATAGCAAAGCACAGAGTTTCCTTAATCAAATACCAGATTTTTAAAGAACAGTTGTTTCACATTTTTTTTCAAGAGCATGCAGATCCTAATGCATTCATATCTACAGATTAATTACCACTATCTACACTTGCAAGAGAATCGTACCCAAGTGTATCCAAATGTACTACTTGTATTCAATCATGAAATGAAATTTATATGCAAAGGACAGAGGAAATGCAAACCCACATAGCAGTAAGGATGTTGCATGCAACTGAGATGAACAGAGGTGCCACAATGATTAGGGATATGGGATGCAGACAACAAAGAATGCTTACAGAGATGTTTACATGTTTTATGGTTACAGAGATGGTCAAACAAACATGCACATGAAAATTTATAGGCAAACAAAAATGGAATTGAAGACTGGGCAACATGAAGCATGCAATACTCAAGACATATCTTTATTACAAAAACAATTATGCACCTCAACTACTTAGTTAAACAAAACATTTTAGTAGCATCTGCACTTACCAATTTAACAACAAGATAACATAGCATCTGTTCTTATCAAAATTTTAAATTTTGAAAGAAATCAATAACATTTGTTCCTAACAGTTCAAACATAATTACTAGCATCTGTAAACATGAACATGCCCACAATGTTTTAATGTGGTTGGTATTTCATTCATGTGCAATTCTAGTCCTGTTACCCTGAGTTTCCAGAGAGTTTCAAATCATTTTGATTATTTAATTTGAACAACATCTTAAACTATGATTCCTGATTCTACAAATCATTTTTTTTGTGAACCTTGATAACACTAACATATATTATATTATGTGTTAATGGTATTAGAACAGATTTTTATATGTGGGAAAGAAGATACAGAGACATCATGGTCCAGTTACTCAGAACACATCTGCATAATACAAACTGTTTCAGACATGCATTTCTTTATTAAAATCTGGATTCAAGTAGCATGCATGCAAAAATTCTGTGACAAGCACTAGTTTTTCAGTTGCATTTCTCTGCTCTGCATCAAGATTCAGGTGAGTAACATTTTAACTAATGAAGTTTAAACATTTTAGAAGCTACAAGTATGGCAGTGAAACAACTCAAGAGATCAAAAATGCAACACTTGATTGAGCTACAGACAGGTTAGACTAAAGTTTGAACTAAGAACAGGCAAATAAATTAAACAGCAAACATCATGCATAACACACAAGCATACACAAGCATATTCACACATTTATATAGATATGCAGTACATAGATTTTTTTTTTTTATATCAAGTTAACAGACACCAAACATCATCACAACAACAAAAGAAACTCAGGCATCTACATTTCCTTAGATTGGCAGACCCAAACCCCAATTTTGTTTCAGGCTAAACCAAAGATATTCAGTTGAATGCAAACTAAGAATTCTTTTTTATGATTTTAAAAATCAAGTTGTTAGTCAAGTAATTTATTTATAAACTTAAATAAATAAATCTGAAACATTCAAACACTATTTACAGATATTTGCTCTGTTGCCTATTTTGTTTGTACAGAGGCATCACAGTTTTATTCTTGTTTCACATTTTTTTCTTTAAGATTAGATAAGATTAAATTCTAACTTATATAACATACTATGCTTAAAAAAAACTTAAACTCTAATATTAATTTTATCCTGAAGTCATGTTTTTGAACATAATAACAATCTGGAAACTAAAACAGGCAAACCAAGATTACTGTGCAACATGCATATAACAGAGTATACCCTTTAATTCAAGTATTGGTTTGAGAAATCAATATTTACTCTTGAATTAATGAAACTGGATGGTCTAATTTATACACACATGCAGTTGTTCTTCTATTATTAAGTTTTCAGAGAAAACATTACAGTTTCACTTATTCCTTTTATTCTTTTCCATTTTTAATAAAAATTAAAACTGTATATTTACTTTGTTTAAATCTTAACTTTAACAAAGATTTGGATCTAAGGTTATGATTTTGATCTGGATATACACTTGGAATGCTAGAACAAACAAGATCAAGCAAGACAAATTTCAACAGAAAACAAACATTCAGAAACATACATCTCACATGAAATTCCATCTCAATCATCCACTTCAATATGATTATCACAGGCATAAACTAAGCAACTAAAATTACTTAAATTTTTTTTTTTTTTTTGTAAAAAAAAAAAATGTTATTGACAGAAAACAAGATGCAGTATTTCATTTTGCAAATGGCCAGTGAAAGGGGTATATGTAGATTCACACAAATATTTTAAGCATCCAAATCATTTTGCTTTGATTCCTTTACAAGTTTAAAACAAAATCCATCTTGTTTTACTGAAACAAAATCCATTGAAACAAAAAGATACAAAGGGAAAAGAAAAAGGATTTTTGACAGGTTTTCCTTAAGAAAACAGTTTTCTGAACAAGATCGGAGATGATCAACAACTATTTCCTATTCTCAAGCATTTTCTAACAACAACATACACATAAAGCAGTACAAATATTCATTTAACAAAGCCAAATCCAACACATACAGCCACAAACATAACGAGCAAAGTTTGGATATAGCATCTGCTCTCATCAATTTAATTAAAAATTATAGTATCTGTGTTTATCAATTTAAAAATACAATTTATAACATCCATTCTCATCAGTTTAATTAAAATTTAAGTAGCTTCTGTTCTTAACAGTTTAAATAAAATTAAATTCAATAGTATTTGTCCTCATCAGTTTAAATAACAAATTAACAGAGCAATTCATAGCAAAAGAACAACCAACAACCAACATGCAGTGAGCCATCTGTTCTTATTGGTCTAGAATTCAATTTTAACCGAGCAACTGAAAACCACAAACCACCAAAACAAAGCATGCAATCAAGTACTTATTGGTTCAACAGTTTAGATAAATTTATCCAAGCAACTGATAATGCATAACCCACAATTCCCAGCATGCAACCAAGCATTCACTTCAAAACAAATCTAAAAACTTGCATGAAGATTAATCGTGAGGAGAAACTCACCTTATCATGAAGAGCGGATCGAAGCAGAGATGAACGAAAACCAGAGGATCGATCGAAGCAATTGAAGCAGAGACGAAGAAGTCAATTGAGCAGATCGAAGGCGAAAGCCCTAATTTGAAGACGAGCAAAAATTTGGAGAGGCCGCCATTTTGTTTCGTTATTTCGTTTAGGGTTTAGAAATGAAAATGGTAAAGTGAGATAAAGGGGAATCGGGTTAAAGATAAAGGCAGTAGTATTCAAACGTGGGCCGGTATAAATTTCAAAGCCCAAACCATAAACAAGTTTTCCTCTTATTTTTTTTCTATTTATCTAAATCCAATTTGTTTTGTCTAATTATTTTCATTACTTTGTTTTGTAAATTTTTGTTTAAGTTATGTTGTTAAATTTTTTTTTTACTAAGTGTATTTGTTTATTTTATTTTGTATTGATTTTTTTTTTTTTTTTTATTTAAGCTAAAGAAAAGAATGTTATTAAAATTTTAACCATCAATTTATTAATTTACATAAATAAAAATTCTTGAATCCAAATTATTTTCTTAAGTCATTAGTTTGAATTTCAATTACAAATTAAATATTCAATTTCAACTCCAAAGTCAAGTTTAAATTTTTCTTCAGCTTTGTATAGATTAAATTTTAAATATTTAATCACCAATTTCATTGTTATATCAGAAATTCAGTTTAAATTATCATTCAAATATTCAAAATTAATTAAATATTCACAATTTAAATTGTTCAAAATTTAGGATCGTTACAATCTCCCCTCCTTAAAAGAATTTCGTCCCGAAATTACAAGTAAGGAAAAATGATTGTTAAAATTTCACTAATATTTATATTTTACTCAATTTTATCAAGTTCAACACTTATTAAAGATGAATGAATATAGGATTCATTCTATTTGTTTTATCTCGCTAGCTTTGCTAATTAACTCTTTTGTTTATTATTTTCTACAATCAAGACACAAAAAAATCTTTACTAAAATTTTCAACTTACAAAACCCAAATTTTAAATTTGAAACACTACATTTAAGAAATTTTACATATTATAACTTTTCCAAAGCTGTGGACTTTCAAAACATTTCAAAAATCCTCTTCCTTAATTCATTAGGTTGGAATTTACATCACTTTAATTTCAGATAATTGATTTGCTATTTAAAGTTTGAAAATACTTGCTAACTCGAAATTTAACAAGTCTACTGTCGTTCTTAAAGACATTAGGCATACGCTGGCCAGGCGCAAGTCTAACAATCTCCAAGTACTAAATATACTTGCTTCAATTCCCAGTGAAAATACTTTAAAAATTCTTTTAAAAATGGATATGGAAAGCACATTCCCCCATGGATCACAGTTTACTCGGCGGTTCCGCTACTATCCCAGTAGAGTCGCTTGTAACTGTGGATATCTCATCCCTTGAATTACGCCATGGTTGTTGCCAAAGATCGCGGTTCACACGGCGGTTACGCTACTATCCCAGTAGAATCGCTCGTGACCGTAGGCATCTCGCCCCTCGAATTACGCTTTGGTTTGTAGATTGCAGTTTACATGGCGGTTACGCCACTATCCCAGTGGAATCGCTTGTAACTGTAGGCATCACGCCCCTCAAATTACGCTACCACCCGAGTGTAACTAGATCGCGGTATACTCGGCGGTTACGCCACTATCCCAGTGGAATCGCTTGTAACCATAGGCATCTCGCCCCTCGAATTACGCTAGCACACTATACCAGTCCAAAAGGACATTCCAACTAATGGAAATACAAAAGGTCATCCAACTAATGGAAATATAAATGGTCATCCAACTAATGGAAATATAAATGGTCATCCAACTAATGGAAATACTACGTAGCTACGATTTTTAAATGGATACTCATCTCGAGTTCCATCACCATCACACAGTCACACAGTATAAATGGAAGGTACCTTTCCATATCCTCAATTTTGGAAAACATAATATTATACATACATATATAATATTTCACTTCACACTTAGTACAACCCATGTACTTAAATAAGTTTTCCACAACAATTACTTTTCCAAACTAATTGGTTTTCGAATTTATCGTATTCACACATATACGTTATGAAAACCACAACATTTCATACCCATAACAAATAGAGGATTCACAATTTTCCATTTCACTAACCATTTAAAATTTTCCTCTAAGTCGATTTGGAATTTTAAGGTTATATCAAACCTAATACACATTCACAATCCAATTTATTATCGACTTCACACTCGATTTGGATTTCACGTTACATCGTCAATCCTCAACACATAATTGATATCTATCGATATATAACCTCTGAGCTCGTACGTCTCAGAGAAGGGTGTTAAGCTAAGAGAATAAATTCTCCGCCACCGCAGATATATATTTAATAGAGATCAATTGATATGTCGTCAATTCACGACGTTAGACATACAATCCAAATCATCCATTTAAAATTCAAAGTTCAACTCACATTGTTTTTGTGTGTCAAAGTTAAACTCAATTTAACTCAAAATTCAATCACTTTGAAAATTTCCAAATTGAACTAATTGTTCAAATTTCCCAAAAATAATATCTTTACAAGATATAAAAAATTTCACACTTAGCCATTTGAAACAAATTCAAATCATTTTGCACCTTTTAATCTTTGAAAACAAATTTCAAAGCAATTTCCTTAAATGGAAACATTTCCAAATATTTATCCATTTTAAACTTCAAATGGTTCACTTAAATTAATCAAATAAATCCTTACCGATTTATTTTAAACTTACGTTCCAAATCCGTAAATTTATTTCCACATTTCAAAAATAAATCAATATTTATTTTTAACAAATTCCCCTTTCTTTTATAAATTCCATAGTGAATTTACATTTCCAAAGTATCTATGAATATACGATTTCAAATCGATTTCACAAATTCATTTTCAATTTATCTTCAAAAGATAAAATTTCAAACCATTCATTTCATATAGGGAAACATACCCATACTTATTCAATAATAAGTAATTTACAAATCCACTTATTTTCAACACTTTGAAAATATTCAATATACTTCAAACCAAAATCAAGTATATATTCATTCTTAAAAAAACCATTCTTTTAAACACATTTTATTTGAGTCAAAACGAATGTTGCGTAAAACATCGTTACGACGACTCAAAACCACTAGTATAAGGATTCAAATTTAAAAATAGATATGTAAATCCCAATACTAAACAAAATCATTTCCCTTTTGAAATTATTTACTATAACAACAAATGTTATAATCTACCATTTCCATTTTCCACTCGAAAACGTCTATTTCAACAACAAGTGTTGAAATCTATGCTTTCGATTCTTAACACATTTCAAAATGAATTATCTTCATTTACATAATGTTTCTTCCCAAAAACATTCCCATTTAAGTTTTCAACTTCAACTTAATTCATGGTTTGAATTCCACATACACTTCAAAAATATTGGTTTTAAACCGATTTCTAATTCCCAATACTAAGTTTTCCACCCAACTTAATTCCATGCCCGTTCAAATTCAAATGCATCATTGAATCTATTTAAATCTATTTCGAATTTTCATTAGATTCATATCTCTTTTGATATTTTATTCACCGTTCAAAAACCATAGATATAATTCCTTTAATAAGTTACAACAATTTACTTATCAAAATAAGTCGTTTGCGGATTTTACAAACATCTCTAGAAATTCCATTTCTATTTATAAAACTTCGTTTTATAATCTCCTTTCTTAATTTGATTCAATTCAATTCATATAACTCAGTTATATACCAAAAGTTCATATTATAAGTTAAATACTTATATCCCGTTGATTTACTAAATCGTTCTTCACAACATTTGAAATCAATTTCAAAAGAATTCAGAATCAAATTCTCAAGTTATAGTTCAATAACCCATTTGATTATAAATCAAATTGACATATCATTCTATTTCCCAATTACTACTTGGAGATATTCTAAATATTTGATTTAAACCAATTTAAACCAATTCATTAATTCAATTAACTCATATTTTCAGTTTCCATAAATCTCAACAATTTGATAATGAGTTTCCGAACGATCGAAACTCAAATCTAACGAGACCTCACCGAAGAGAACTATCGCAAACTCACATTTAGAGAGCTACAAAAGAGAGGGGAATTTTCAAAAATAATTCTAATTTCAAATTACCTTTTATTTTTAAAGAAAACAATTTTAAACTTCTTTAGATTTGAAAACACTTCCTTTAAAGTGATTCTAGTAACTATTCATATTAAACGCCATAAACTAAGCTTTGTGTAAACCAAAGCTCTGATACCACTTTGTAACGACCCGCCGCCTTGACCGCCTCTAGCCGGTAATTAAACCAACTAGAAACGTTCAAAATGACGGATTGTTATTTAGTTTATAGAATTTAAACAGAATCAGTCACAGAATCACAAAACAATAATATATTTTTCATAAATGAACTTTCTTTTATATACAATTATCAGAGTTAATACAATAAGTTACATTTTATACAGCGGAAACAAATTTTATTAAGTACAAGAAAAATAATTTTCTGAAAAGCTTTAGTTGTGCTTTCCCCTCTCTCTCTAACTTCGCTGCGCGCAAACTCCAAGCTGTAAAAATACTCGGTCTGACCCGAGCGTTAATTGCAAAACACAAAAACACTCGAGTCAGGATTAATCTTTATTCAAGTAATTAAATTTGAAATGAACTGAAATAAATGGTTACAGTTATGGTGAACAAATAAATCAGTTAAATCCTATTATAGATTTTCACATTAGCGATTCCAAATTTTTATACACATGTGTGGCTGCAGTACACACGTGTACTCATACCCATGTGCACTGCCTCGCCAACCCACGTGCACGAGTCAGACAAATCACTGCAAGTATACAAGCATAACTCCAAAACAGACAAGGCAAGGCACTATGCAGTGCACAACAAATCCAAACAGCCCCAAATACAAAATCACTGCACATAACCAAAACAAGGACCACAAGAGCAGGCTGCAACCATGGAAGCAGAAGACCACAAATAAAGTGATTCAAAGTGGGCAACTCAGAAATATACCCAAGTGCAGACAGTAGCATGCACTAAAATACAACATATCAAACAGTCCCAAAATGGAAGCAACAGGTGAAACAAGTATGGCAGGGAATAAGGGGCAGGCAGCAACATGCACTTCTTGCAGGGGAAACAAGTACAGAGAGCAACAACAGGGAGCAACAATCAGTGCCAACAAGAAAACAACCCCACATGCAAATACATGGTCAAATTCTATTTAGAAAATCAAACAAAATTAAACATTTGAATTTAACATGAAATTCCATTTCACTGTGAAACTGATATGCAAAGCCCATGCTACACTGTCCAGCTTCAACAGATTCCATGCTTATGATTTTTAAGCTTAACAAACCTCATTTGTTTCAAATCCTAAGTTTAAAATGGTTTATATGCAGAAGTGTTAAATTTTCCCCTTTTTTTTTTTCTGCTCTGCAACCAAAATACAGAGGAACAAGTCCATAAAAATTCCCAGTGCACATAAGTTTTACAGAACTACTTGTTTTAGAACTAGATAGCAAAGCACAGAGTTTCCTTAATCAAATACCAGATTTTTAAAGAACAGTTGTTTCACATTTTTTTTCAAGAGCATGCAGATCCTAATGCATTCATATCTACAGATTAATTACCACTATCTACACATGCAAGAGAATCGTACCCAAGTGTATCCAAATGTACTACTTGTATTCAATCATGAAATGAAATTTATATGCAAAGGACAGAGGAAATGCAAACCCACATAGCAGTAAGGATGTTGCATGCAACTGAGATGAACAGAGGTGCCACAATGATTAGGGATATGGGATGCAGACAACAAAGAATGCTTACAGAGATGTTTACATGTTTTATGGTTACAGAGATGGTCAAACAAACATGCACATGAAAATTTATAGGCAAACAAAAATGGAATTGAAGACTGGGCAACATGAAGCATGCAATACTCAAGACATATCTTTATTACAAAAACAATTATGCACCTCAACTACTTAGTTAAACAAAACATTTTAGTAGCATCTGCACTTACCAATTTAACAACAAGATAACATAGCATCTGTTCTTATCAAAATTTTAAATTTTGAAAGAAATCAATAACATTTGTTCCTAACAGTTCAAACATAATTACTAGCATCTGTAAACATGAACATGCCCACAATGTTTTAATGTGGTTGGTATTTCATTCATGTGCAATTCTAGTCCTGTTACCCTGAGTTTCCAGAGAGTTTCAAATCATTTTGATTATTTAATTTGAACAACATCTTAAACTATGATTCCTGATTCTACAAATCATTTTTTTTGTGAACCTTGATAACACTAACATATATTATATTATGTGTTAATGGTATTAGAACAGATTTTTATATGTGGGAAAGAAGATACAGAGACATCATGGTCCAGTTACTCAGAACACATCTGCATAATACAAACTGTTTCAGACATGCATTTCTTTATTAAAATCTGGATTCAAGTAGCATGCATGCAAAAATTCTGTGACAAGCACTAGTTTTTCAGTTGCATTTCTCTGCTCTGCATCAAGATTCAGGTGAGTAACATTTTAACTAATGAAGTTTAAACATTTTAGAAGCTACAAGTATGGCAGTGAAACAACTCAAGAGATCAAAAATGCAACACTTGATTGAGCTACAGACAGGTTAGACTAAAGTTTGAACTAAGAACAGGCAAATAAATTAAACAGCAAACATCATGCATAACACACAAGCATACACAAGCATATTCACACATTTATATAGATATGCAGTACATAGATTTTTTTTTTTTATATCAAGTTAACAGACACCAAACATCATCACAACAACAAAAGAAACTCAGGCATCTACATTTCCTTAGATTGGCAGACCCAAACCCCAATTTTGTTTCAGGCTAAACCAAAGATATTCAGTTGAATGCAAACTAAGAATTCTTTTTTATGATTTTAAAAATCAAGTTGTTAGTCAAGTAATTTATTTATAAACTTAAATAAATAAATCTGAAACATTCAAACACTATTTACAGATATTTGCTCTGTTGCCTATTTTGTTTGTACAGAGGCATCACAGTTTTATTCTTGTTTCACATTTTTTTCTTTAAGATTAGATAAGATTAAATTCTAACTTATATAACATACTATGCTTAAAAAAAACTTAAACTCTAATATTAATTTTATCCTGAAGTCATGTTTTTGAACATAATAACAATCTGGAAACTAAAACAGGCAAACCAAGATTACTGTGCAACATGCATATAACAGAGTATACCCTTTAATTCAAGTATTGGTTTGAGAAATCAATATTTACTCTTGAATTAATGAAACTGGATGGTCTAATTTATACACACATGCAGTTGTTCTTCTATTATTAAGTTTTCAGAGAAAACATTACAGTTTCACTTATTCCTTTTATTCTTTTCCATTTTTAATAAAAATTAAAACTGTATATTTACTTTGTTTAAATCTTAACTTTAACAAAGATTTGGATCTAAGGTTATGATTTTGATCTGGATATACACTTGGAATGCTAGAACAAACAAGATCAAGCAAGACAAATTTCAACAGAAAACAAACATTCAGAAACATACATCTCACATGAAATTCCATCTCAATCATCCACTTCAATATGATTATCACAGGCATAAACTAAGCAACTAAAATTACTTAAATTTTTTTTTTTTTGTAAAAAAAAAAATGTTATTCACAGAAAACAAGATGCAGTATTTCATTTTGCAAATGGCCAGTGAAAGGGGTATATGTAGATTCACACAAATATTTTAAGCATCCAAATCATTTTGCTTTGATTCCTTTACAAGTTTAAAACAAAATCCATCTTGTTTTACTGAAACAAAATCCATTGAAACAAAAAGAGACAAAGGGAAAAGAAAAAGGATTTTTGACAGGTTTTCCTTAAGAAAACAGTTTTCTGAACAAGATCGGAGATGATCAACAACTATTTCCTATTCTCAAGCATTTTCTAACAACAACATACACATAAAGCAGTACAAATATTCATTTAACAAAGCCAAATCCAACACATACAGCCACAAACATAACGAGCAAAGTTTGGATATAGCATCTGCTCTCATCAATTTAATTAAAAATTATAGTATCTGTGTTTATCAATTTAAAAATACAATTTATAACATCCATTCTCATCAGTTTAATTAAAATTTAAGTAGCTTCTGTTCTTAACAGTTTAAATAAAATTAAATTCAATAGTATTTGTCCTCATCAGTTTAAATAACAAATTAACAGAGCAATTCATAGCAAAAGAACAACCAACAACCAACATGCAGTGAGCCATCTGTTCTTATTGGTCTAGAATTCAATTTTAACCGAGCAACTGAAAACCACAAACCACCAAAACAAAGCATGCAATCAAGTACTTATTGGTTCAACAGTTTAGATAAATTTATCCAAGCAACTGATAATGCATAACCCACAATTCCCAGCATGCAACCAAGCATTCACTTCAAAACAAATCTAAAAACTTGCATGAAGATTAATCGTGAGGAGAAACTCACCTTATCATGAAGAGCGGATCGAAGCAGAGATGAACGAAAACCAGAGGATCGATCGAAGCAATTGAAGCAGAGACGAAGAAGTCAATTGAGCAGATCGAAGCCGAAAGCCCTAATTTGAAGACGAGCAAAAATTTGGAGAGGCCGCCATTTTGTTTCGTTATTTCGTTTAGGGTTTAGAAATGAAAATGGTAAAGTGAGATAAAGGGGAATCGGGTTAAAGATAAAGGCAGTAGTATTCAAACGTGGGCCGGTATAAATTTCAAAGCCCAAACCATAAACAAGTTTTCCTCTTATTTTTTTTCTATTTATCTAAATCCAATTTGTTTTGTCTAATTATTTTCATTACTTTGTTTTGTAAATTTTTGTTTAAGTTATGTTGTTAAATTTTTTTTTTACTAAGTGTATTTGTTTATTTTATTTTGTATTGATTTTTTTTTTTTTTTTTTATTTAAGCTAAAGAAAAGAATGTTATTAAAATTTTAACCATCAATTTATTAATTTACATAAATAAAAATTCTTGAATCCAAATTATTTTCTTAAGTCATTAGTTTGAATTTCAATTACAAATTAAATATTCAATTTCAACTCCAAAGTCAAGTTTAAATTTTTCTTCAGCTTTGTATAGATTAAATTTTAAATATTTAATCACCAATTTCATTGTTATATCGGAAATTCAGTTTAAATTATCATTCAAATATTCAAAATTAATTAAATATTCACAATTTAAATTGTTCAAAATTTAGGATCGTTACATGAGATGTTTGGGTGATCTGTGATGATGATTGTCGACTGTGGGGAGGTCGCGATGATGATCAAGGATGGTCAGCGTCGCTGTTCATGTGCACGGTGACATGTTATTTTTCTGATGAAGTTGGAATTGTTGCAGCTCTAGCATACTCGTGTTTATCTCGGGTGATTCGAGTGAATGACTCGAAGCAGATAGGGTTGTGACTCGAAGTCACTTAGGGTGGGCTCGAGTATATTAAGTTGTTTCAGGTTTTCTAAACCGAAAACAGAAACCTGTTCTGTTTTATATTTTTAAGTTATAAAGCAAGTTTTAAAATGTAAACTAAAAATTTAAACTAAGTTTAAACCTTAATTTGAATCTGAATTCAAGAAGTTTGAATCTGAGTTTGGAATAATTTAAATTTGGAAATTAAAATTTAGTTTTAACAATTTTTAAGATATAAAAGAATATTGGTCTGAATTTAAACTAAAAGTTTAAACTGTAAAATATAAACTTTAAAATAAGTTTGAATTTGAGATTTAAAATCTGGAATTTTGTTTGAATTTCATTTTTTAAAATAAGTTTTTAAATTTAATTTGTTTTAACTATTTTAGAAATGGTTAAATAATTTGAATTTTAAAATGAAGTTGTAAATTGTAAGTAAAGCTTTTAAAATTTAAGTTAAAACAGGAATGAGGTTTAAAGCTGTATTTCAGCTTTGAAATTAAAGGAAATTTTTAAATTGAACTTGTTTTTAAATAACTTGGAATGTTTAAAGTGAATTTTAAAGTAATTTGAGTTTAAATTGAATTTGGTTATAAACTCTTGTAAATTCCTCTGATAAAGATTAGTATTCTTTAACATATGATTAAGAAAGTTTTTAAATTGTTTTTTATCTTTGTTAAAGTCAAATTGTATTTATTTTCAATCTTTATTTGAAATGTAATTTAAAAGTAAATTTGAAAGGTAAAAAGTTTTCAAATACTTTTGTTAATGATAATTTAATCATTAATAGGAAAATGGTTTATATTAAAGGTTAATTAAGATCTAATAATTTAAGATACTTAAGTTATTAAAGTAATTAAAATGGATAATTAATTAGTTTACTTAATTAATGATTTGGATTAATTAAAGGCAATCACTTGGTAATTGATTAAGTATAATTACTCAATGAGATTGATAAGTGTAATTACTTATTGAAGTAATTAATAATTACTGAATGTAATTAATTAAAAGGAATTACTTAATGGGAAGTAATTAAAGGGTAATTACTTTGTAGAAGTAATTAACGATTTATTAATTGGTGTAATTAATCAAAAAGGATTAATAATTAATTAAGGGGTTAATTAATTAAGTAAGTAATTACAGAGGAGTAATTACTGTTTATGATTAATTGAGGTTGATTAATGAATGTAATTAATTAAAGTATAATTAATTACTGTAATTAATTAAGGATCAATGTAATTAATTATATTTAATTAATTAATGGAAATAATTAATTAAGGATCATTAATTAATGAGAGTAATTAAAGGTTAATTACTGTAAATGACAAAGGATAATTAATTTGTGAAATTAATTGATGGATAATTACTTTATGTAATTAAGGAATAATTAATCAAGATGATTAGTTAAGATGGATATTTAAAGGATGATAATTAATTAAGAGGTGCAATTAATTAATTAATTAATTAATTATTGATTAAGCAAAGATAGGTGATTAATTCTTAAGTAATTGATTTAATTTAAGTTAATTAAATTAATTATAATAGGGATTAATAATGGTTGCTTATGGATGATTGTTTGTTAAATGTCTTGATTGAATGATATATATTGGATGATATCTATTAGATGAAATGTTGTGACATTCTATTGATATGATATTAGTTATATCAATGATAAATGTGTGATGTTTATCTATGTTATTTGCTGTGCAAAGGTGACATCTAGTATTTGAATTTAATCACTTGAATAACTTGGGTTGAGATGACATTGGATTCGAAGAGACCAGAGTTGGGTATTAGTTAATACCCGAAACCACTTTGATTTTTTTTTATAGATTGATATGTGAAATCAATAGGCTGGAAGGGAATGATTTAAGTGAATTGGACCATTTGACCAAAGTTTTGGTACTTAAAAATTTGATATGTGAAATAAGTGATGTCAATAACAACTTTTGAAGTTGTAAATTGATTACAAGTTACCCAGGGTTTATATAAGTTAAATGCTTTTGTATTTCATGTTAGATGGGTTTACTCACGCTGGTTTCCAGCCTGGCCCGGGTGTTACTTTGACGTAATGCTCGGGTCAGACCAAGTATTACATCTTTTCAGGTAAGGACGTTCTGGAGTTCAGGAGGTGAGCTGGATGGTAGGAACGTATGAAGCATTTTCCACTGTGTGTATTATTGCTGATTATTTGGGACATGTTGTTTTAAACTGTCCAATGTTGTGTAGATTTTGTAACTCTGATGTATAAAAATATAAGAGTACCGATACTTTTCTTCTTTGTAAAACTATTATTTATGTAATATTATATTTTGATCCGCTGCGAGTGTGAGGTTTCTGTGTCTTGTTCTATTGTCTTCTTCTTTCTCCTTTCTTCTTTTCCTAACTATCTGGAATTTTCTGGATGAAAATTTCCGGGTCGTTGCATTTGGTATCAGAGCAAAACATTAAGCGAGAACCTTGGCTCTGGTGGGATACTCATTAAGGATAGGGTCAATAGTACCCTATAATGAGTTGAGTGTATAAATATAAGAGAGCGTACTTGTTATTTTCTTATATAAAGGTTTTAAAATGGTTTCAAAAGTAAACGAATCTTATATAAGTTTACTAAGAAATAGATTATCTATTATATTAAGGTAATTGGTTGTTAAATATTGGAATTGAATTAAGTAGTAATAGAATTACAACCAAATTGAAATTAAATCAAAGATAAGTTTGAAATGCATTCAAACTGAAATTCAATTTTGAAGTAAGGGAAGAATTTCTAAATAAGATGAATTAGAATTGGTTTCAAACCGGAGAAATTGAATGGTTATTCTGCTTAATAATGGGTTGATTGTTTTCCAATGAATAATAAAATGTTTTAAGGAAGTAACCATTTAAAGAGAATAACTTTTAAATTAGAAAGGATGTAAATTAAAGTGGGTTTCCGATTGTGAAGTTCTGAATTCTAAATTTAAACATTTGAAAAAAAAATCAAAACGTTAAAGGAAATAATATTATTCAAACTATTTTGAATGTAATCTTAATTTAGAATAAGAAGTTGTTTGTAAACTTTAAAAGAATTTGTTTATAATTAAAAACAAAGGTGGTTTAAATTTTAAATTTTAGCTTGGTGGGCCAAGAAGTAAATATGTATATATGTGTGGAAATACATAATATCAAAGATGGTTTGAAATAAACTCTAAATATTGAGTTTTAAATCTGGAATGAGATATGATACCCAAAGTGATAAGTTTTTGAATTTAATAAGTGGGAAGATTATTTATGAGAAGTTTAAAATTTGAAATGGGAGTTCAAATTGGGTAAGGTTGACTGGATTAAGTGAATTAAGTTTAACTTGGGAAAGGTTAAATAAGTTGGAATGATCGACATGATTTGGAAATTTGATGATGAAATTAAGATTTAACTTGGGAAGTTGAATGGTTGATTTGAATTGAGAGTTTGAGTGATCTCAAATTGGGTTTGAGATCTAATAATTTTAAATGGATAGATGTTTTAAAATAATTGGATGATATTACCCTATTGTTATTAATAATCTTTAAACAGTAAATTGGATTTGTTTAAACAAATGGGTAAGGTAATATATCCATTATTAAGATAAAATGAAATAATTTTGGACTTAAATTTTGAATGTTTATGATAAAACGTCAAAGATTTGATTTCAAAATTAAAATTTGATGATAAATTGAATTTCAAAGATTTAGTTGTTTAAAAAGGATTCGAATTATTATTTGAACTTTGAAATAGGATAAAAATGGAATTTGGATTTAGAATTAAATGGTTTAGAGATATAAGTTGATTTGATTTAAAGGATTAAATCAACATTTAAAAAATTTAACTCGGATTTATATAATTCGGGATGGTTTAAATTGAAAATTTGAATTGAATTAGTTCAAATTAAATTTGATTTGAATTAATTAGAATTATGATTGAAGATGGATAATTTGAATTGGATTGATTTGAAATGATTTGAAATTTGAGGTGGATTCAATTTGAAATTAGTCCAAATTTATTTGAATAATTTGGAATTGTGATTAAAGTTGAATGAATAAATTCAGATGGAATTTGATTTGAATTTATAAAAAGGAATTGAGGATTAATTCAACTTGAATTTGGGGTTAAGTCAATTTCAATGGAAGTTGAAGTTATTTAATTTGGAATTGAGTCAATTTGAATAGAGGTGGAAATTTAAATTGAATTAATTAGAAATGGAGGTTGGGTATTTAATAGTTTGACTCCGGACTATTTTCAAAATAAATTGTTTAGTACAAATCTATTTTTTCCAAACTATTTACTATACAACTTTTCTTTTTTAAACCTAAAACTATCTTATACTTATTTTACAATTATTTTTGGAACTATTTAACTATTTTTCAACTATTTTACAAATTTATTACTATTTTACAACTATTTTGCAATTATTTAAAATTCTATAACTATTTGATTATTTTCCAAATATTTTACAATTACTTAACTATTTTATAGCTATTTTGCAACCAAATAATTATTTTTCAACGACTTATCTATTTTTAAAACCTTTTAAATTACTTTCTAAATTTAAGCTGGACAGAGTTCAAACTGTTTATGATTGAATATCCATTTGAGATAAGGATTAAAGTAATAATCCTATGGAATTGAACCAATTGTGATTAGGTGGATAGAAATTAAAGGAAATGTGAATAGAAAGAGAAATTGATTTGGTTAATAATCAATGAAGATAGATACGTACGATGTACGTATATTATTCTATTCGCATAGTGATTTGATCTGGATTCGAACACAAAATTTCGAAATAATTATATCGATCCGAGTTGGGATTTTTCACTCGATTTTCGATGGCGAACCTGGATATGGATTGTTGATTGGTTCTGAATATTCTCTATCATAGTTATGGATATGTAAGGAGAATGACGGTTTCTAATCAAGAAACCAGATCTGTGTCTGCATTAGAAAGTCGAGTGGACGATGCTAGTTCAGAAGTGAAATTGTGTGATCGAGTGAGCAATCAGATTGATAATGCGTACGGATGATATGTGTATATCGTACGTAATGGAATGAAATTGATATTAAAAGTTATGGATAAGAACTGTAAAAAGTTTTTTTTTGAAATGGAAAATATATTTTGTGAAATATATGATGAAATAAAATAGAAATTAGATATTTCTATGGTAGAAATTTACTTTACGGAAGTAAGTAATATTGTTAATGTAACGACCCTGGATTTCGGCCCCTGTTATTTTAATAAATGTTTAATTTAATTAAATATAAAATATGAATTGTTCATATTTAAATGAATATGATTTTGAAAATATTGCCATCTATTTATATAAACTGTAATGTTAAAAGGAAATTGATTTGGAAATTGAAATAAGTATTTCAATAATATTCCCAATAAAAATCTATCTTATATAATCTAATTAAAATACTTTGTTTTGTTAACATTTGATAGAACTATCTATAGATAATAATGTTTACACTAAAATCAAAGTTTAACAATATAAAAAAATATATACAGATGATACTGTTTTAAATAAAATCAATTTCTATAAATTTAAAACATAATATTAAATATAAGTCAAACACATAATATTAAATATAAGTCAAACACATAATATTAAGTATAAGTTTAACACATTAATATAACTTAATAATGGGTAGTTAAAATACAAATATAAAATAAAACTAAAGGAGTATATAAACTACAACTATAAATTTTTACATGAATCATATAAGGTGAGCTTAGAAAGAAGATAGATTATTTTCATAACCTATATATATACATTTGCACAATATTGATCTTTAACAAAGATAGTAACTAGTTGCTGTGTAAACATGTGCAATGCAAGAAAACAAGTATCCACTTCAACATTCATGTACAAATATCTTTGTTTCAAAATACAAAAATCAGCAAAACATTAAATATATGTAAACTAATATAAACATATCTTCTCTTACAAGCCTTTAAGAACAAGTTTCCTGCAAGTATATATGTTTATGTACAAATATAATGTTATGTACAGGCCTTGAGTTAACTTCAAAATGATGATGGTGTAAATATAATTATAGTGTGTAGACCTATTAAGAAGCAAGACATGTACTTGCTATCATCTCAGCCATTTGTTTTGTTCAAAGCAAATATATTACAAATCTGTTTATAGAAATTTAAAGTTGTTCAATGCAGAATAAAAAATAAAATAAAGTAAACATGCATATATACAAAATATACACAGCAAACATAAATACAAGACAAAGTTATATGTATAGTTATGCTCACCAAAAATCAAATCAGGCTGCTCTCTTTTGAACTCACACACACACACACACACACACACACACACACACACACATATATATATATATATAAATGAATAAGCTTCAGCCAAGACAAAGTAATATAAAGCTAGATATGCTTTTAAAAATCAAACTGAACAAACTGGGAAAAAGCATTTAATTTGCAAGATAGTACATACAAAAGTCTTTATTCAAAGCTTCTTGCATAAGTCAAATATGTACCTGCAAGATAGTACATATCTTCATACTACTATATGTATACACAGCCGAAACACAATGGAAATTGTGTAAACTAATTAAGGAACAAGCAATTAATTTGCTATCTTCTCAGCACATATTTTTGTCAGGTCCTAATATTTGTAAAAATCTGCTCATATCTAAACAACTTCACTAGATAAAACCTTCCTTAAGTAGTACACTGTGTCCTTTATATTTGTTCATCTTTGATTTAGTTCGTTTATAAACTTAAGAAGATACCTGAGAAAAATAAAAGCAGGAAAGAAAAAGGAGAGGAAGCAAAATTCAACTAGAATACAAATTAAAACAAACAGATTCAAGGTTGCAATTTTAAACTCCAAGCAACCAAGTTTCAAAAACATCTATACTTTCTGTTTACAGGCAGGTGAGTAAACAAAGGTTTTTCTTTTTAAAGTTTAAATTAATTAAATAGGCTCATGAATCTTTAACAGTTTAGTTTGGATGTGCTTCATATTTTTATAAGAGTCTGTGTATATCTGTTACTCTGCTTATGTTTCTTCTCTGCTATGAATTATAGGGGTAAATGAGCATTCAAATTTGAGTTTTATCTACTGAATTGTGGAAAAGATCTCAGTTTCAAAACCCAACTGAAGATATAGATTTAGATTCAAGATTTTTAGGAGAAGTTTAAACTATCTTTAAAAAAAAACTATATATATTAACATCTGTAATATTTTTCTACAGGAAATCTAACAACAGATTGATAATTCGATTATTTTAAAAGTCTAATTCAAGTTTATAATTTGATTACTTAGTGAAATTCATGAATTTTAAAACAAGAAAGAGAATTTTTAAGTAAGTGTGCAAGGTGCAGATCGAAAGAGAATCAAAGAAGCATTTTTGTTAAATTCAGTTGATTCAAGAAATTTAAAATTCTTAAATTGGATAGGAGGTTATGTCGATGAAGTACTAATACAAGAAAAATGTTAAGCGAATTTTCTAATCCATGGATTAAACGAACAAACACAATTTAGGGTTTTTAATCCAAAGTTTTCCTGTACCCTGTAATTTTTTTGATTCCGGCTTCTTAGTATGACCGAGCTTTCCGAGCTTCGAAGAGATGGTTGCAGAGGGGAAGGACTTGGTGTAGGCGGCATGGCTTCGACTCTGGCGATGTGGGGTTGCAGGTTTTGGTGGTTTCGGTGAGGCGATAGTGTTTCAAGTTCAAGTTTAAGGTGACTTTTTGACTTCGACCCTTTGTCGAAATTCTGGGTTTCGATCTTGGGTGAGGGGCGAAGTTGTGGTTTGTGGACGCTGGCGAGGGTCGCTGGAGGTGCGGCTAACCACCGTGCACGTGCACGGTGGCATGGGAGAGTTGGGTTTGCGTGTCAGTGTATGACTGTCTTCTTTCTTCGGGTCATGCTCGCGTGATTTTGGGCTTTCCTTCGAGTTTGTCACGTTTGAGAGTGGGTCGTTTATGTGAGTGGGTTACTGCAGTTCGTTTAATAACAGTCACTTTAAAAAAAAAAAACATATTGAAGGAGAAGAAGATGTTCAGGGGAGTCTCATGGAGTTTTGCGCGTATGGAACTCGAAGTAACCCCCGAGTAAATGCAGAGGATGACTCGGGTTTTTACCTGGGAAGTTGCGGGTAGGTTGTCATTGAGAATCATTCTTTTGTTTGTTTTTTTCCAAATTTGTTTTAACGTTTGAGCTTAGAAATTGTGTAAAAAGGGGACTAAGCTAAGATTAGTCCAAATTTTAATGATCATAGTCAAAAGTTTAACGACTTTCTTAAACTCTTAAATCATCATTTTAATTAAGAAATATAAGTTAACTAGTAATTAAAGTTTGCAGTTAACACTAAAAGTTGATTTTCAAAATATAAGAAAAGAGAACGTTTAA
Source organism: Allium cepa (assembly GCA_030765085.1). Lineage (NCBI taxonomy): Eukaryota > Viridiplantae > Streptophyta > Magnoliopsida > Asparagales > Amaryllidaceae > Allium > Allium cepa. Next base: position 343,623,538 of record CM060946.1, on the reverse strand, counting down.
ACGTTAATTGAGTTAAATGGTTGATATCAATAGATTATTTTCGAAAGTAATTAAGAACGATTTAACATTTGAAAACTTAAATAGAGTTTGGGTTATGTAACCATTTTGTGATAAATAAATGATTAGTGGTTGGGTAATTAAGAATAATTCATACACAGTTAGTGATGGGGTATAAGTAAACAAATAATTGAAATCAACTACTTAAGTTAATAAATGAATTAATAGTTAGTTAATCTAGTAAATTGGATTATGAATTGATAGAGTAGTTTGATTTAGAATTAACTAATTAAGCAATTAGCAGATAATAATTGGATAATTAAGTTTTATTGATAGATAATTAAAATATTAACTAATGATCAAGAAAACGATTAATTAAGTAATTATAGTTAAAATCACTTGATTGAGGAAGTAATTTATTAATAGTATAGAATAATTGCGTAATTTAGACTTAATGATTAATTAAGAAACCATTAATTCGATGGTTTGAACTGAAATAGATAATTAATCGTTGATTAATAATTAATTAAATAGAGTTAAGTGTTTAACTCTCAGGTAATTAATTCTGAACAGAATTAATTACAAATAGGACTTAAAGGTGACTGCTTATGAGCTGTTGTGATTGAATATCTAATTGTGATATTTATGTGATGATATTCTATGTTACTCTGTGATATGCTATGTTATATCTATGATGCTTGTATATGCTTTATCTGTGATAAATGTTATGTTAATTTAATTGATGAATTTAAATTATTTATTGTTTAAGTTAATTAGACAACTTGGCCCTTAAAATGGCGATTGGATTAGATGGGACCGGGATCGGAATAATCAATTTTGATTCTCCGAAAACCACATCGATCCAATTTAAACGTTAGGTCGTGAATCCTGAAATGAAGATCGAGATGGTGCTTTCAAAATGCAAGGGTTATCGTCGTTGACTCTGAGGGTGATTCCAAAACGAGTGTGACGAGATAATGCCTTCGGTTTCGTTCGAACCCGGAACGAACTTGTATGGATTGAATGCTTTCAGCACATCGTCAGGCGGACGATGAGCATTCTAAGTGATATGTTCTATAAAGGTAATGGCAGCCTCAAGCCTCATCAACCGGGAATGGCTAAAACAGGGGAGATGCAGCAAGGTTAGGTGGGTCATGCCCAAGCAGGACAAGATATTACCCCTGTCTAGATGTCCCTTTTATATTTCGGCTGTGTGGGCGGTTTGCTAGCTAGAACCGCGGGGTTTATCTTGTTCGGGACTGTTCAGTAAGGAATGGTTCCGGCCTTGTGTTGCAGGGGATGAAGGGAGTAATCCTCGGTACGGTGATCTAGGCCCCGTACTGTGACGGGCGGTACCCCGGTAGCCCCGCCATTGTATGGAATCCAATTTCCAATAAGCGCCGTACGATTTGATTGTGCCCAACTATGTTGAAATGTGAGATGTAAGCATTTCAGCTATTTCTGTATTTTACTTGAAAACCCTAGACACAATTATAATATCACTGGATTTCCTATGAAATGTTTTGGTTAGCGTAAGGTAAAAACTTACCCGTATTTATTTGTGGGGAGTCTTACGTGATACCTTTATTTTCAAATGATTTTCAAAGTTAAACAACTTTAAACCGTTTACTCATACCAGACCCATGTCTGACCCGGAGTTTATTTTTGTTTTTCATAAACTCTCGGGTACCCAAATTTTTACGGGTAGTCAAGGGATCCAGGTTAGCTTTGACGAATTCTGGAGGAGCAATGGAGCAGGAGGCTTCAGCGTTGTAGATATATATATATAGTTCCGCTGTGTGGGTATCTCTGAGTCATATTGTTTGAGTCGTATTGTATTGAGTTGTATAAACTAGACAGATGTTTATAACTGTCTAGTGTGTGATGTATGTATGATTGTCATATGTATTGATATTGTATAATTCTGATATATGTACAAACTATGTATTATTTAAGTGATATATTATATTTTGTTCCGTTCCGCTGTGAGATTCTGATGTTGTTGTTCTTTCTTCTCTATCTTTTCTATTTTCTCATCCCTTTCTTTCTTTATGATGATACGTCTTTCTGGTAGTAGAAGGGCGGGTCGTCACAGTTGGTATCAGAGCATAGGTTGGTGATAACCTTGGCTCTGGTAGGAATTACTCATAAAATAGAGTCAGTAGTACTCTAGAATGAGTTTGAGTGTATTAATAGATATGAGCGCGTATTTGTTAGTGGATATAAAATGGTTTTACATTGCGTTGATTGATTTATTGAGTGGTATATGAACCTTCGTCGGCACAGCCTCGAAAACTGTATCGAAGGGGTTTCTAAACACTTGAATAGAGCAATTCGACACAATATTGATTTTTTTTAAGTAGGGTAAATGAAATAATTTTACCCAAATTTATATTTTGATATAAAAGAAATATTTTTCTGAAATAACTATATATACTTGGATGTTTGATTGTTAATAGTACAATCAAATAAAAATTTAAATTTGAGTGGTCTATAAACAAATAAAATTATCTAAGTATGATTTTTAATAAAAATGAATATAACTGAAATTTGAATTTAAGTCCTGGGAATTTGAAAGGTGTTTAAATAAATTTAAAACAAAGGATTTAGGAATTTAAAAATCTTAGGAATGTTTGAAAAGTTTTTCCAAAGATTTGAAAAAAAAAATGGAATCTTGTTTTGGAAAATATTGTTGGTTGGGGTTGTTGGGCATGCAAGTTGTTTTAAAATTTTCAAAAGGAGAAATTTTTTTTTGGTGAAAACAAGTGTTTGAAGTTGAAAATTTGAACTGATATACCAAGTAGGTATGTGTAGTTATCATTTCAAATTGGTTTTGGAAATGAAAACCGGGCAATTGAATTTTAAGAAAAATTCTATTTAATAATGTAAAGGGTTTGAATAAATCTACTATTGAATTTATAAAGTAAAGTTGATATTAATAAGAAGAAATTGGAAATTTTAATACCGGTATTAAAATTTAATTTAAGTAAATAAAAGTGAAAAAAAAAACATATTAGAGGTTAACCTGAGATAAGTTAATTGGAATTGAAGTTCAAAATGAACTTAATTGGATATAAAATTTGAAGGTAAAATGATAGTAATTGTGAGGTGAAACTTTATACCCTAATGATAGTAAGTGTTATATATAAATAATCTGGAATTGTGGTTATAAGATGAAATGGCTAAAATGAGCAATATAAGTTTTTAAGTAAACAAATAAGTTTTGAGCTTATATATTGGGAAATAAAATTTAAAGGTTGGTAAGTAGCTAAATTTAGCCGAAGTTGAGTTAAAATAAGATTGTATTTAAATGAATTGAGTCGAGTTATAAATAATATTGAATGAAATAAAATTCTTATGTAAATAAGTAAATGTAAATCAAAGTAAGTATTGAATTGGAATTAAATAGAAATGGTGTGAGTTGTTAAAAAATTTAATTCAAGTATAAATTGAATAATTGATTATGAATAAATTCAATAATGAATTGTTAATGTAAATTAAAAATTTAAGGATGGATTAAAGAATAAACTAATCAAATAGATTAGTAAATATTTGGGATTTGATTAAAGGAAAATCAAATCAAAGATTTAAATGGAAATTGGTGAAATAGGATGAACTTAAGTTATTAGGTGGAACAGTTGAAGGAAATAATAACATGTGTAAATTGTGAGATGGCTGTTTAAAATATTGGTTGTCGAGTTTAATAAAATGAGTTGAAATTAAAGGAAATGCAATGTAAAGATTGTTAATAAATTAATTGGGATGGAATCAAGTGTTATTGAGATGAATCAATTCAAAATTGTTATAAAGCTTAAAGTGATTGTTTATTCACAATAATATTGTCAGATTGCATATAGAAATGAGTTGTTTTGAAGTAAATAAAAAAGGAATTGTTTTGCTAAAATGGATCATATATAAGCAAGTGAGTTGTAAATCACTTAAGCTGAAGAGAATGATTTGAAAATTGATTGGAAATAATTGTAATAAGAGTTAGAAACCTTACATATGTGTTTATGGGAATATGTAATGCTAGACAAATGAAGACTTTGTCAAAGCTTTTCAAAATTTGAAAACTATAAAAAAAAATTAAATTAATTATTAGCAATAGGAAGATTTTCAAATTGGAAATTGAAAATAAATTAGTAAATGAAATTAATTTAAAATAATGATAGAAATCAGTTATGAATGAAAGATAGTCAATAAAATTTAATATTCAGAGTTGAAGAAAATTTGAATTCACATGGAATTAGAAATTCAAATTGAAAATAAGTGAATATAAGAGGATATAAAGGCTATAGTGGTAGAGTAATAATATAAGGGAATATATAATGCTTATATTAAAACTTAAGAAATGGATGGTGAAACTCTTAAGTAAAATTTGATATCGGGAAAATTTATTCCAAGTGGATAGAATCAAAATAATGTGAATAAAAGAAAATGGATATAGTTGATAATCAATGGATATAAATACGTAGGATGAACGTATATTATTTTATTCGCATAACAATTTGGTCCAGATTCGAGCACAGATTCGAGATAGTTATATCGATCCGAGTTAGGATTTTTCACTCGATTTTCGACGACGAACCATGGATTTGGATTTTGATTAATTCTAGAAATTCTCTATCATCGTTGTGACTATGCAAGGAGAAGGACAGTTTCTGATCAAGAAACCAGTTCTGAGTCCGTACTAGGAAGTCGGGTGGACGATACTAGTTCGGAAGTGAGATTATGTGATCGAGCGAACGATCAAATTTTATATTACGTACGAATGATATATGTTCATCGTACGGGATTGATTGATTAGATATTGTAATTCTGTAAAGAAGTCAATAAAATTTGGAAAAGAATTGATACTGAAGAATAGAACTGCCAGAGTGAATATCTGGAATGTATTGTATATTCTATATATCCCATCTAAGGAAATGTGTTTATGATTCCTCATTGGTTGTTCAACCAGTAATTCAGAAATTTGGAAATTTAAATCCAATTTAACTGTGGTCAGGAACCCAGTTTGGATTGTTGATCATTGAGAAACAAACTCTTGATAGTTTTGGGAAGCTTATCTAGATTTTGACCGGATAGCTAATAATGTTGTTAGAATTGACTGTTTGATTATTTGCTAATATATATAAATGTGCTAATATATAAATGATAAGTATGTTTGAATAGTTGATATAAAAGCTTTTGAATTAACTGTTGTTTTAAAATTTCGGGGACGAAATTCTTTAAAGGGGGGAGGAATGTAACGACCCTGGATTTCGGCCCCTGTTATTTTAATAAATGTTTAATTTAATTAAATATAAAATATGAATTGTTCATATTTAAATGAGTATGATTTTGAAAATATTGCCATCTATTTATATAAACTGTAATGTTAAAAGGAAATTGATTTGGAAATTGAAATAAGTATTTCAATAATATTCCCAATAAAAATCTATCTTATATAATCTAATTAAAATACTTTGTTTTGTTAACATTTGATAGAACTATCTATAGATAATAATGTTTACACTAAAATCAAAGTTTAACAATATAAAAAAATATATACAGATGATACTGTTTTAAATAAAATCAATTTCTATAAATTTAAAACATAATATTCAATATAAGTCAAACACATAATATTAAATATAAGTCAAACACATAATATTAAGTATAAGTTTAACACATTAATATAACTTAATAATGGGTAGTTAAAATACAAATATAAAATAAAACTAAAGGAGTATATAAACTACAACTATAAATTTTTACATGAATCATATAAGGTGAGCTTAGAAAGAAGATAGATTATTTTCATAACCTATATATATACATTTGCACAATATTGATCTTTAACAAAGATAGTAACTAGTTGCTGTGTAAACATGTGCAATGCAAGAAAACAAGTATCCACTTCAACATTCATGTACAAATATCTTTGTTTCAAAATACAAAAATCAGCAAAACATTAAATATATGTAAACTAATATAAACATATCTTCTCTTACAAGCCTTTAAGAACAAGTTTCCTGCAAGTATATATGTTTATGTACAAATATAATGTTATGTACAGGCCTTGAGTTAACTTCAAAATGATGATGGTGTAAATATAATTATAGTGTGTAGACCTATTAAGAAGCAAGACATGTACTTGCTATCATCTCAGCCATTTGTTTTGTTCAAAGCAAATATATTACAAATCTGTTTATAGAAATTTAAAGCTGTTCAATGCAGAATAAAAAATAAAATAAAGTAAACATGCATATATACAAAATATACACAGCAAACATAAATACAAGACAAAGTTATATGTATAGTTATGCTCACCAAAAATCAAATCAGGCTGCTCTCTTTTGAACTCACACACACACACACACACACACACACACACATATATATATATATAAATGAATAAGCTTCAGCCAAGACAAAGTAATATAAAGCTAGATATGCTTTTAAAAATCAAACTGAACAAACTGGGAAAAAGCATTTAATTTGCAAGATAGTACATACAAAAGTCTTTATTCAAAGCTTCTTACATAAGTCAAATATGTACCTGCAAGATAGTACATATCTTCATACTACTATATGTATACACAGCCGAAACACAATGGAAATTGTGTAAACTAATTAAGGAACAAGCAATTAATTTGCTATCTTCTCAGCACATATTTTTGTCAGGTCCTAATATTTGTAAAAATCTGCTCATATCTAAACAACTTCACTAGATAAAACCTTCCTTAAGTAGTACACTGTGTCCTTTATATTTGTTCATCTTTGATTTAGTTCGTTTATAAACTTAAGAAGATACCTGAGAAAAATAAAAGCAGGAAAGAAAAAGGAGAGGAAGCAAAATTCAACTAGAATACAAATTAAAACAAACAGATTCAAGGTTGCAATTTTAAACTCCAAGCAACCAAGTTTCAAAAACATCTATACTTTCTGTTTACAGGCAGGTGAGTAAACAAAGGTTTTTCTTTTTAAAGTTTAAATTAATTAAATAGGCTCATGAATCTTTAACAGTTTAGTTTGGATGTGCTTCATATTTTTATAAGAGTCTGTGTATATCTGTTACTCTGCTTATGTTTCTTCTCTGTTATGAATTATAGGGGTAAATGAGCATTCAAATTTGAGTTTTATCTACTGAATTGTGGAAAAGATCTCAGTTTCAAAACCCAACTGAAGATATAGATTTAGATTCAAGATTTTTAGGAGATGTTTAAACTATCTTTAAAAAAAAAACTATATATATTAACATCTGTAATATTTTTCTACAGGAAATCTAACAACAGATTGATAATTCGATTATTTTAAAAGTCTAATTCAAGTTTATAATTTGATTACTTAGTGAAATTCATGAATTTTAAAACAAGAAAGAGAATTTTTAAGTAAGTGTGCAAGGTGCAGATCGAAAGAGAATCAAAGAAGCATTTTTGTTAAATTCAGTTGATTCAAGAAATTTAAAATTCTTAAATTGGATAGGAGGTTATGTCGATGAAGTACTAATACAAGAAAAATGTTAAGCGAATTTTCTAATCCATGGATTAAACGAACAAACACAATTTAGGGTTTTTAATCCAAAGTTTTCCTGTACCCTGTAATTTTTTTGATTTTGGCTTCTTAGTATGACCGAGCTTTCCGAGCTTCGAAGAGATGGTTGCAGAGGGGAAGGACTTGGTGTAGGCGGCATGGCTTCGACTCTGGCGATGTGGGGTTGCAGGTTTTGGTGGTTTCGGTGAGGCGATAGTGTTTCAAGTTCAAGTTTAAGGTGACTTTTTGATTTCGACCCTTCGTCGAAATTCTGGGTTTCGATCTTGGGTGAGGGGCGAAGTTGTGGTTTGTGGACGCTGGCGAGGGTCGCTGGAGGTGCGGCTAACCACCGTGCACGTGCACGGTGGCATGGGAGAGTTGGGTTTGCGTGTCAGTGTATGACTGTCTTCTTTCTTCGGGTCATGCTCGCGTGATTTTGGGCTTTCCTTCGAGTTTGTCACGTTTGAGAGTGGGTCGTTTATGTGAGTGGGTTACTGCAGTTCGTTTAATAACAGTCACTTTAAAAAAAAACATATTGAAGGAGAAGAAGATGTTCAGGGGAGTCTCATGGAGTTTTGCGCGTATGGAACTCGAAGTAACCCCCGAGTAAATGCAGGGGATGACTCGGGTTTTTACCTGGGAAGTTGCGGGTAGGTTGTCATTGAGAATCATTCTTTTGTTTGTTTTTTTCCAAATTTGTTTTAACGTTTGAGCTTAGAAATTGTGTAAAAAGGGGATTAAGCTAAGATTAGTCCAAATTTTAATGATCATAGTCAAAAGTTTAACGACTTTCTTAAACTCTTAAATCATCATTTTAATTAAGAAATATAAGTTAACTAGTAATTAAAGTTTGCAGTTAACACTAAAAGTTGATTTTCAAAATATAAGAAAAGAGAACGTTTAAACATTAATTGAGTTAAATGGTTGATATCAATAGATTATTTTCGAAAGTAATTAAGAACGATTTAACATTTGAAAACTTAAATAGAGTTTGGGTTATGTAACCATTTTGTGATAAATAAATGATTAGTGGTTGGGTAATTAAGAATAATTCATACACAGTTAGTGATGGGGTATAAGTAAACAAATAATTGAAATCAACTACTTAAGTTAATAAATGAATTAATAGTTAGTTAATCTAGTAAATTGGATTATGAATTGATAGAGTAGTTTGATTTAGAATTAACTAATTAAGCAATTAGCAGATAATAATTGGATAATTAAGTTTTATTGATAGATAATTAAAATATTAACTAATGATCAAGAAAACGATTAATTAAGTAATTATAGTTAAAATCACTTGATTGAGGAAGTAATTTATTAATAGTATAGAATAATTGCGTAATTTAGACTTAATGATTAATTAAGAAACCATTAATTCGATGGTTTGAACTGAAATAGATAATTAATCGTTGATTAATAATTAATTAAATAGAGTTAAGTGTTTAACTCTCAGGTAATTAATTCTGAACAGAATTAATTACAAATAGGACTTAAAGGTGACTGCTTATGAGCTGTTGTGATTGAATATCTAATTGTGATATTTATGTGATGATATTCTATGTTACTCTGTGATATGCTATGTTATATCTATGATGCTTGTATATGCTTTATCTGTGATAAATGTTATGTTAATTTAATTGATGAATTTAAATTATTTATTGTTTAAGTTAATTAGACAACTTGGCCCTTAAAATGGCGATTGGATTAGATGAGACCGGGATCGGAATAATCAATTTTGATTCTCCGAAAACCACATCGATCCAATTTAAACGTTAGGTCGTGAATCCTGAAATGAAGATCGAGATGGTGCTTTCAAAATGCAAGGGTTATCGTCGTTGACTCTGAGGGTGATTCCAAAACGAGTGTGACGAGATAATGCCTTCGGTTTCGTTCAAACCCGGAACGAACTTGTATGGATTGAATGCTTTCAGCACATCGTCAGGCGGACGATGAGCATTCTAAGTGATATGTTCTATAAAGGTAATGGCAGCCTCAAGCCTCATCAACCGGGAATGGCTAAAACAGGGGAGATGCAGCAAGGTTAGGTGGGTCATGCCCAAGCAGGACAAGATATTACCCCTGTCTAGATGTCCCTTTTATATTTCGGCTGTGTGGGCGGTTTGCTAGCTAGAACCGCGGGGTTTATCTTGTTCGGGACTGTTCAGTAAGGAATGGTTCCGGCCTTGTGTTGCAGGGGATGAAGGGAGTAATCCTCGGTACGGTGATCTAGGCCCCGTACTGTGACGGGCGGTACCCCGGTAGCCCCGCCATTGTATGGAATCCAATTTCCAATAAGCGCCGTACGATTTGATTGTGCCCAACTATGTTGAAATGTGAGATGTAAGCATTTCAGCTATTTCTGTATTTTACTTGAAAACCCTAGACACAATTATAATATCACTGGATTTCCTATGAAATGTTTTGGTTAGCGTAAGGTAAAAACTTACCCGTATTTATTTGTGGGGAGTCTTACGTGATACCTTTATTTTCAAATGATTTTCAAAGTTAAACAACTTTAAACCGTTTACTCATACCAGACCCATGTCTGACCTGGAGTTTATTTTTGTTTTTCATAAACTCTCGGGTACCCAAATTTTTACGGGTAGTCAAGGGATCCAGGTTAGCTTTGACGAATTCTGGAGGAGCAATGGAGCAGGAGGCTTCAGCGTTGTAGATATATATATATAGTTCCGCTGTGTGGGTATCTCTGAGTCATATTGTTTGAGTCATATTGTATTGAGTTGTATAAACTAGACAGATGTTTATAACTGTCTAGTGTGTGATGTATGTATGATTGTCATATGTATTGATATTGTATAATTCTGATATATGTACAAACTATGTATTATTTAAGTGATATATTATATTTTGTTCCGTTCCGCTGTGAGATTCTGATGTTGTTGTTCTTTCTTCTCTATCTTTTCTATTTTCTCATCCCTTTCTTTCTTTATGATGATACGTCTTTCTGGTAGTAGAAGGGCGGGTCGTCACAGTTAATGGCTTTATAGAGAATAAAATTTTAATATTTGATTTGGGATAAACAAAGTTATGTATCTTTGTCATATATAAGATAAATCTCCCCTTGTTGAATCTAAGCCAGAAGAAAGGGTTTTGAAAAATATTTGAAGTATAAAAAGGGTTTTATACAAGTTTGAAGAGATCCAAAGATTTTTCAAGATTATATATATCTATGTATATATATATACACACACACACACACACACACAAAGGATTTCATGAGGATAATTTTGGAAAAAGGTTTTGGGAACCTTTGAATTTGGAAAGGCTTTTGATTTTTGGGTAAAATCAATATTGAAATTTGGAAAGCCTAGTTTGAGAATTATCGATTTTGGGATAATCGATTTTGTGTAAAGGAGCCTTGTATGAGATCATACTAGGTGTATGATTTGAAGATACTATATGTGTATAGTATAAAGTGTTTTGATGATGTCTTTGGGGAAAAAGGCGCTCCCTTGAAATGAACTTCTCGGGAGTGCCACCGAGTGGTGCTGCCTTGAGCCCCAAGGGGGGTTCTAAAGTTGATCCTGTGAGGAGTCCGGACAAAACTAGTTCCTGGGGATTATGAGTAGTGTGTACCATAGCGAAAGTCGTGTGTGCCGCTGAGAGCCAACAATCTGCATTTGATTTTATATCGGTAGACTGCGACCTATGGTAACATAGCGAAAGTCGTGTGTGCCGTTGAGAGCCAACAGTCTGCGTTTGATTTTATATCGGTAGACTACGACCTATGTAGGAGTGGAGAAGTTTCATTTTGACAGCGAAAATCGTGTGTGCCTCTGAGAGCCAACAGTTACATGGAATTTTGCTGTGATGGCAACGTAACCCTGGAACGTAACTGCGATCTGTTGTGGGTTCCATGGCGTAATCGAGGGGCGCGGAGTGCCTACAGTTACATGGACTTTTGTTGCGATGGCAACGTAGCCCAGGATGTAACTATGACCATGGATGGGAGTGATGATTTCTAGAGCATTCTCACCAAGATATTTCCTCTATTTTCAAAAGAATTTTCTATATTTTCAATAAAATTAATTTCCAAAGTATTTTCAGCGGATGTTGAAAATGGGTCTGCTAAGTACTTATAGATTTTCAGTCATACGCCTGATCAACATATGACCGAATTTCTGTGAGAACGAAGATGGACTTGAGGAAACATCGAGTTATAAAAGTATTTTTATAAAACTATTTTGGTAATATAATATAGATTTTAAAATATTTTAAAGTTATCAAAGAATAAATTTTTCTTATAATAACCATTTTGATAAACTCTTGCTTCGTTCCTTTTTGAGGACGAAAAGATTCTAAGGGGGGAGGAATGTGATATCCTAGAATTTCAAATAAAATCTAAATGAGATAATCTCCATTACAAATTAATTAAAATTGTTATTTTAAACAATAATAATAATTGTGTTGTATATATATAGATTTTAAATAGAATTATTATATATAAATGGAATTTGAATTTGTTAAAATAGTATGTATCCATCAATTGGAGTTTTAATTTTAATTTGAAATTTAATTTGAATTTGGATATTTAAATTGAAGTTCAAAAGATATATATATATATATATATATATATATATATATATATCTTAAATTATACTTTGGTTTTAAAATGTATTTTATTTGATTTTATTGAGAACATAAATTGTTTGTATTATTTTCTTTTTAAAGAAATTTATTTATATAAATTAGAATATGTATATATAAATTAGAAAATTAATTACAAAAGCATTTATTAAATTAGAAATGTATTAACTAATTAGGATATTTATATAAAAGCTTTTTTAAAATCAATTTAAAAATAAATGAAAATACACAAATACATGTGTTAGCATATAAATTTACTTGATTACAAGTGTTATGAAGTTAAATGTGGTAAGGGACAAGTGTCACTCCTTTAGTTTATTTTTCTTAATTTTTATAAAGTCAAAAATTAGATTATATAAGCAAACATCTTTTATTTATTTATTTTTTCTCTAGTCTCATTTCTAAACAAAGGAAACAAAGCATAACTCAGATCAAAACTGAAAATGGTAAAACACTTTCTCAAATCAAAACAAAATCTGTAAATTCATCTTCCAAAACCAAAGGAAAAACCTGTATCAAATTTTCAAAAGCAAGCCTGAAACCCATTTTAAAAGCAAATGAATCAAAGCTTCCAAGTTTCAAATGCAACCTGGATTTTAAAAATAATCAGTAGCAATTGTGTTTATTCCTGCATCAAACATGTTTTTTTTTCAAGCATTAGCATTCCAGTTTAAAGCAAATCAAAGCATTCAAGATTTTAAAAATGATAGGCGAATATCTTTGGGACGTATAAACAGATAAACAACATTAATTTGTGAAATTTTCAAATACATTGATTTGAAGTTTCAGGATTTTAGATCAAAACATCATACAAAATCATGAATTTTAAACCAAGAATTACAATTTTTTATACTATATTTAGAGAGCAGTTTTCTTTTGGCTATGGTATGAGTTTTGAGGCTTTTCTGTTGCCACAATTATCTGGAGGTGTTGTGATTGCTCCTGGAGGTGGTGAAGTGATTAGGGATGAGGTGAAAATTTTCAGTTTATGGTGAATGTCATTTCGGTAATGATGATTTTGATTTGAAGCTTTGGAACCCTAGTTTTATTGGGTTACAAATTCTACTTGGGTTCGAGCTCCTCTGTTGATCGAGTTCAACTATTTCTTGGGCACTGGAAGATGATGGGTTGTCGAAGACTTCGCTGGAGTTTTAGGGGTAACGGTGGCCGAAGGCGCGTGAATGAGGTTTTGTCAGGTTTGGATGGAAATGGGTAGTGTCTGTCCCAGGTTTGGAAATTTTTGGTCTCGATTTTGATTTCGAGCATGAGATGTTTGGGTTGATGTTTGGGTGATCTGTGATGATGATTGTCAACTGTGAGGAGGTCATGATGATGATCAAGGATGGCCGACGTCGTTGTTCATGTGCACGGTGACATGTTATTTTTCTGATGAAGTTGGAATTGTTGCAACTGTAGCATACTCGTGTTTATCTCGGGTGATTCGAGTGAATGACTCGAAGCAGATAGAGTTGTGACTCGAAGTCTCTTAGGGTAGGCTCGAGTATATTAAGTTGTTTCAGGTTTTTTAAACAGAAAACAGAAACCTGTTCTGTTTTATATTTTTAAGTTTTAAAGCAAGTTTCAAAATGTAAACTAAAAATTTAAACTTAGTTTAAACCTGAATTTGAATCTGAATTCAAGAAATTTGAATCTGAATTCAAGAAGTTTGAATCTGAGTTTGGAATAATTTAAATTTTGAAATTTAAATTTAGTTTTAACAATTTTTAAGATATAAAAGAATATTGGTTTGAATTTAAACTTGTAAAATATAAGCTTTAAAATAAGTTTGAATCTGAGATTTAAAATCTGGAATTTTGCTTGAATTTCAGTTTTTAAAATAAAGTAAGTTTTTAAATTTAATTTGTTTTAACTATTTTAGAAATGGTTAAATAATTTGAATTTTAAAATGAAGATGTAAATTGTAAGTAAGGCTTTTAAAATTTAAGTTAAAACTGGAATGAGGTTTAAAGCAGTATTTCAGTTTTGAAATTAAAGGAAAATTTTAAATTGAACTAGTTTTTAAATAACTTGGAATGTTTAAAGTGAATTTTAAAGTAATTTGAATTTAAATTGAATTTGGTTATAAACTCTTGTAAATTCCTTTTATAAAGATTAGTATCCTTTAACGTATGAGTAAGAAAGTTTTTAAATTGTTCTTTTTATCTTTGTTAAAGTTAAATTGTATTCATTTTTAATCTTAATTTGAAATGTAATTTAAAAGTAAATTTGAATGGTAAATAGTTTTCAAATACTTTTGTTAATGATAATTTAATCATTAATAGGAAAATGGTTTATATTAAAGGTTAATTAAGATCTAATAATTTAAGATACTTAAGTTATTAAGGTAATTAAAATGGATAATTAATTAGTTTACTTATTTAATGATTTGGATTAATTAAAGATAATCACTTGGTAATTGATTAAGTATAATTACTTAATGAGATTGATAGGTGTAATTACTTATTGAAGTAATTAATAATTACTGGATGTAATTAATTAAAAGGAATTACTTAATAGGAAGTAATTAAAGGGTAATTACTTTGTAGAAGTAAATAAGGATTTATTAATTGGTGTAATTAATCAAAAAGGATTAATAAATAATTAAGGGGTTAATTAATTAAGTAAGTAATTACAGAGGGGTAATTACTGTTTATGATTAATTGAGGTTGATTAATGAATGTAATTAATTAAAGTATAATTAATTAATGTAATTAATTAAGGATCAATGTAATTAATTATATTTAATTAATTAATGGAAATAATTAATTAAGGATCATTAATTAATGACAGTAATTAAAGGTTAATTACTATAAATGGTAAAGGAAAATTAATTTGTGAAATTAATTGATGGATAATTACTTTATGTAATTAAGGAATAATTAATCAAGATGATTAATTAAGATGGATATTTAAAGGATGATAATTAATTAAGAGGTTTTTAATTAATTAATTAATTATTGATTAAGAAAAGTTTGGTGATTAATTCTTAAGTAATTGATTTAATTTAAGTTAATTAAATTAATTATAATAGGGATTAATAATGGTTGCTTATGGATGATTGTTTGTTAAATGTCTGAATTGAATGATATATATTGGATGATATATATTAGATGAAATGTTGTGACATTATGTTGATATGATATTGGTTATATCAATGATAAATGTGTGATGTTTATCTGTGTTATTGCTGTGTAAAGGTGACATCCAGTATTTGAATTTAATCACTTGAATAACTTGGGTTGAGATGACATTGGATTCGAAGAGACCGGAGTCGGATATTAGTTAATACTCGAAACCACTTCGATTTTTTTTTATAGACTGATATGTGAAATCAATAGGCTGGAAGGGAATGATTTAAGTGAATTGGACCATTTAACCTAAGTTTTGGTATTTAAAATTTGATGTGTGAAATAGGTGATGTCTGTAACAACTTGTGAAGTTGTAAATTGATTACAAGTTACCCTGGGTTTATATAAGTTATATGCTTTTGTATTTCATATTAGATGGTTTTACTCATGCTGGTTTCCAGCCTGACCCGGGTTTTAGTTTGATGTAATGCTCAGGTCAGACCGAGTATTACAGCTTTTCAGGTAAGGACGTTCTGGAGTTCAGGAGGCGAGCTGGATGGCAGGAACGTATGGAGCGTTTTCCGCTGTTTGTATTATTGTTGATTATTTGGGACATGTTGTTTTAAACTGTCCAATGTTGTGTAAATGTTGTAACTCTGACGTATAAAAATATAAGAGTACTAATATTGTTCTTCTTTGTAAAACTGTTATTTATCTAATATTATATTTTGATCCGCTGCGAATGTGAGGTTTATGTGTCTCGTTCTATTTTCTTCTTCTTTCTCCTTTCTTCTTTTCCAAACTATTTGGAATTTTCTGGATGAAAATTTCTGAGTCGTTACAAATATCCATTACACTTCTTATTAGACATTCAACTTTTAATATTTGGTATGTTATATATATGCTTTTAAGAATGTAATTGAAAGTTATACGAGTTTTCTCATTTCTTTTAATAAATTTAATGTTCAATAATAATGTCCTTAGTTTTATAGGTTACTATTTCAACTTTCTTGAAATTTCATTTATAACCTAGCATCTAGTTCTTTTATTTTAAATTAGAAGTTCCAATTATTAATTAGTTACATTCCATTTTACTACAATAGTTGAAACTATTAATTAACAGAATCTTAAGAACTAAATACCGGGTTTAATTTCAAATCATTTAAAATAATAGATAAATATATATTTACAACTTATGTATCCAATTATATTTAAAACAATTTAAAATTTATATTTGTTAATCAAAATAAATCTGTTATAAAACTACTATGGTGCCCTTCCCTCTTTGAAACCTGAAAATGAATGTCGATGATGCGTGCACTCATCACCGAAATTATTTTCCAGCGACAGAGAGGGGAGTACAAAACTTGTTTCTTTCAAAATTTCTTTAATTTTTCAAATTATATTGAAATATTTATATCAGAAAATACTTCTAAATATTATTATTATTATTATATTCCAAAATCATTCAAAAGAATTTTTCAAAACCCCGGAATTTACGTTCTAAATGCCCAATTTCCATTTATATTATTCTAAATCTCATTTCAACTATTATTTATGAATTTCATTACCTAACAACCAATATATTACAACCAAATATAACCTTTTAAAATTTCTTTTAACTTTATATACGGAAAATATAATAGGCAAAATTATTTCATTCACCTATATTCAAAACAAATATTTTGTCGGTCTGTCCTATTAAGTGTTTAGAAATCCCTATTGATGTCATAGCGTCCCATGCACCAACCAGAATTTATAAATACAAAACGGAACAAATTAACACAATATTAAAACCTTTTTATAACACTAACAAATACGCTCTCTCATATATATACACTCAGCGGCTTATCATAAGGTATTAGTACCCTAAAATTAAAGAGTCAGACCCCACAAAGCTAAGGTTTATCGCTAAACCTGGCTCTGATACCAGATGTAGCATCCCGCCTTTTTGTACGCTTTAAATCGACGATAAACCACACACGTCAGACTTAAACTATACAGAAGGCGGATTATTATGGGGTAAATAAGAAAAAGCAGAGAAAGAAAAAGAAAAAAAAGAACCTTGTAGCGGAACGGTAAAATATAATAATCAAATATACAGTTCATGAAGCTGTTTTGCAAAATATTCGATTTTACTTATACAATACATATCAGAGTTACACATACCAGAGAACAATAAATAATGCAGTGGAACAGTATGAATGTAGCGGAATACTATAATAAATAATAATAAATCTTTGTCTTCGTCCTCCAGAATACGATCTTCCAAATCATAAAATGCTCAGGCTGACCCGAGTGAATTGAAAGGACAAAACTCTCGAGTCAGAACTAAAAGATCTAATGTAAGTTAAATCAACAGTAAATAATATGAGTGGAACGGCGTCAGAGATGCTTATGAGATTTGACATCTTCTATCCAGTGTCATACGTGAGTGCAGTAACTTAAGAGATGCTCGGGATTCACATCTCCTAAGGATCCGTTAAACTATTTACTATGTAGTGATATTTCTCTATTATAATAATGTCTATTAATAAAATAAACTTACTTTTTAATAGCATTAAGGGATTACCTATATTGTACTTAACACGTAATAGTCTCAGTAGTCCATCCAGTATCAACGCATCTCCAGATCGGGAGACTACCCTAACTACTCCACGGGCTACGGGAGAAAACCAAACTTATACAAGGCGCTCTAGGGTAGGTGATACGGCACAACTAGGCAATGCCAGAGTAGATATACCAATTACGCTACCGGGCCGGTGGTAATGCGTAGCGCGCATCCACCGCCCAACTCAAGCCACACATCCAAATAAAAAAAAATCAAAAGTGGCCACCGAATCAATCCAAAAGTCATAGTATAATATCGAAGGGATGTGCCCGTTCAAAGGAGCTACCTCATTAGCCCGTCAATCGCTCCTGTTTTAGCCACCTTATGCCAACTCACGGGAGTCGGGTCCACTTATTTACCTCAAAGGAAACGCCGCCACCATTCTACTTCATTCTGGAATCTTCACCGCATACACGGTTGTTAAAATGGTTTTCGAAGTTGGCAGAGAGTATGACAACTTCCGATCCCGGTATCTTTAACAACCCAACGTTATTATAACACCGCGGTCATTTCAAAATAATTAATACTTCAAAACCAAAATATAATATCCCTTTCAAAACCACACAAATATGATATCATTTCCGCTTTAAAAATCAAATCAATATGATATTATTTTTATATAACCAAATCAATATAATATCATTTTTATTTCAAATGTATCCTTTTCCCAAACTCATAGCATTTTCAAATCATAATACCTTGAAACCCATAACTTTGAAACATAACTTCCAATACTTAAATGGTTTAATATTAAATTACTTTATATAAATTAGCTTCTTTAATGTCACAAATCAATTTCAAATACATATTTGAATCCCCAATAAACCATTTCAATTTCCATATATTTCAAAGCTTTAAAAATTCCACCATTTCAAAACTAATTCTTTGATAATCCCATATACATCAAATTCAATTACTATTATTTAGATATGAAATGTTTACGTAATAAATCCAGTATCATTTAAGAAAACTTTTAACTTCACATAACTGTATATTCTTTCAATTTATTTAGCTTGATATATTCATTTAAATCAACTTTATATTCATTTAAATCACTCTAAACCAAATCAAGTTATAAGAATCATACCCTTTAAAATCACAATTTTATTTAAATTTCAAATCAAATTTATTCGAGTATATTTCTTAAATAGTTCAATTCAAACCAATTTTGTATTTATCTTCCAACTTAATTTTTATTTAAGTCATTTAAAACTCTATATATACAATATCTTAAACAGGTACTTAACCATTAATATAAAACAATCAAACTCAATTATTAAACTTATTTTTATTAAACAAATTTATACATAGCTTAAATTCAAGAATTTAACTATATATATAATAATAATATTTATAATATCCAAAATTTATATTTATTAAACTGTATATTTCTTTCCAAAACCATAGAAATCAATTTCAAATATATATATATATAGACCGACGCTGTCTGTATAAAAATTTCAAGTGATACGGATATTTATCATTTCAATCCGTAATTTAAAATATAAAAAATACAGTTATATATCATTTCGAACCGCGATCCCGAATGAAATAAGGTGCATAACAATTTGCAGTTTATAACAATATAAAATACAACATCCATTCATCCAATATCAACCATCAACCATTTATCACAATCATCATCCAATTTAAACAATTACATCAATATAGAACAGATAATAAATAACAGGTAATTACTGGCATTTTATATTCAATAATAAATTAAATAACAATTTAATTCAATAAATTCAATTTAACTGGAATGATGATAAAATAAACAAAACAGCTATAAATAAATTTTTAATCACATCATAAATCAATTTAACAAACATAAGAAATTTTAGAAGTTGTGAGTGGGTTAAAACACTCACTTTTTGAATTTAAATTGAATTTAAATCCAATTTAAACCCAAAATTTGAACAGTTTCAGAATTTGTCCAAACCAGCTCCAAAATGTCCAGAATTCCAATACGAACCTAAGGGAGAAAACCGTGCATGAATCGGACCTCGTACGCAGACGTTATTGACGTTAAAAGTCATACGGTTTAAAAAAAAAATAGATTAAATAAATAAATACGTACACTACTACCTTCACACGCCAGCCGAAGTCACCCTTACTCACACGTTTCTCAACGAAACCCTACCTTGCAAACGCACGAACAACACAGCGCCGCCACACCCCACAAACGCACGCCTGTCCCTTGACGTCGCTGGCGCCATGGCACAGCTCCTACCTGCCATTGCCTCCCAAAGGACCCACAATACTCCCTTCAGATCGCCTTGTCGCCGTTCGAGCAAGAACTGTAGCAGCTACTTCCACCAAAATACGCGACCCAAATGAATTTTTGCGCCAAATCCCACCGTCGATCGACAGAGCGGACGACACCGATGGCCTCCACTCGACCTTCTCTCCGCCGTGGTATCGTCGATTTGACGATCTATCTAAGTTGATTGTCGCGCGATGAACGGCTGAGAAGAAACCATCGATTTCTGAACAAACGATGATTCGAATCCAAAAACGATTTGCACTTTTGAGATGCGGTCATTGAGAGCTTTCCGACGATATAAAATATGATATAGTTTGTGGAGTTTGAAATTTTGATTTGATTTTGAATGGCAATTGGAATTAGGGTTTGTCTACCATTGAAATGAGGAGGTGAAAAGAAATTGTACGTACACACAAATGACAATGAGGAACATTTAGGGTTTATAACGACATATTTATAGACAAAGCTAGAAAAAGAATAGATGGGCAAGGTTTACTTGCACGTTGAACGATAAAATGGCCCAAAAAGCCCGTTTCGACTGCGGAACAAAATTGAGTCAACCCATATATCAAAATAGATGTTTTAAAATATTCCAAACGCGATGGAATAGGTTTCAAGTCCAAATTCCATCGTATGAAGAAGTTATGCTCAAATCAAGTTATTTCAAATTAATTTCAGTTGATTTCAATTTCACTGATTTCTAGGCGTTTCGAGTCCGTACGATCAACGACAAGTCCGATCGTTACGAAACTTAAAATCATACAATAATTCACCGTTACGGATCCGATGAAACTAGTTTCGTCGAAATCCGAGTCAGTGGCCAAAATGGCTATTTTCCAGTTAATTAAATAAATTAATAATTAATTAATTAAATCACCTTTTCAATTTCGATTCCAAAATTAACAAATCTTATCATTTTTGATTTCTTAAACAATTGCAGAAATTTAAACAAATTTAGATGTCAATCAAAGTTGATTAATTCATCAATTCCGTGTTTAATTTAAATTCCATTAAAATTAGAAATTATAAATTAAATTACCAATAATTCCATTTAATTGACTTTTCATTCTGTTATTCAATTTATTGCTATCAAATGGATGAAATTAACATTGGATTCATGATCTATTACCCTAGTATGCTAAAATTCCATCTCGATCTCTATTAACATAATATTTAAATATTAAATTTCAATTAAATCCAATTATTATAGTTCAAGTCCCATTATTACAATAAGAATAAAATTAACATTGGTTTGTATCCTGGTACATTTATATGTCCCAATTTCATCTTAATTCCCATTTACGTAATATTTATTAAATTCCATTTAATTTTAATTAGTCCAATTTAATAAATTTAAATTAATAAATCTTGATCCCTGTTCTTTTTTATTAGTCAACCATTATCTTATGGATAATTTTAACACTTGCCCTAATGGTTTATAGTCATCAGCTAAATTCATATTATCTTTGTAATTAATTACGTTTAATTGCAATGGAAATAGGTCTAATTCAATGGATTAAATAAATGGGTAAACAGTTAATAATTCACCATTTGCCTAATATAATCCCATTCATACTTTATTTCAATTGCATAATATTTAATTTCAATTGCTACAATAATTACATTTATTATAAATTGAATTTCAATCAATTATAACCTTACAATTGTTTCATTTAATTAGCATTGCACTAAATTAGTTATGTATTCACTTGCATTAACATTATTACATTTAATTGCAATTTTATTACCAATCTTATTTAACACACTAAATAAATAAATAATATAAATTAGTTGTCACCTATTTACTTTTACTTACATTTACAAGTTTATTACTTACCATTTACACTGTATTATTTCATTAATTAATTCAATACTTACATTTGTTTTTCTTATATTTCACTTATAAACAAATTATAATGTTTCCATTATTTCAATAAATTTGAACTCCATTCAAGTTATTAGCCATCCACTTACATTTATTTACTTATTTCAATTTTATACCCCGGTGCAACAATTTTCACTATTTCATTTCAATGTGATTTCACTTCCATTGTCAGCAATTAGTGTTTTTTAATAACAATTGCCACAATTCATTCTTAAAATTTACTTCAATATAAATTATATAAAAAAAATCTTTCTAAATTTAGTTACAAAAATCTTATTAAATTACCCAACTTAATTATCGAAATTTTACGGGTCGTTACAATAGTTATATTTGAATCTAACATAAATCGCTTATCATATTTTCTCCAAATTTAATTATAGTCCATATTTGATTTATTTTGTTATGTAAAAGGAAATGAGTGCCATGGGATCCCTATATTCACTGCTACGTTAGTTTCAAATATTACTTTATGTTAAGAAGATTCAATATTTTAGGTTGAATTAGCAATATTGATCTATCGCTTTAGCTACTAACATGATTTAAATCATTGTTTTCATTTCATATATGGTATATTAAGTGCGTTTTTTATACAATAATCATTTAAATCTGACAAGTACA
The DNA here is from genome assembly GCA_030765085.1 of Allium cepa. Classification (NCBI taxonomy): domain Eukaryota; kingdom Viridiplantae; phylum Streptophyta; class Magnoliopsida; order Asparagales; family Amaryllidaceae; genus Allium; species Allium cepa. Next base: position 343,600,967 of record CM060946.1, on the reverse strand, counting down.
TTTTTAGAATATTTTTAAGCGGTACATAATTTCAAACGTAGTTTATAATAAGTTGATAAAAAAGGACTTTTAAAATATACCCTCTCCAACTACTTTAGGTTAAAATTGACGTCACAAATTAGCATTCATTGCAACGGAAAATTCATAGGACGTGAGTGTTGAATTCACCATTTTTGCACTCATATTTTGACATCTCAAACATATGTGAGGTATGCCAGTATTTATGCTTAAGATAATTTTTTTATGCAAAGTCTGTAGGAATAATTTATTATTGATTAATACTTACTCTCACTAAGTGGATATTTTTTGCTCTGTTAGGTTCATATACAAATTCACTATTTGCTTTTATAATTTATTAATACTGAAACAAATAATTGTTGAAACATTGCCATAGAACCATGTTTGTATGCCGATTCTTTTTTGTCATGACAAAATATTTAGAAAAATTGAGGGTTATATTATTTAGGATGGTAATTATTATTTTAAAGTCGTAGTATGTACGTTCCCTGTCATAATAGTGAACAACTAATGTTTTTAGATGATACAAAAATATTATTTTCAAATTAAGAGTATATATTATTCCCTGTCATAAATAGTGAACAACTATTAATGGATTTATTTGATTTTCTACATTAAGAAATAAGCATGTAGAAAGGGATAACAAGATGCTTATTTATAATGTAAGGTTAATTATACATATATGGTTTGTGACATTAGATATTTAATTAGACATATTTACACATGTATTGAAGGATCGAAAAAAGCATCATACCAAATTAATGCAAGCATAATATTCTATCATATTAAGAACAATTAAGGCATGCAATAATTATATTTGAACAAAAATGCATATGTTGGTCCATGTGTATGGAGCTGCACATGCTTAGAGAATAATATATTATTTAAGATGATTGATTTATAGTGAAGTATAAATTATAACTGAAGACATAATATAACAAGATAAATTATTACACACATACTTCAGGGCTCCACCTTTTGTGGGCAAACTAATAAATAGGACTGCTCCTGTTCTATTCTTTAGGAAACACTGCATGTTGATTATGTTGTTCCTCAGGTAATTTTTACATATTAGTTTATTTGGTTTCTCATCATGTTTGCAAGCAGGTTGGGTAAGTATGCAGTGAAAAATATTTTATATCATATTCATTATTATACATAAAGCTCTTATATTGTTTGATGTGAATTATGCCCAATGTTAGCATTGGTGTATATACTTCTATGTGAAGGTTTATATGCAAACTGTGTAGTGTCATGTAAAATTAGAATATTATACAAGTACTTATTAGAAAATTTGTAGATGCATCTATTTCGTAATCTTTCCAACAAATATACAAGTTAATTTAGAACAAATAAGCACATTACATAGCCTAGGAGTTTATGGGCCTCGCCAATTTCATTAGATTTTCAAAAAAATTGTCAAACTCCAGTTTAAATCTGATTCCATTGTATTGATTGTTTCTTTTACAGTTGATGACAAGTAATTTAGTATATGTTGACTATTTTTATAATTTTCAACGAAACTTAATTCAGATGCCCTTGACTTCTTCAAATGCTTGAATTCTATCAGTAGCCACAACCAGTGGTGGAATTTTTTTCAAAACAACGAGCGCTCTAACAACTACGTTGAGTTTTTGACTTCATGTAGCTACATTAAGTCAAAAACTGACCTAGTGTGAAGTCAGTCACTGCAAACTGCATTGAGCTACAGTTGATGGAAGTAACGATCGATAGATCAATGATCCAAGCAGTGCGAAAACCTTAACCAATGTATCTCACCATAACCTGTAAAAGATGATGCACTTTAAACATTTGCTGATATGTTTTTTGTTTCATATTATCGTATATAGACCTCACATGAACTATACGCTTGCTATGTAGACCTCGCATAAAAACCTATGTATAACTTAATAATAGAAAAAATTTCATTTCTTAGTTATCATGCTTGATATAAATACTACAATGTATCAATACTATAATTTAGATGGGTTGGACAATTGCAACTTAGCGATGTGCCACTGCTTAGTTGCATTTTGTAGTCGAGCTGCGCCCAGTTGCCTTGCAATTGAGCACACTGCTCAAGTGCAAATGAAACTAAGCATTATGCTCAGTTGCAATTGTAACTGAGATGGAGTGCTCATTTGTAAAATGCATTTGCAACTGAGTTGAGGTGCTCAGTTGCATTTTGCAATTGAGCACGCTGCTTAGTTGCATTTGCAATGGAGCACAACGCTTATTTTCATATTGAGTTATATTATAATGATATAAAGAAATTGGTTGGTTCGACTCATATTAGTTTAGACTTCCCTTATGTATTAATGTTGTTTGGTTTCCTGAATGTTGCAGTCAAAAAGTATAGATTAGTATAACATGTATAAATTGAAAATAATTTATTTATGCAAGAAAATGCTCAAGGACCAATTATGTGATATATTGCTAAGTTTTTCTAACAAAAATTTTACATTTGCGGTTGTAGTTCATAATTTTGTTACTATTAGTAATATATGAAGATATCAACTCTTGTAGTGGAAGAAATTGAGAAGATATGTTTAGAGGTCATTATACAAAAAGCATTTGATTTGGATTGAGGACTGCACTGCTTCTATAGACCACCCGGTCAATATTTGTTCCACTTGAAGTCGATATGTTGTTCCATAATTTAAATTTAGTGTTGCATCTTCCGCATACCAAGTATTCTATATTATTATTTTTATATAGATGCGTAGTAGTACTAAAGGCTTCTTATATTGGATCCTCTAAACATGTGTTTTAGAATGTTTAAATAGATGTAATATATTTTAAGCCGTTGCTGTTTTTAACTTCCTTAACAAAAACCAATTGCTGAGTTGCCTCGTGGAATTTTAAAATAATGAAAAAAACCCCTCAATTTTGAGTTGCCTCTGTCGGAAAACAAAAACCCAAAATTATTCTCCCACGTGGCGGCACCACTTAGTGCCTTCAACGCACCATACAGTGCCATTGCGTGATGAACAAAAAATTTGAAAAAAAGTAAAACATAAACTAAGCAAAAAAAAATTAAAGGGGTATTTTTGTCATGAATTTTTTTGTGACAACGGAGAGCAACTCAGTATGTATCACAATAAAAATTGTTTATTATATACGCTAATGTATATAATGAATTATATTCCATCGATTTTATTTTTCTTGCTTATGGAAATTCCTGTTTTGCTCAATTTCGAATCTAATGGAATCGTTACCATAAGGAGGTTAGAGCTTCTACATTCTTATTATTATTGTTTCATACTACTCTGGCTTTGATTTGAATTTTTTATATAATGATTTTCTATTCAACCTTATTTTTGTCATTTCTATTTTATTCTTCTTTGTAATTTTACTGGACCTTTTGATTTCTTCTTGTTTAAAAGTTTTATTTCAGGAAATTACTTTGATTTGTGATTCTGATTTTGTCTTTTGTAGGGATAACGAGAACGATCCTCATCTCATATCAGTTATATCAAATTCTCATCGTTGGTTAAATTAATTTTTACTAAATATATAGAAAAGGAAGCATACATAGGGATGGTTCTTCTCTATTATGTAGAAAAATTGATATGATGTTCCTAAGAATGTTCATTGAGCAGATTATGCATGTCAGCATGTGAAGAATAAATTTCTAGGTTTTATTGTGCTCGATGGTAAAATGGCTACGATGGCATATACAAGAATTTGATTAAGGCCAAAGTTGATGGGCTGGGATTGGTATGGGCTTTGGATCATTGTGACCCTAACAGAAGGTTTGTGCTATTCCGTGAGATTAGGTATATATTGTTGTTTTTTTACAAAGTTTATTCAGTGGTCCATCAAATGCCATATTGGATTTGCAAAAGAGAAGATAGCAATTTTATATACGCGAGTTCACTATAAAGAAAATTATCGAGCATGTAGTTTGACAATAGTCCCCGGACTTCATGTTACTGAATTTGTTTTTTGTCTTTAGTTTTTGTATATTTTGTTCTCTATGAATACCAACATATCATCTTCCATTAGTTAGTTTGTTAAGGATTATATTTCGAATGCCCCCTCAATATTAATAGATCTAAGTTCCAAGCATGGCATGATAGGATAGCTTAAATTTCTATTCAAACATATTGCCATCTGAAGCAATGCATTTCATCGGAATGTGCTCAAGTAGAACTAATATAGAGAAAGAACCAGTTCATTATATCACTTCTTTTTTCCAATCAAGATTTTGATTTCCAAATATTTTTATAACATTTTATACCTTGCAAGCAAACATGCATCTAATTTTATTTCTGAATCAAAAGAAATGACAAAACTCAGGGAGTCAAAACTAGATACAAATTATTGAGTAGGTCAAAGTATGATAAAATTTTGGATGTGCATGTTCATATATCTAATGCAGCAGTACATAGTAATTTAAATGTGTTGTTTCCTAATCTTCTAATACTGAAAGCCTTAAAACTAATGTTGAACATTTATAATTTCAAATCAAATTGTCTATAAAATTCATATATGTAACTTTTAGTAACTTCAGTTTTACTCTGCAAACATAATGAATGTATTTTGACTATAGTAATATTTTTCTTTTGTGATTTTGTCAAATATGAAGCACTATGTTGGTGCTAGGAAAAATATACATCGCATGATGTTTAAGCTAAGAGCATCTCAAATAGCTCTTCAATCAGTTTGTATATTCAGTTTGTATATTCAGTTTGATAGCTCTAACAAAGTAATTCAAACGTAACATTATCTAGTTTAAGATTCTAAATTGCATGTGAACTCATTAATGATTTGAATTCATTCACTTATAATAAAACTGTTTAATGTCAAATGTTTATTTGTTGTGTCTCAGCAAAATATAACCTTTAATATTGAAGATCAAGAATATTAAAAGCATTGCACTAACGGTGCTAAATGCGTTGAAAATGCATCAGATATAATGCATTCAATTACATACAATTATGAACCAGACTAAATTATAACCCAGTACAAGTGATTTCTGTAAATGGTTACCGTAGAGGCCTATTTCATTTATTTCTACAGTGATCCCTGTGCAAAAGTCATTCCATTTTAAATTTAACGGGCTAGGATTATTTCTTAGTCACTTAGACCTTTGAGTTATGTTCTATTTTATTATGAGTTTTTTGATTGTTTTCTCAATAATCATCTTTTTTACAACCAATTTTCATATTGATCAACATAAATGTAATAGAAAATTCATAACTTTTAACCAAACAAAAAAGCTTATATATGTGCCACCGATACGAGCTCCATTTAGATGGAGATTACTTATAACCAAACAAAAAAAGTAGTAATCATTGAGTCCATATCAGCAAATATATAGTAATCATCAAATATAATGAAGGGAAGGAAAAAACTTGCTCATTGGAAATGATAATATGATCGATATGTTCCAAATAACAAGATGAATGATGAAGCTTGATAAAGAATGTAGGTCCACCCTTAAGAATAGAACTAAGAAAAGTGATTAAAAGATTAATTACAACAACAAAAATTAAGGCAAGAAACAAAAAATAATTGACATTTGGGCCAATACTAGTAAGCATAATAACCATCAAATAGTTATAATGAAGGGAATAAAACATGTTATCTGAAAATGATAGAATAAATGTTAAGACATATAAAGTGACTAAATGTAGGACCATAAGGATGTACATATATACTCGTAATAAATAGTAGTAATGGAATTTATACAAATGTTGGAATTTGGCTACAAAACTTACAACATTGATTCATGGCGATTTTCTGATCAATTTTCAGATGTAGACTTTTTCAATCAAAGTTCAAACGAAAACGTTATTGGTGTTCGAATTTTCATAGTTGGAAATAATTATATATGTAATTAAGGAAATAATTTAAAATTAATTAATGATGGGTTAACACCATTAAACTTAATGGTTGCTTAACAGTTAAGAAAGGTTAATTAAAGCAGAAGATAATAGTAATTAAGTTAACTAAACAACTAAGGAAACAAATCAACCAGAAATCAAAATGCACAAAAATAAAAAGGTCAGGTCGACCATAACCTATGCATGGTCGACCATAAACAGTCGACCTGGGTCATGGGGCATCGGCCCGCCTATGTCTGAAGATGACAATAAACCTAGGTCATGTGGCCCAGATCTGTTTTAATTCAATCCAACGGTTACCGCTGATCTAACCTTTATAAATTAGAACCTAGGGCTTCACTTCCAATTTAATTCGACGGTTTGCACTGATTTAATTCAATGTGACGATTAGCACGGAAGCTCTATTACTTTCTCTTCTCTAAAAATTCTAAATATACAGAAATAAAATAGATTGCACCTATACACTTTGTAGAAGAATAGAAAAGGATAAAGGATAGAAGATAGAATATTCAAATCAGTTTGTTATACCCAAGATAAACTTTTAGATCTGGTTCTAATTAATAAATCTATATTCAAGTCTTTTCTCTCTAATCCAATCTCTTATAGATCTATGTAAATATTGTCTATGGATTCAAATAGGGAGTCAAAAAATGGGGAATACAGATAATCGGGTCAGATCTGGGTTAAATCTAGAGATTTTGGGGGTGCTAATTAAAGGTGAGCAGGAATATTGTATTTTTTGTGTAATACTAGATTATATCGTTGCAAATCTATTCCTATATGCTTGAGTTTGATAATTTAATTTTAAATGAATTCATATATATGAAATGTTGAAGATAGTAAACTTGCATTTGTAATGATAATTACAGAAGCATAATGATTAGTTTTAATTCTACAATTACGTAATGATTAGCTTTATTTCTATAATTACTAATGAATAAATTTAATTTTGTAATTGCAAAATGATTTCAATTATCAGTTTTATGTTGGATTTATTAACTGAAAACATAATGAATTTAAATTCCATTTTATTTTATGTTGATGAATGAGACTGAAAATAAAGCTAACCAAACTTTTGGGATTTTAATAATATTTTAATTTATTGGAATGTATGTTATTAGAAGTGGATTTCCGTGTATTATCAAAATCAAACTTAACAAAAGTGTGATGTTTGGAATGACAAGTAATCAATATATACTTACAAAAAGAAAGAGATGTATAAAATAGAGATGACGTTGTGTTTTATACTGCGTATTTCAATAAATAAAAGAGAACTTCTTGTAATTATAGACATCGCACGAATCACCTCTTTAGGATAAGATATGGAAATTTACTGTGTAACAGTTAAATTGTTAAAGTTTGATTCCAATTTATTTAAATATAGTAAATCTCAAACGTGGAATATTGAAATACGGATGTAGCTTAAAGGTTAATAAAATGGAAACTAATGAAAAGGTAAGTCTGAATTATAGGCAAGAAAATGAAATATGAATTGGAATAAAAATAAAAAGCTAAACTGATGAATGTTGTAGCAATGATATTGATATCTAAAATTGAGAAGCGGCAAATGAAATTAATGAAATAAAAAGATAAAATGCATAAGAATGAAGATTTAATGTTGAATATAAAAGACGTTGAGGCAATAAAGAAAATAATAGTGGAATAAGTATACATAAGTCTAAAATATGTGTATAAGTAGCATCAGGGTACGCAAAAGGCTGGTATACGTGATTAAAAAATCCCTGAAGCATTAGGACCTTATGGACTGGAAGTCGACGGTGCATATGGCAGGATTTCCTCGGTGATACAATGGCAATGGATCTTTACGATGTGCTGAGTGATTGATACTAGTGGGAATAGTATCTAGGTCCATTAGCGGATTTGGGGCATATATACATATATACATACATACATACATACATATATATATAGACATAGATCTACAGGGTGTAGATGGGTATGGTTCGTACGTAGCAATGGAGTCGTAGCGACTAATAATAAAATTTTAAATAACATGAAATAGTTAACAATTGGCATAAGCTAGTGTTATGTATAAGATGTATAATTTACCAGTTACGAGAATGTTGCTCTGACCCCCTCCTTATTACAACGCATACGATTTAGTAGGGAAGTTACTAGTGTTGATTTAGAAATGTTGTCTGTCCGAGGCCCTTGACATTTGAGATGTTGTTTTTCGGTTAGTAATTATATTGATCTGTTGTATTTTCTTATTTTTTCTATTAGTTATTACCATTAATGCTCAGATATATTTTTCCTTTTCGATGATACCAAACCAACGATCCATATTTTAGTGAAATTGGATTTTTGGTTTAGCGAAAATCTTGGCCCACTGAAGTGCTGGTTGTTACGGCGTATTATTATTCACACCAGACTTTTTGTCTGACCCGTAGTTTTTCGCCCTAAACTCTTGAGTACTCATTGGAGCAGGTCGGAAATTTTCAGATTAGATGAATAAGCTTCCATAGACTTGTAGAAGGTAAGCTAGCTAATGCTAGGAGTTTATTTCCACCATATTGTTTAGAGTTTATGTTTTGTTTGAATAGGTGTAATGGTAGGATTTATAACTCTCAAGTGGTTGGACTATGATGACCCAAGGGGGCAACTTCATGTCTCTCTTAGATTATAATTGTAATTATTATTCTATTTTCTTTGAATATGGAATTGATAAGATTATGTAATAGGAAGCAATGAATATGAAAGTGATTAATGAAATGAGTTTTGAAAATTTCCATATTCATGTGCTCTTGATGTTATAAATGTAATTAACTGATCTCATTTTGTCACCCAAAAATTATACTATATATGACTACAGCATTCGGAACACTTAGTTTTGGGCCTCAAATGAGGGATATTATGACTAGTGCCTGGATTTCCCTTCCAGACTTATGGGAAATTTCAAAGTCGTAGGAGACTAAGAACTCAAACCATTGCAATTGACGAAGGTTATGATCTTTATGTGAGAAGAGGTACTTAAATAATTTATGGTCGATGAACAGCTCATACTCTCTCCTAATATATAATGCCTCTATATCTACAACACATACACGATCGATGCCAACTCCAAATCATAGGTTGGGTTTTTCCTTTCATGCGGTTTCAGGTATCGTCTAGAATATGTGACAACTTTACCCTTCTAGATCAATTTCACATCCAATTCAGTACCACAAGCATCTTTGGAAATCATTAACTCGTTATTCCTATTCCCTCTAGGAATGACTAACACCAGTGCACCTATCAAACTCTCCTTTAGATTCACGAATGCGTGTTTGCATCTCGTTACCCAAGAAAAAGTTTGATTTTTCTTCATCAAGTTAGTTAGAGGTGCCGCTACCTTTGAGAATTCCTTTAGGAATCATCTATAGTATCCCACTAATTTAAGGAAACTCCTCACATATATGGCATTCTTGGGTCGATCCCAATCTTGGATTACTGCTACCTTGGTGGGATCCATAACAATGCCCTGCTTAAAAATAACATGGCCAAAAATTTCACTTTCTTCATCTAAAAGTGACATTTCGAAAATCTCGTCTTCAATCGGTGCATTCGTAACATCTTTTGTTCCTCTTCCATCCATGAGTAGATGAGAACATCATCAACGAACACAATCACGAACTTATTTATCTGATCCCAAAAGATAAGGTTCACGAGATCAATAAAGTATGTCATTGCATTTGTCAGTCCAAAGGACATAACCAACCACTCGTAAAATCCAATGGTGTAAGAAACGGTATAATCGGCACATTCTACATTGTCATTCTTAGTTGAATCCCCATCGTAAGGTTCAATTAAGAAAACATCTTTATGCCATGGAGCTGATCGAACAAGCCATTAGTTTATAGGAGTGGATACTTGTTCTTCTTTGTCACGTTTTTCTGCTTATGGTAATCAACACACTAACTCAAAGAGTCGTCTGCCTTAGTGGTGAATACTACAGGTGCTTCCCACTTGGATATACTCCTACAAATAAACCTCTTCCCGAATAGATCATTCACTTACACCTCTGGATCCCTCTGCTCTTTAGGTGCCATATGCCTCAATATTATAACTACCTGTCTAGCATCCTTTACCAAATCAATATGAAACTCCATCTCCCTATGTGATGGTAATCCAGTCACCTCCTTGAACATGTCTGAATATTCCCTAGCTTTAGGCACTGATGACAGCTCATTATGTAGGATCTCTAGTGAACAAAGAAAGCTAACCGTCACCTCATTGTTCGACTGGCAGCCTAACTCTACCATCCCCCTATCGTCAGTCCCTATCATAACAAATGGCCTCTCACAGTCCACACTTCATTTTGAAGCCATTCCATCCTCAATATAATACGAAACTGCACAAACCTAATGCAAAGCAATCACAAACAAACATGCATCCATGACTTGATAAGATAATATCGTGGCAAACCATAAACATGCTAGTCGTACCTCCGGAAGGTTGGACACAATCAAGGGTATGTCTACTAAGTCGGGTTTCAATCCCAATATATCTACTAAATCACTAGATATAAAAAATGTGAAGCCCCGTTATTGAATGAAACATGTATGGGAACACATAATGGAAAGAATAACTTGTATAATGATGTCTTTCGCTTTCTCTTTCATCGATGGAGCATTTGATGAAGTTGGAATAGCATTCGGTATATATGCTTTCACCATCTTCTTCTACTTCGCTGACTCAAGCAATCTTACTGGATATGTTCGAATTTGTTGCACTTGTAGCACTTCTTTCCATCAACTTTGCAGCTCTTATTCAGATGACCCTTCTCTCCATGGTTGTAGCAAGTAGGCTCTTGCTTGCCCTTCTTCTGGTCATCTTTGTTCTGAAACTACTTCCTCTTACGTTGTTACATTTTTTCTTGCCTTCCTCGCCAACTTGTAGATTCAGCTCCTCCTTAGGAACAATAGACGTCGACTTGGATACAAGCTTTCATGCGTCAAAGCCTTCTCGACCACCTTATCAAAGCTCTCATCCCAATTAATCTTTCTCCTGCTTGGTCATTCAAATCAATAATGAAGTTTCCATTTTTCTTTAATAAAGTGTCAATAAAGGACATCCCATACTTTGAAGAAGTGTTGAACTTAGCCACATATTCTGAAATAGATAAGTCATCCTGTCTTAGATAGGCAAAATTTTGAAATAGAACGGACTGCTGAGCTATCGGTTGAATTTTTCCTCAAGCCTAGTTTTGAATTGATCCTAAGTAAATTGATCTTTGGGAGTAGCAGCTCGAAGAGCATTCTATCAATACATTACTTTTCCTTTGATTTTTGTAGAGGCTAACCTCCTCTTCATAGCATCATCCAACTCCAAGTCATCAAAGATTCTTTCATAGGTGTCCAACAATCCTGCACTAGCTGATTTCGTTCCAAAGGAATAGTTTGCCACCAAGACTAAAGTAGTCCTTATTCAGTTTGGCAAAGTCAGCTTTGTGCGCCTACACTTGAGCACCACCACCAATAGCTAGATTCAGGGAACCCACATGGGCATTTTGCAACATGCTCCTCATAATGGTGTTGAGCATTGTCCACAAGTTAGGGTTGGCCGCCCCAGAACCTTCTCCTTCTTCTACTCAAGAGATAGAGTTTCTTGTCGCGTTCCTTGTTTGCTGACTTATTCTTATTATGTAATAAAATGATCAATCTCTCCAAAAGGAAAATAATGTCAATGATACTAATGTATGCAATACAACTTATACTATATATACTAACATACAGTTTTGAGAATAAAAATATAATAAGTAATTCAATATCTTATAATTCAATATCTTATAATTCAATATCTTATACACAGTAAGTGGAGAGTTCCTTTTTAGCATTTTCGATCTCGGTCCAGACCTAGTTGATGCAGGTCTAGAGGTTTCAAACGGAGACCACGCAGCCATGGACCGGGTCATGGATTTGGGCCTTTGCCTCATAGGCAAGGAAGTTTATGGTGTCCTCACATTAGGACGTGGAGAGGTCGTGGGGGATATAGGAGACGTTGCAGGTGCGGAAGACATGGTGCACATGGGCGAACTTGGTGGTTGGTCCAGTGGGAAGTACGGGGCGCTTATGCAGCTTTCGGTGCATTTTACATGAAGGAAAGTGATGAGATATGGGGTTAGGTTATGGAAAACAGAGGATTTTGAGAATCGGGGAAAGTGGAAATGTCTGGCCACAAATAAGTTAAGAGTCCGCTTAAGAAATTAGCAAAGCGGGAAAAATGAAAAATCCTAGGGGAAGCTACTGCCTACTTAATTTTTGATGGGATTGATATATTACATTTTTACTATAGTATGGTTGTACACCCTTGTTTTATGAACTATTTAATAGAGAAAAGTTTACCATTAACGAAAAATTAACGTGAAACTTATTGCTAATTACAAAAATGGTTGAACAACATTTTAAAGTGAAAATTATTACCCTTATTTTATAGTGTTTTTATTGATTTCTTAAGATTTTATAAACTATTTAATTATTTGATTCGTTGAAAAATATAAATCAAAGAAACTCTAGAGATTTATTTTCTAATCTTTTAATAATTGTTCAAATTATACAAAGTTTTTTGCACTTTGTTACGTCTCTATAATTTTTTGGACGATTACTTATGATGAACATTAAAATATGCGTGATCACTTACAACATATCAGTATTGTTATTCAGCCTATTGACCTGGCTATACCCAGACCAACTAGACAAGTTAGACTCGATGATGGAGAAGGAAACTATTTCAGAGAGATGATCACAAGGTCAAGAGATCAAGCACAGACAACAATATGAAGCAGCGATTAAGCGAAACCAAGTGATGAACCCTATAGAACATTCTAAATATGGATTATAGTCTCAAGTAGGAAAGGGATCGGGTATGGTCCCTACCTCTGTCCAAGGGATTGAGTCGCATCAGCTTAGCAGTTTAACTCAACAGGAACCGATCGATATCTCAAAATCCAGAAGTCAAATATGCAAATATTTTTGGTGACATGGAGTGAACATGAAGGGGGACCTACTAAAGGGATCGCGACTCGACACTTGGCCGTTAAAAGGGACCAAGGCCGATCCTTATTCCTTGGGATTTGGGCATAGTGATCACTCGTGTGGCCTTTTCTTCATCTAGAGATTCTACTGGCAATTATTCAAGAGGATATTCGGCCGTCTACACCTATAAATATTGGCTTCATGGTTCATTTTAAGGATTTTTTTTGTTAATTGCTTTGCACTCATTTTATTCACAATTCCGATTTGATTGCTTTTGTACTCAGAATTCACAGTCATTAATAAAGCAATTTCATCAAAGTGGATGTAGGCAATCAATGTCGAACCATTATAAATCTCTACATTCTTGTTTTTGCTTATTTTCTGTTGGTTGATTGCTTGTTTCCTCTATTCTCATTTAGATTTCTTCATTTATTTCTCTACACAAACTCTACTAGGTGTTTGTGATCAATTTTGGCACAAACATATGTGTGCGTTCATGGAGAAATCTATTCTTAGCTTGATTGGATCTCATCATCGACTTGTGGATTCCATTATCCATGAGATTGGATGTAGTTTATATCTACAAAATTTTTGTTTCAACTCATATTTAAAGGAGATCTAAACGAAACTAATAGCCATGGTCAGAGGAATTAATACTACTTCCTGTATTATTAATAGAATGAAGAAGCTAGTGGTTAGCAAGTTTATCAAAACGTTCAACCAGTAGCTACAAAAACCTAGAATCCGAGTGAATTCTTCACTAGGGCTGATTTCCAAAACATGATAAAGGAATTGTTGGACAGCCGTCAGCAAGTTAACCATAAAAAAACAAACCATCATTGACCTGATGAACCAGTTGAAGGATCAGCGTGGCAAGACAAGGACGGAGCCTACTCCATACTAAGGATCGAAGAATTCCTCTATATATGACGACTATCAATAGAGTAGGCATCGCCAAAATGACGGGGACAACACTGGAACATTAGGACAAACCCAAGCATCCCCTAATAGTGACCGGCACTGATCAGTCCTAATCCCTCCTGAGGGATCGATGATGATCCCTCCTCCTATGGAAGGAATCACCAACCAGCTGGAGGGGCCCATTCCGGAGGTGCTTCAATTGATCTGGGTGCTGGTGATTAGGTGATTGTAGTTGAACCAAAACTGAGAAATAGTGGTAGGACTGCTGCTCAAGAGATGGAACAGGAGCAAGAGGAGCCAAGGCAACATGGTATTGCCCGTAGACATAGACCAGGACATTTACGTAAGGTGGAACACGACCACCACTTGGCACTGACTCTTCAAACACCAAAATTAACAGTCATGGTAATGCAGCTTGTAAAAGAAATCTTGGGCTTAACCAATGATAATTACGGACTATCTAGGAGCTATACTCCATTCGCTGATAACATTCTACATGCAAACTATCTAGGCAGCTTGTAGGATTTCGCCGACCATTGTGAGCCATGCTTGGAATATTGACCCAAGGCATGTCCTGGTGAAACAAAAATGACATGGCATGGATCCGAAGGGATATGCTGCACTTAGAGAAAAGGTGGATAGGCTCAAAAGCAACAGGTTTATCTATGACACCCTCTACCCAGAATGGGTATCTAATCCTATTCTCGTGAAATGGGAAGTGGCAGACACGTATTTACTACTAAGATATGAACAAGGCGTGCCCAAAGGATAGCTTTCCACTTCCAAGGATCGACCAACTGGTAGACTCGATCACTGGACATGAATAACTTTCATTTATGGACGCGTACTCCGGATATAATCAAATCCCATTGTATGTCCCCAACTAGGAGCACACCAGTTTCTACAGACTATATTGCTATGTTGTGATGTTGTTCAGACTAAAGAATAATGAGGCTACCTACCAGAGATTGGTCAATCAAATGTTCAAAGACCAAATCTGAATATCAATGGAAGTATATGTGGATGATATGCTCGTGAAGTCAGGTGATCAAAAGACCACATCGACGACTTGGTGGAGATGTTTAGTGTTTTCAAAAATATGGGATGAAACTCAATCCCTTGAAATGCTCTTTCAGCATTACGTTAGGGAAATTTTTGGATTTCATCATTAAATCATGTGGAATCAAGGAAAATCCTGAGAAGATTCAAGCAATTTGAAACATCCAAGTGCTGAAGACGATTAAGCAGGTATAGAGCCTCAAAGGAAAGTCGCTGCCTTAAGCAGATTCATCTCCAAGGCCACTGATAAATGTATTTCTTTCTTTGTTTTGATTAGGAGAGGGAAGAGGAATTTTGAACGGATGTAGGATTACATTGACACGTTTCAAGCTTTAATAGATCACTTAGAGAGACCTCCAACTCTATCCAAGCCGCTGGATCATGAAGATGTATACATCTACTTAGCGGTGTCAGAACACGCCATAAGTGCTGCACTATTACTTAAAGAAAATTGGATGTAGAGCTATGTTAAGCGATTGACAGGTGCTAAGAGAAACTAACCGAAGCTGGAAAAGCTCATGTACTGCCTGTTGATTGCATCACAAAAGCTCCGCCCTTTCACCCAAACTCACCTCATCAACGCCTACACTGACTAGTCATTACAATGGGTCCTACAGTGACCTAAGACATCTGGATGGTTGCTCAAGTGGAATATCGAATTGAGCCAATTTGATATCACTTATCTCCCTCGGAGAGCTATCCAAGGATAGGAATTGGCGGACTTTATAGTTGAATTCATTGCGCCAGATGTCTCTCCGAAGAGCAGTGGAGAACCGACCATCCAATGGAAGATGTATACTGATGGAGAATCTTCTGGCATCGAAATCATGTTAGTGACTCTTGAGGAACGATCGATCTGCTATGCCCTAAAACTCGACTTCCCTGCAACAAATAACGGAGCTGGGTATGAAGCCGTAATTGCATGACTCGAACTTGCTAGGGAACTGGGAGTGAAAACTTTATAAATCTTTTGTGATTCCTAGTTAGTAGTATGCCAAGCCAGGGGAGATTATTAGGCCAAGAGGAATGCTCTTTATCTCGGCCAAGTCCAAGAGCAATTAACCGACTTGAGTACTACATCATTATACACATCCCCAGAGAACATATTGAGAAAGCTGACTCACTAGCCAAGCTGGCCAGTTCCAAGGATGCACAGCTAATGGGCTTGGTCCCAGTTAAAGTGCTTAATGCTCTAAGAATTGACCAGATGGAGATCGAATGGGTCATAGAGACGGAGCCGGAAAAGGAGCCGTAGATGACTCCTATCAAAGACTATCTACAACGGGGAATCCTTCTTGAATGGAGGAATGAAAAATGACAGATCCTCCACAAAGCTACATGCTACATCATCTAAGAAGGAATTATGTAAAGAAAGGGTTTCTCCATACCCCTACTTTAATGTATCACCTACGATGAAATCAAGCGAGTATTATGAGAAGTCCATGAAATAGAATGTGGTGATTACATTGGAGGGCAAACCTGCTAAGAAAATACTCTGTTATGGGTATTACTGGCCAACTATCAATCGGGACATAGCTAATTATGCTAGGCAATCCAACAAATGCCAGATGTTTGCAAAAATTTTGAGAGAAATTTGGAGAGCCCCAATGACAAAAATTACTCAAATGGTCGGTCTATGGCCGTTTTCCACTTGAGGAATTGACATCATCGGCTCCTTGTCCATTTCTAAAGGTGGTGCGAAGTACACCATCGTATAAGTCAGTTACTTCACTAAATAGGCTAAGGCTGAACCTTTGGCCATGATCATAATGAAGAAAGTTATCAACTTTGTTGTTCGAAACATCATCTTTCATTTTGGTCTTCCCCAAACGATCATAACTGATAATGAGACCCAATTTGACAGTTCCAAATTTAAACTTTTTTGCCCCCGACATCATATTGAGAAAAGATTTGTAGCAGTTGCTCGCCTTCAAGCTAATGGATAGTTTAAAGTTGTTAATAAAATCACAGTCCATTCTGAAGAAGCATTTGGAGAAGATCGGAGGCAAGTGGGTCGATGAACTCCCATTAGCATTATAGGAATACCAAACCACCCACAAGTACGCAACCGGCCATACTCCATTCGCCCTTGCATATGGTTCTAAAGCTATGATTCCTATAGAACTTGAAGTCCATTCTCATCCAATGACTTACTGCAACCCTAAAAATAACCGAGATCACCTTTTGGAATCTCTAGACCTGGTCGATGAGAAGTGCAAAAAAGCTGATTTGAGGGCAGTTGCATATCGACATCGAGTTGCCCGAGACTATAATACTAAAGTGCAAACTAGGACCTTAAAAATTAGCTATCTTGTCTTGAAATGGGTTTTTCCTATCCCTGTCAATAAATATCCAAAATGGGATGGACCATATGTCATCGGTCAAAAGATTAGAGTTGGAACTTTCAAACTAACGACCGTCGATGGCATGACACTCCTAAGAGCATGGAATAGCAAGCATCTACGATGCTATTTCACTTAGTTTTATTTCATTCGGCTGTATTTCATTCAGCATTTTCTTTTTCATTTTGGTTCAAAGCCACGTAATAAGACCGATTCTGTCGTTTCTTTTCAGTTAGCAATAAAATTTGAGATTTCTTTCACACATGTGAATTGTTTATGCATGATATAATATTTGCGACGTGCGACCAACTTGAATCTCCATATGCCAAATATAAACCAACAAGTATCCAGAGTTTGGCGCCAGCCAAGTCCTTGGATCCACAATCGGATTAAAAAAAGTGAATATGACTCGACCGCTCACCCATTAACTCTCGTCTATGATCCAACAAGCTGAAGTATAAGTATCAAACTGGTGTGATAGATACCCCATCAACTAACTCTGATCTCCGGAGTGTGTATAAGAGTATAAACATACGAATGAGTGCGACTCGACCATTCATTCTCTAACTCTAACCTGAACCCGATATGATGGGCGACTGAATGACATTACAACTTAAACAATGAGCAATGAATTACATGTACATTTAATGGAGAATGTAATATCTCGAACACTTAAACAAATTTACATAAAAGTTAACAAAAGAACTTTTATTTACATACTAAACTTGGAAACTAAGTACAAGTCTATGTCCAAAATCTAAAAAAACCAACAATGGGGGGTGATCCCGCACAAAGATGGCTAACAAGAAAAGAGTATTTTGTTAAGGGCAATAAAGAAGTGCAAACCCAGAGTTACTTCTTATTTGACGACTTATGTTTCTTCTTCTAGGAACCGGGAGAAATCTCAGTCGAACTCCCTCCTCTTCTTTTCTCTCCTCTTATACCACTCCCTTTACCCTTGAGTGGGTGCCTTGGGTTGATCCAGCAGATGTGCTTCGGGCAGTTCTATGCCGAGGAGCGGAAACTAGGATGCTTGAAAAGGACCATGCCAGGAAACTTCCAACGCCTCTGGGTGGAGAGATGTGAACGGGGACAAAAATGGTCGTCCTTAGAAGAACTATAAATATGGAAGAAGGAACGACTTTGGGCTTCTCTTGTTTGATCTCTCTTGCAAGAAGAAAATCTGCCTCAAGTTTTTACTCTATCGTATGAATGGATGGACCCGATGAGGAATGGGAAACCCCGGTAATAACAACATCATCAACTTGAGTCCCCTAATTCAAATCACCTCCTTTCTTCAACAAAGTGTCCATCAAGGGCTTATCAAAGTCCAGTACCTAATCCGGAATAATATGAGTTGTTGTCGAAGTCGTTATGGTTATGGACTGCATCACCGAGATTTTTGATCCTGGTTAAGAGCCCTGAGGAGAAAGCAAAGCAATAGCCGGTGGATCTGAAGCTAAAGAAATACAACAAGAGAGGTTAGAGATGTAGACTGGAGAAACATGGACTTTCTGAAAAATGGGAGAAGTCGATGAAATACCTTCTTTAGTTTGAACTTCTATGTGATCCGAAATACTGCCAGATGATCCTTCTAGGATGGGAGAGGACAGTAAACTTCTAAAGCAGCGGTTCATCTGGGTTATAACCAGTGTCAGTTGAAGAGTCCACATTGGAGCTCGGGACATCTTGGGTGCTCGGAGTTTAATCGGCCATAGCATCATGTTGCATGAATCCAGACTCCTCGCCTATCTCTTTTTGAGAAGCTGGGGAAAGTTCCTTTTGGATCAGGAGTAGGGCCTCATGCAAAATTCTAGGTTCATCTCCCCTTAAGACTTCCTTTTCCAACTACATCAGATCAGTCTTTTCAGCAGTAAGATCTCTCTTCTCATCTGCAACTATATGTTCCCAAGCGTAGGCAAGATGTTAGGGGTAGTCGCCCTGGAACCATTCTAAATTTCTAAACTTCAAGACATTAGCATTATAAGAGTTAAGCATCAGATCCAGCTCATCCATACCCTCCTCCTTGGTTTGTTTCTTTGCAGCCTCTACTTCTTCCTTTATAAGAGCATCAATATCTCTAGCCTTCTCAAAGGCTACATCCCTCTCAAGTCTAACCATGACTAGTTCATCACAAGTCTCCTGGCTAATTTTTTGCAATTTGTCTTTCTGTTTAATCTCATGCCCAAGGTTGGTTTTTAATTCAGTTACACTTCTTCGGGTGGTGTCTCTCTCGATTACCAACTCACAGTTTCGATGGTGCAACTGCTCAACCTCAATCAAGTGTCTAGATTTTTCCGCTTTGAGTGCTTTGGTGGCTTCTTCTGCTCTTTTCTTGACTTCTGCTTGAGATTTCCTTAAGGAATCTAACTCGAAATTAAGAGTGGAAATGATTTGTTTGCTTTGAGCTCCTTGGCGATTCAGCCTTTTGATTTTCTACTGCCTATCTCTAGAGACTTTGGAGATCCTCTCTATTGCTCTCATCAATTTGTTGTACTGCTTATGAATATCGGCCACGTAGTCAACGGTCATTTGTTGGAACTTCTTTGGAACTCTCTTTAGTTTAGTAGCAAACATAAACCAGTCAAAGCAAATCTTTAGGAATTCTTCCCTAAATTGGGCCACACGGGTAGAATTATCGACCAGGCCTATTGCCCTCTTTTTTAGACCTGTACTGAGGAGAAACCATAGAACCACCATGAAATCTATGGTCAAAAGATCACCCAAAATGTGATAATAAAATCTTTGTGTAGGGACTGAAGCGGAAGGTGAACCTCATGAAATGTTGGTCGGAGGGGTATAATTGCACCAATCCGGCTGCCTGTCTGGACCTTTTGGAGGAAAGGATCTCGATCTGGATCGATGCTTAGAAGAAGAATCATGCGAAGAGCGGTTCCTATCACCCTTATTATGGTAGTCTCGATCTTGACTGGAATGGTAAATGAGGTCGTACTCACAACCGCTACAATGGTGATACGAGCACGATTGAGGGCTTTGAGTTTGGTGCACTATATTTTGCAAAGAATGGAACATATGTTTCTTTTTCCCCATAGGTCCTACAAGGAAAACAAAATTGAGTTAAATTTCAGCATTAAAAGGCACATGACAAGTGAAATGCATTGTATTGGAGTGCGTGTAGATGTAAGTTTCGTAGTGTCCCTTCAACGGACCAAATGTTAGATCCTTACTGACTGGAGTAGCCTCTTCGCTAATGGTGAGAGAAATATCAGCACTAATTTTGATAGGTGAATCAAAAACCCCAATGCTCATATCACCAAAATTATTAGTCTTGATGTGTTCTGGAATTGGAGTATCCGACTATCCCTCAAATCTCTTCTAAATTTTTTAGGGGACGAGAAGTATACTATTCCGAGGCAAATTGAGGAGTGACAAATAGCTTGGACTGCTAGGCGACTTGTCCTTTACAAAGCTTTTAGACCAGTTTCTTCCTTTTTCTCTCTTTAGGTGCAGGAGGTTGTTTGCTTTATGAGGATCTAGCTACAGTCCCATGTCTAGAACCTACGTTACCATGACTAGGTTCGTCATCATCTCCCCTTACTTCTACTTCTTCGGCAGCATCCTGAGCCTCCTCAACTGAGGGGACGGCTGGATCAGCATTACCACCACCTTTCCCAATAGCATCTCCTCCTCCAGCAATACCCTCCTTAATGTTCTTAGGTAGCCCAGCGATGCAACCCTCGTCTAGTAGGCTAAAGGTGAAAAGGCACTCGTCGATGATGAGAGACTTAATATCTCTATCTTCCACAGGAGTATCCTTGAGCACTAAAACCACTTCTAAGTAACGACTATCGTTGGGTCGTGGATGACTATTTGTAATTTTAAAAATAATTTCTTAGTTTAGGATATGACTTGAATAAAAAGCACTCAGAGTTAAATTTAAAGCAACACTTATATCCTTCCATCCATCACTCCATAAAACCAAGTAGGCAGCGCACATAGAACTACTCATTCTTAAAAGCGCTAAGTTTGTTCGAAGTGCTAATGCACCCTGACAGTTAGGCACCACCTCGAGGAAGGTGTGCAAGAGGTTTCCCCTTCGTTGCTTGAGATTGTTGATGAATATGATGTCTTCTGGAGTCGATGCATGGTGCAAGATTTCTAGGAATATCATATATGTACCATGTAGAAATGCATAGCTATTCGAATGCAGCTGTGCTGGAGCTATTCTCAAATAATGTAACATTTTCTAGATAAAGGTTTGAAGGGTGGAACGCATCCCCCCCCAGCATATGAAGTTATTACAAGTGGTGTAACCCTCTAGTTCAAAATAAGCTCTATCATGACGAGATGGAACTAATACTTCATTATATGGAATCTCGTGCTTAATGCAATTCTATGAAGAGAAGCTTTTTTGACATTCAAAGTGATGGAGTCTGCAGGATCTTCCAAGAATACAGCATCTTCTAGATGTCAAAAGCTAGCTCATCTTCTATTTCAGGACTTTATGGAATTTATGGTGCTTGATTGGAACTCTTGGATTGTTCGGATTAGTGACTTAGAGCGCTTCGAGGAGATATAGTTGATGAGCTAGATTAAACATCAAAATTGTCATGTGGAGAAGTCGGTTTAGTAGCCGCAGCAGCTAAACGCTCTGAGCTTCTGGAACCTATAACTATTAAACTTAGCAGATAATCATCATTAAATAAGTTAACATGTTCCCCCTATGTAAAGTGTAAACTAATGTTGTGTGATGCATTGTTGTGCAATGCAATGATAAAAAATTCAAAATTAAAATGACACTAGTAACAAGACTCTGGGATTTAACACATTGAGCGTCATTGCTAACTGTCCCAACTGGTTTTCACGTCGATGGTTGTGCATTCTATCTAAGCTCTGGAATCATTTAATGGCATGCTAGAATATGTTAGTGGCATTCGAGTGCAAATCAGTATCCAAATCTGTTCAAGGCATGTGTTACAATTTAAATTTGTATTTAAGCTCATATGTAATACAAGTTCGCATTAAAGTCCAAGGTGGAGTACATTCAACTTGAGATTATATGCTATGTGATTGGTTTAAGTCCATTTTCGAATCAAAAGTGTTCATGTCCAAGTTCAAGGTCATACGCAAGTTTCGGCTCAAGATCGAGTTCAAGTGGCTAAGTACTGGAGTGTTCAAGTTTGTAAAGCAGGAAAATTGTCTAAGTCCCCATAGGCTAAGGGATCGCACCCGATCCCTTGCTTAGGTAGTGCCACTTAGTAATTTTTCACTTCAGCATGCCATAACTGATCCCTTAGACCGACCGCTCCACTTCGTCCAACAACTGATCCCTTTACCCCTTTCCGTAATCTAAACCCTATAATTGATCGTTACTCCAACGTCCATCACTGATCCCTCCACTTCATTTCATCTTTTACATGCTGTAACTGATCCCACCTCCGTGCATCATAATCGATCCCATCCACTTCATCTTCTCCATTCTAACCTTGGCTTACTATTTCAAAACCACTAAATGACTAACCCCATCATCTCCTCACTTTCATGTACCCTAAATCGTGTACAACAAAGCCTACATATGTGTGTAAATCAAAAGCAAAGCACGAATGGTCGACTAGAAAGAGATGAATGTGGTTAGGGTTTGTACTTGGATCTAAAATCGATTCGGAAAAGCTAAGTGCAAGAACGATGGCGGTGAATTCTAGCAAGGTAAAGTACTGAAGTGTGGGAGAGATGGATCCGATTGACAGGAAGATGGATCAAGGTGTTGATTTAGCAAAATTTTAATAGCAGATGTAGCAAGCATGGGATCAGTTTAGTTATAATAAATGAATAAGTAAAGAAGAGTAGAGGCTAAGTTTTAGCATACATATGAATGTGGCCCGATCTCCGTTCGACCCGTCTAACTTAGCTTGAAAACGGCTAAATCTCCATGCATGGAGGGATCGAGTACGAATCCTTTTTCAAGGAATTTATACCGATCCCTAACCACTTTCAAAAAAATGATAATAAAATTGCAATCTAATGGAAAACAAACTACATGATATTGGCGACGACCCTTAAACATGTAGGCATGTTTGGGAGCTAATCAACATGACATATACTTAAAATATATGCATACCCAACATTCAGTTTCTTGAATCGACGGGAATTGAACTATTACTTGGATGTCTTAGAATAGAAGTCACTACTGATAGCCAAGTAGTCGAGGCCTGCTAATTTGATCAACAAGCTCATTGGAATCGGGCAAAGATAAAGACCGCGGATTGCATTTAGAATTTATACTAGAAAATATCGACCGAGCATATCATTAGAGAGACAATTCTATAGAAGGAAACGACGGTTCAGGAAACTGAATGGAATTCTTCCGATAACTCTTACTCTTCAGTTCAAAGCACGTCATGTTTGAAATAGGACGTACTTTAGAGGGCAAGTGTTATTCGGCCTTTGGCCTACCTATATTCAGATTGATTGTACAAGTTAGACTCGATGATAGGCAAGGAAAACGGTTCGGGGAGATGATCATAGTGTCAAGAGATCAAGCACAGACAACAATATAAAGCAGCAATCAAGCGAAACCAAGAGATGAACCCTGCAGAACATTCTAAGTATGGATTATAGTCTCAACTAGGCAAGGGATCCAGTACAATCCCCACCTTTATACAAGGGATCAGGTCGCATAAACTTAGCAGTTCAACTCAACGGAAATAGATCGATATCTCAAAATCCAGAAGTCAAATATGCAAACATTTTTGGCGATATGGAACTAACACGAAGGAGGACTCATCAAATGGATCACGACTCACCACATGGCCTTTAAGAGGGATCGATATCGATCCCTGTTCCTTGAGATTTAGGCCTGGCGATCACTCGTGTGACCTCGTCCACATCTGGAGATTCCGCTGGTGATTTTTCAAGAAGATATTCGGCCATCTCCCCAGGCTTCATGGTTCATTTTAGGGATCTTTTGTTGTTAATTGCTTTGTACTCATTATATTCATGGATACCAATCTGATCCCTCTTGTAGTCGAAATTTAAAGCCATTAATAAAGCAATTTCATCAAAATGGACGTAGGCAATCAACATCGAACCACTACAAATCCCTGCGTTCTCTTTTTTGCTTATTTTTTGTTAGTCAATTATTTGTTTCCTCTACCTTCATTTAGATTTCTTTATTTATTTCTCTACACAAACTTTATTGGATGTTTATGATCAATTTTGGTGCAAACAAGTATGAAAGATATAAACAACAGTTGTTATAGATTAATGTTTACAAAGATCAAGACAAAGAAGTTAAAGACCTATATTACAACTGCAAATATTGAAAGTTGTCAAAAATAGCTATACTACAACTTTCATGAAAAACCAGCTGTTAAAGACCTTTACTACAACGGCCATTTTATGAATGTTGTAAAGTAAAGTTGTAATATGATCTTTTTGTTTTTTATGACAAGAGTGATACTTTATTCAAACCGAGTACTCGTTATGATGTCTCAGAGACTCAAACTCATGACCTCTAAAATCTTTATCTAAAGCACCATACTTTTAAACATTTGAGCTAGAGGTCTTTGGCGTAATATGGTCTTTTTGTTGTAGTGTGGGTTAATCCTCTATCAATTTTATTAATTATTATTAACCAATCATCATGTCTAAGCCTTGCTGACCTTATCGTAAACCCTAAGTACTCTATAGGAAATTTCTTAATTTTGCATTTCGACGTACAAGTAACTTGATTCTATAATCTACCTAAATCACTCAGCAGTAACACAAAACTTTTATCAAAATTAATTTTTAATGCAAATAGTATTTTAAAACCATATATATAAATTTAAATGTTTTAATTTATCTGGGAAAATGGAAGTAAAGAGTATGGTATCATCCGCAAGAAGAGAACTGAGATTCCACTACTCGTAACCTCATTTTCTAAATTATCTAGTACCATGTTACTCATCGTTAGGTTAATAACCCTAGCAAACGCATTTGCAACAAGATTAAACAAAAGAGGCGACAAAGAGTTACCTTACCTAAGTCTATGTTTCGATTGAATTTTTTGTCCTAATGTGCCATTAACAGTAATGTTAGTCTTATTTATTATGTGGCCTATGTTATAATTTTGCATAAATTTTATATAGAATTAATGAAAGGACATTTGAATTTTTGATGAAAAAATTTAGATTGCTATTGTGATGACTCGGAATTTTGAAACAATATCAATTTAATAATCTGAAATAAAAATTAAATTGATTTGATAATCTTTGTGATAAGATTTGAATTAATTTAATTAATCCAATAAAATAAATATTTAATTGATAGATTTTTATCTTTTTAAATCTAATAAATTTTTTTCTATTTATAATGTATATAGGATATGTATATATTGTAAATAGATCTTGTTTTAATCTAATAAATAAATAAATCTTGTTTTCTATAAATATATATCTTTAGTAAAAATTAGGAATTTTGATTTTATTTAAAAGTTAAACTTTTAAAACGTTATTTAATAAATAAAATATGGTTTTAAATTGATAAGTTAAATTTAAATTTGTTTAAATTGGTTTATTTAGTAATAGGCTTTTTAAAAGCATGTAATAAATAACAATATGATTTTAAATACCTAAGGTAAAATATTGAAATGATTTAAAATATGTTTAACTCAAGATTTAAATTTAAATAAATAACAATAAGGTTTATTTTGATTTCTTAAAAATATAATAATACATTGTTTTAACAAATAGATTTTTAATAAAAATAATTGTTTCTCAAAATTGAATTGTGTAGTTATATATTATATATGTGTGTATATATATATAACCTGATTTGAATTCGAATTCAAAGCTTTAAAATTTAAAGTATAAATATTTTTAATTTGTTTCGATTTTGAAATATTTGTCTAAGCTTTATTTTATAAATAAAATCGGATTTATTCATTTTAAAATTATCTACTTGTAAATAATTACATATTAATTAATTAATTAAACAAAGATTTACAATTATCTTGTATTAACATCTAACTAAATACTAATTAACTTTTGATTATAAATACTAATTACTTTTATAAGACAAGTGTAACATCCTAAGGTCTTATATAACACATGTTAAATGATAAAATAAGGTTTTTGACAAATGTTACACTGTAAGACAAGTGTCAAAATTTAATTTAGCTTTTTCTTTTGTTTTTTTTTTTTAAATAATTTCAGTTTATATAAAGCCTTCTTCCCTCATCTTCTTCTCTTCTTCTAAAAACTGAAGTCAAACAAATTTAAAAAAATATACACTTCCATTTAAAAATAAGAATCTGAAAGCATCTTCAATTTTCTGCAAATCTATACTCTATACAGTTTCAAGGCAAAACAATTTTTAAGCATGCATATTAAATCAAGGCAAATCTGCATCATTTCAAAATTTAAGAAGCAAGCTCCAACAACTACATTTTCATTCCAATCTGGAGTTGTCTTCATGCAACTGTATTGTGAATCAAAGTGCACTTCTAGATGATAAAGCAACTCAAAGTTTAAAAGCAAAAGCATTGAAGTGCAAAGTTTAAAAAAAGAAAAAAAGGGGTTTCAGTTTTCAGGCTCTTCAAAAACTAATATGGAGGCTCTGTTCTTCTTTTATAACAGGTGAGTAACTTTATTTTTTTTGAAAGTTAAGTATAAAACATGGTTGTTGTTATTTCTGTGGTTAAATCTGTAGTATGTATATTTGAAGAATGAAGTCTGTAGTATGCATGTTTTATTCCCATATGAGTATCCTCTATTTTAAATTTAGTTTCCCTGTTTTAGATTTAAATTCATTTCTCTTCAAACAATTGTTAATATGACTTAGTTTATAAACAAAAGATTGTGTGATTTATCATGATTAGTGCTTTAAAAACTTATTTAAGCTAAAATTCAACTGAGTGTCACTGGAAATAAAAAAAAAGAGAAACAGCAGTGATTGTTACACAAAGTGAAAATCAAACTTTGTAAATTATGAATTCAGTAATATAAAATGGAAACACAAAGCAAAATATGAATTTCAATACAAAAATCATAATTTATAGATTAAGGGAAATGGTGTAGTTCTGTGATGGACAGAAAAGGGAAATTAGGAGATTTATGATGATCTGACTATATTGAGGGATCGGGGTTCATTTTGTGGGTAGAGGAGTAACCATTGATGTTTGGAAAAATAATTGATGTTGATGCAAATCAACATGGAGACAGTGGTGATGAATTGTTATCTGTAGCCCTAGTTTTGTCTGGGTAATTTGGTTTGGTCGATTCATCCTGTAGAGATGATCGAGTTGAATGAGAATTGGGCAGATGGAAGCTTGGACGTGGGTGGAAGTGTGGTCGGAGTTGTTTGATTTCCGGTGGTCGGAGAATCGTGATCTTAGAGATGACAGGTTTGATGGGGTTTTGGACTATCTGTTCCAGGTTTATGATGTGAACTCGAATTTCAAATTCGAGCTGTAGGTGAGCATTGTGAGGATCGTAATGGCTTGTGGGGTTGATCGTCGGTATGGGGAAGCCACCGGAGGTGGATGAAGATGGCCGGAGGCACGGTGCACGTGCACCGTGCACTTTTGGGTTTCTGATGAAATCTGGGTATTGCAGTGTTTTTGACTCGAGTTTTACTCGAGATTTTGGGATGTTTGCTCGAAGGAGAGGGCCTGATGACTCGAAGCAAAATATTTTTAGCTCGGGTAATTGTAGTTATTAAAGTTTTTCTGTAAACTGTCTGAAGTTTTGAATTTAAATCAAATTTAAATGAATTTTAAAATTGTTATGCTAAGATTTAAACAAGTTTAAAACTAGTATGTATTATAGTTTCAAATGGTTTTGAAATCTTATAGGTCTTTAAATTTTGAAAGTGGTTTTTCAGTTTTGGAAAAAAGAAAAAAACCTGACAGTTTCTGGATATTAAACTTCATTTTAAAAATCTAAAACCTAATTTAAAACAGCAGTTTGAATTTAAATTGTAAGTTCAGTGTTCTTAAGATCTTTGAATCTTCAGGTTTTTAAAAATGGAATTTGGATTTTAAATAAAGAGTTTTAAAATCAAGGTTTAATTCAAGTTTAAATCAAATGATTTAAAAAAAATGGGTTCTACTATCTTGAATTTAAATCTGGATATTTTAGTAAATTTTATAAATTCTGAATGTTTTCAAAGACTGTTTAAATTTAAATTGTTCGTTAGAGGTAAATGTGTTTTCAAACAAATACTTAAATTTGATTCTTTTGAAATGAAGTTTTTTATAAATGATTTATAAATGGAAGATAAAAGGCAATGTATTTAAAACTTAATTTTTAAATAAAATTAAGTAAATTAAGGCTTATCTTATATAAGTTTTAAATGTAAGTAATAAATGTTATTTGCATTTATTTTAAAGGATTTTAAATGGAATTTAAATTTGGTTAATGTTTAAATAAATATCAATTTTGAATATTAGATTCGAAATGGAATTTAAATTTAAAAATGCAATGTTCTAAGTACACTTTAATATTAATAAAATTATTAATAAGAAATGGATTATCTTAGAAATTATTAAGGTATTAAAATAATTATATAAATAAGATAATTAAGGAATGACTTATTTATTTAATTTATAATTTATAATTTGGATTAAATTAAAATTAGTTTATAATTAAGAAGTAAATTAAGAAAAGTAATTAAAGAATGATAAATAGTTAATGAAGGTCGTTAACTAAGAATTATTTAGTAATTAATTAATATGATTAATTTTTAATAATTAATTAGATTAATTAATTAATGATAATCAAGTGTGAAATTTATTTAAGTTTAATTACTAAATGGAACTAATTAAGATATTAATTACTTAATGTAGTGTAACGACCCGTAGATTTTCGATAATTAAAATAGCTAATTTAATAAGATTTCGTGATTTAGTGTTAGAAAAAAATTTGTAATTCGTGTAGAATAATAATAACTGGAATGAATTACAACAATAATTATCCAAGTAATGAAAAATAAAAGCTACTTAGTGAATGCCTTGCAATCAATAGTTGAATAGGATAATAAATGTTGAATTCATTGGGTATAATAGAGTAATTAATTGATAAGTAAAATCTATTTAAAATCAAACATTGAATATAGAACAGGTAAGTTGTTAAATTAAATATTTAAAACTTATTGAACAATTGAATAACTGTAAAATGAAAATAGTGTTCTAAAGTGTGAATTGGTTTTAAAAGTTGAATCTTATAAGTTCAATTTCAATATTTCAAAAGATAATGAATTATTGGATAATCGAAATTGTTTAAATTTAATATTTGGAATTTATTGAATAATTTAATAATGGGAATTGAATAACTGTGACGCCCCACCTCTATACCCACGCTAGCCAAGAACATTACGGTGAATGCTGTCGACTAGCACGGAGAATAAGGCTGTTGAGGAGCGACCATCCATGTAATTTCTTTGCGCGAGCACCGATATGTCAGATAATATAACATGCATTCTATTTCAAGAGGAAATCCGACATACCGACACAAACTCAAAGCTACTACACGGTGGCTATATAAATCCTTTGGAAAACAAATATAGAAATAAGCATAACACAAATCAGTCACGGACAATTCATATCACAAAGGCGGAATAAGATATGAATACTACACTAGAAAGTGCACATCAGAGTAGTGGTCTAAAAAGATCCACAATATCACAAAAGAATAGTTACACGAACTACACAAAAGAATAAGTATACATTAAGGAGTCTATATCTCAAATGTATACAACAAAATAACTACTAATCTAGTAGTTAACCCAAAAGTCAAGGAGTTAATCCCGGATGAGAAGTCAAGCAGAAGCACCAGCAACAACTCGGTCTGACCCGAGTATTATTTAATAAAAATAATAAACGGATCAGTCTAACTATAAATATCAGATGAAACGATATAGAATAAGAGATATGACTAAACACATAATAATCACAATGCCAAGCTATGATATATATATATATATATATACACACACATACATACTTAGTTGATAATCATCAAGAGATTAATCAATGTCACCAAATCTACACAAGAATCAAAGAAACGTCATACTCCTAATTTCGTTCACCATACCATAAATATTGACGATAATATCAATGTCAATCACAAAAGTCAATGACACACAAATTCTTGAAGACTACACAAGAAATCCAGAAATCACAAAAGTCAATGACACACAAATTCCAGAAGACTACACAAGAAATCCAGAAATTACAAAGGTCAATGACACACAAATTCCAGAAGACTACACAAGAAATCCAGAAATCACAAAAGTCAATGACACACAAATTCCAGAAGACTACACAAGAAATCCAGAAATCACAAAAGTCAATGACACACAAATTCCAGAAGACTACACAAGAAATCTAGAAATCACAAAGGTCAATGACACACAAATTCCAGAAGACTACGCAAGAAATCCAGAAATCACAAAGGTCAATGACACACAAATTCCAGAAGACTACACAAGAAATCCAGAAATCACAAAAGGGGGGAGGCCTATCACAAACGGGAGCATAAAGCCCACCAACAGCTGTAACACATGAACGAGAAGCTATCTCATGGTAGCTAGCCATTAATTTGACACACGAATGGTCCGAAGACCTGACACACGAATGGTCCAAAGACCGTGGGTAGCTACCCCACAAATTTGACACACGAACGGGGTTTAGTCTCCCACGCAGACAAAGAGACATCGCACATTGCTAGTCTAAATCACAAAAAATGATCGTCATGATCATCGAGAAGTGTCAATCACACTAAGCTAGTAAATATGAAAGTTTAGCCTCATGTCCCATAACCACTTGCTTAACTTAAATATTTACGAACAAACTGTAAATCTCCACTAGAAAATTGTCACAAGAGGTTCAATCGAACAAGTCCAAGAATTAACCGACAAAGTAAACGCAAGCGTTTCATACCACCTGTTTTACTAAGCCGTTTAATTAGATTTCTCATATGAGTGAGGTAAAGGTTTGTATATACTAATAGATTGGAAAACGGTTTTATAAACGAATTTGGTATTAAAATAGTATTGAAATCGTTTGAGGAAAGAGTTTTGATATTTACTACTAGTATAGAAAACCTTTATATTTTTAAAGTGACAAATCACGAAGAAGATTGTAAGAACAATCAATCACAAAAAAAAAATTCACATACGAAAACGTGAATAAAATCCAACGAAATTGACAAAGGATCCATCGAAAGGGATATTCAAAAATCCCTAAAAAGAGTCATCAAAGTCATAATAGATGATAACAACAAATAGGATTATCACGAATCGATTTAAATTGGAAGTTCAATCCAAAAAGGCAAATTGGACTCAAACAGCAGGTTCAGTCGACTGAACAGAGTTTTTCAGTCGACTGACCCTGTACATGGAAATTTTCCAGGTTCAGGAAACTTTCTGTTTCCAGTTTCAGTCGACTGTGCAGAGATTTTCAGTCGACTGAATCATGCCTGGAAACTCTCGGGTTTCAGGTTCATTCGACTGAACAGAGTTTTTCAGTCGACTGAATCATGCCTGGGCTGTTTTCCAACCTTATTCAAATGAAGAGCAAACTCTTCCAAAATGCAACCGAACGAACATTGGCTCTAAGGGTTTATTCCAATCGGCGACCCGGCCCTATATGCTCCTCGATGCATCACCAAAAGCATGATCAAACATCCATAAAAGGATTTTCACACAAATTTGGTTTTAAAAACCCAAAAATTGGAATATTCACAAAACCAATCCAAATCAAGAGCAAATGCACATGAAGAAATGTTAGGAATTCATACCCAACAACCAAAGATAATTATAGTCATAGATGTGAGATAAAAATCTCACCTTTTCACAAAATCGAACAAGAAGAAGCTTGAAAGCAATTGAAGAATCAACCTCTCTTCAACACAACCCAAATGAGCTTGAATCTAAGCTCAAAAACAAGAACATTCCCAAGATTAGGTTTAGGAATTTCTAAAATTGGTAAGAGAATAAGTTGGAGAAGAAGAAGAGAAGCTTACCAATGGGTTCTTCTTGAGTTTGGAGCAAGGAATTTGATTTGCAAGAGAAACTAGGGTTTTGGAATTTTAATTTCCAATCTCTCCCACCATTAACACTCTAAAAACTGAAATGAGAAGAGAATGAGGGTGAGGGGGGAAGAGTGGCTCAGATTTGAGCATAAGTTAACATAGGGTTGAGCCCAAAAACCAAACCCAAAGTAAAAAGTAGCAGAAATCAACTTTCTCCAAACATATCGAAGCTTATACTCAAAAAGGTCGCAAACGGCATTTTAAACTCAATGGGAGTGGTCCCGAGCCCTAATTCGACCGTATGCAAAAAGTAGCTTTTCGGACTAAAATCCGACTAACGATAAAATATTTAAATAAAATATTTGAATATAAAATCGATAAATATGCAGGTTGTTACAGACTCCCCTCCTTAAAGAAATTGCGTCCTCGCAATATTACAAGAAGAAGATATATAGTAACAACCATAAAAGCATATTCAACACAAAAGAAGTTTGAAATAAGAAGTTCACCTCAAGGAGCACGAGAAAGTAAGTCCGGATGTGTACGCTCGATGTACTCTCTAGATTCCTAAGAACAATCCTTAGGATTTGAAGACCATTGAACTTTAACAAGGGGAACATCTTTATTTCGAAATCGCTTGACTTCCGAAGCAATGATACGAATAGGATGTTGCTCATAAGTTAAATTAGGCGAAACTTCAATCTCTTCCACAACACCGGGCTCAAGAATAGAATCGGAATCTCGAAGACATTTCCGAAGTTGAGAAACGTGAAACACGTCATGCATAGCAGAAAATTGAGCCAGTAATAAAAGGCGATAAGCCATGGAACCAATACGTTCGGTGATAGGAAATGGCCCAATATATCGAGGCGCTAACTTTCCCGATCGACTGAAACGTACAACACCTTTCATTTGTGAAACATGAATAAACACAAGATCTCCCACAGAAAATTCTAACTTCCTTCTCCGATTATCGGCATAGGATTTTTGTCTACTTTGGGCTTCTTTCATCCTATGACGAATAAGATCAATTTTTTCTGTGGAATCACGAATAAAATCTGGACCTAAAGCCAGCTTCTCACCGGCCTCAAGCCAACAAGAAGGAGATCGGCATGGCCTTCCATAAAGTGCCTCAAAAGGTGCCATACCAATATTAGATTGGAAGCTATTATTATAGGAAAATTCAACAAGTGAAATATGGTCTTCCCAACTTCCACCAAAATCAAGAACACAAGCACGAAGAAGATCTTCAAGAGTTTGATTCACACGCTCGGTTTGTCCATCGGACCGGGGATGATAAGCGGTGCTAAAATTAAGCTTCGTTCCCAAAGCTTTTTGAAGACTCCTCCAAAATCCACTAGTAAACAATGGATCACGATCACTAACAATTGAAGTAGGAACTCCATGCAATTTAACAATCTCTTTAATAAAGAGTTTGGCCAAAAGAGGAACGGTTCGGTTAGACCGAACGGGAATAAAATGGGCGGATTTAGTAAGTCTATCAATAATTACCCATAAGCTATCATGACCCGAACGAGAACGGGGAAGGCCATCTATAAAATCCATGGAAATTTTGTCCCACTTCCAAACTGGAATTTCTAAAGGTTGCAATAACCCTCCGGGCCTTTGATGTTCGGCCTTAACGAGTTGGCAAGTCATGCAACGTCTAACGAAGTTAGCGATGTCAAGTTTCATTCCCTCCCAATAATAAAGTCGCTTCATATCCGCGTACATTTTACTACTGCCGGGATGAATGGTAAATTTAGAGTGATGAGAATCTTCTAAAATATCTTTACGAAGATCCCTAACATTTGGCACGATAAGCCTACCAAATTTCCGAATGCCGCCACGAGAATCGATATTAAAGTCTTTCAAACCTTCAATATCAATTTTATCCTTAATATTTTGACCAAGAAGAACCAATTCAGTATCTAGCCTTTGAGCTTCAAGAATGCGGTCTAAAAGAGATGGATGAGCCTCAAGGCTACATAAAACAAATGATGAGCATAAATCGGAAACACGGTCTCGAATTTCGCAAGTGGATAAAATCTCGAGATCGTTCCATTCGGATATCATCATAAAAACAACAGCTTGTTGTTTGCGGCTAAGAGCATCGGCGACAAGATTACCCTTACCGGGAGTATAAAGAATATCAAGATCATATGGTGCAAGAAATTCGAGCCAACGCTGTTGACGCAAATTAAGTTCCTTTTGTGAGAATAAATATTTCAAAGACTTATGATCTGAGTAAAGAACAAATTTCTCTCCTAAGAGATAATGACGCCAAATCCGAAGAGCAAAAACAATAGCCGCGAGCTCTAAATCATGAGTGGCATATCTAGTCTCAGCAGGCTTTAATTGCCTAGAAGCATAAGCAATAACGCGTTCCTTTTGCATAAGAACAGCACCCAAACCAATGCGACTAGCATCGGTATAAACAACGAAATCTTGATTCCCATCGGGAATAACAAGAATAGGAGCATCAGAAAGAAGTTCTTTTAATTTCTGAAAAGAAGCTTCACATTTGTCCGACCAAATGTATTTAACACCTTTCTTCGTCAAGCTAGTGAGAGGCACGGAAATCTTAGAAAAGTCTTTGATAAAACGACGGTAATAGCCCGCCAATCCAAGAAAACTACGAATCTCTGTCACACTCTCCGGTCTCTTCCAATCTTGAATCGCTTCAATCTTTGAAGGATCCACGGAAATTCCGGATTCAGAAATAATGTGACCGAGAAACTTCACACGAGATTGCCAAAAGTGGCACTTAGAAAATTTTTCCTTTAATTGATTACTCCTAAGAGTTTCCAACACAATCCGAAGATGTTTTTCATGCTCCTCCTCGGTTTTAGAATAAACAAGAATATCATCGATAAAGATGAGAACAAACCGGTCGAGAAAGTCTTTAAAAACTCGATTCATTAAGTCAACGAAATAAGCCGGGGCATTAGTTAATCCAAATGGCATAACAAGCCATTCATAAGATCCATACCGAGTACGGAACGATGTCAAAGGAATGCTATCCTCTGCAATACGAAGCTGATGAAAACCGGTAGCCAAGTCCAATTGTGAAAAGACTCTAGCACCACTAAGTTGATCGAATAGATCATCAATCCGAGGTAAAGGATATTTATTTTTGATAGTAAGATCATTAAGCTTGCGGTAGTCAACGCAAAGCCTAAGTGTACCATCGGATTTCTTCACAAAAATAGCTGAAGCTCCCCAAGGCGAGGAACTAGAGCGAATAAATTGCTTCGTTTCCAATTCAGATAATTGTTTACGCATCTCCAAGTTTTCTTTATTGGACATACGATAAGGAGGACGAGTGATAGGTTGAGCTCCCGGAATAAGATTAATTCTGAACTCAATTGCTCGCTTAGGTGGTAATCCTAAAACGGGCTCGAATACGTCGGAAAATTCACAAACGACGTGAATAAGAGAAATAATATCACCCTCATCATCATCATCGTCATCACGAGGATTTAAAGAATATAAAGATGCAACCAAAGCAGAATCTGAATCTTTAAGAACAACAGAAACCTGATTAACAGATTGAGGATGTCGAAGATGAATAGTCCGCTCAGGACATAGGATATGAGCTTCATAACGGTTAAGCCAATCCATTCCCAAAATCATTCCAAAGCCTAAATAACGCATGACATGCAAATCGGCTCGGAAAGATAAATCACACAAAATAATCTCGACATCTTTACACAATAAACTGATTGTTGCGGATCCACCAACCGGATTCGCAATTCTCAAAGAAGTCATTAAACACAAAACATCCAAAGAAAAAGTATCAACAAGTTCTTTTGATATAAAAGAATGGGACGCACCCGTATCAAAAAGAACTCGAATAGGATGATCACGAAACAAAATAATTCCATCTAGAATAGAATGAGAAATACCTTGGCCACGAGATGTGTTGCCAGGGGCTTGAGCAACATTTAACTTTCCCTCCCTCCTATTTTGAAGTTTGGGACACACATGCATAAAATGGTCCGGGCTTTTGCAATAGCGAGTACGAGGCTTTGAACACTTGTTCGCAAAATGGTCTTTCGAACCACAATTATAGCATTTCCCTTAAGTAGAGGAAAAGGTCTTTTCAGCAGGAGTTGCTTGCCTCCCTTTCTTATTGGGATAAGGACCTTTAAATTTGCTTGGCCTCTTCTTGTTGTTGAAGGTTGGTTTGGAACCCACCACTTCAACGTCATTCTCTCTATCCGCCTCTTCAAGACGAAGAGCGATATCAACGAGTTGGTCGAAAGAAACTTCTAACTTTAGAAGTAATGGCTTCTTGAGACTTTTGTTTAAGCCATAGACGAATCTCTGATTCTTCTTAAGAGGGGTGTTGATGTATTCAACCCCATATTTGGAAAGCGACTCGAAGGAGGCGACGTAATCAGTCACGGATGACTCACCTTGAACAAGGTCTATAAATCGTCGAGCCAATGTCACTTTTTCAGCTTCCGGTACGAATTTCAACTCGAAGCGTTCTTGGAATTTCTTCCAAGTGAGATCCGCTTCATTAGTTTCAGAAATAAGAAGCTCTTACCAGTCCAATGCTCTTTCTCGGAGCATACTAGAGGCCACCTGAACTCGGTGAAGGTCAATAAGATTCATGCGCGAAAAGATGCGATCGCATGTTCTTAGCCAAGCCCTACTTCAATAACAGTTTCGGAACCTTTGAATGGCTCCCCACCCAAATTAGTGTAATCGCTACACAAGCGTGCAAATCCCGACTTTGGGTGAGTAGGTTCCGGGTTAACTCCAGCTGCTTGAGCATTAGTTACTAAATCAAGAAGCTGTTGAGCAGTCATAAAAACTCCATCTTGGGGCGGAGTGCTAGATGGCACGGCTCTAGGACGGCCTGGTCTAGACATTTCTCTTCCTTTAGAAAGAAAGAAGAGGAATGAAAAGGTCATTCACCAAATTGAATATCAAGCAAATCTTGATAGACAGAACAAGGAATCATAAAAGAAAATAGGATAGAACGGTACGTAGCCCCGAATAAAAATCCTAAAGCACGACTCCTAAGATGAACTTAGGACGATGATCCTTGTTATAATATTCCATATTGTTCCGAAATTTGGCTCTGATACCAAGCTGTGACGCCCCACCTCTATACCCACGCTAGCCAAGAACATTACGGTGAATGCTGTCGACTAGCACGGAGAATAAGGCTGTTGAGGAGCGACCATCCATGTAATTTCTTTGCGCGAGCACCGATATGTCAGATAATATAACATGCATTCTATTTCAAGAGGAAATCCGACATACCGACACAAACTCAAAGCTACTACACGGTGGCTATATAAATCCTTCGGAAAACAAATATAGAAATAAGCATAACACAAATCAGTCACAGACAATTCATATCACAAAGGCGGAATAAGATATGAATACTACACTAGAAAGTGTACATCAGAGTAGTGGTCTAAAAAGATCCACAATATCACAAAAGAATAGTTACACGAACTACACAAAAGAATAAGTATACATTAAGGAGTCTATATCTCAAATGTATATAACAAAATAACTACTAATCTAGTAGTTAACCCAAAAGTCAAGGAGTTAATCCCGGATGAGAAGTCAAGCAGAAGCACCTGCAACATCTCGGTCTGACCCGAGTATTATTTAATAAGAAAATAATAAACGGATCAGTCTAACTATAAATATTAGATGAAACGATATAGAATAAGAGATATGACTAAACACATAATAATCACAATGCCAAGCTGTGATATATATATATATACATATATACTTAGTTGATAATCATCAAGAGATTAATCAATGTCACCAAATCTACACAAGAATCAAAGAAACGTCATACTCCTAATTTCGTTCACCATACCATAAATATTGATGATAATATCAATGTCAATCACAAAAGTCAATGACACACAAATTCTTGAAGACTACACAAGAAATCCAGAAATCACAAAAGTCAATGACACACAAATTCCAGAAGACTACACAAGAAATCCAGAAATCACAAAGGTCAATGACACACAAATTCCAGAAGACTACACAAGAAATCCAGAAATCACAAAAGTCAATGACACACAAATTCCAGAAGACTACACAAGTAATCCAGAAATCACAAAAGTCAATGACACACAAATTCCAGAAGACTACACAAGAAATCCAGAAATCACAAAGGTCAATGACACACAAATTCCAGAAGACTACATAAGAAATCCAGAAATCACAAAGGTCAATGACACACAAATTCCAGAAGACTACACAAGAAATCCAGAATCACAAAGGGGGGGAGGCCTATCACAAACGGGAGCATAAAGCCCACCAACAGCTGTAACACATGAACGAGAAGCTATCTCATGGTAGCTCGCCATTAATTTGACACACGAATGGTCCGAAGACCTGACACACGAATGGTCCGAAGACCGTGGGTAGCTACCCCACAAATTTGACACACGAACGGGGTTTAGTCTCCCACGCAGACAAAGAGACATCGCACATTGCTAGTCTAAATCACAAAAAATGATCGTCATGATCATCGAGAAGTGTCAATCACACTAAGCTAGTAAATATGAAAGTTTAGCCTCATGTCCCATAACCACTTGCTTAACTTAAATATTTACGAACAAACAGTAAATCTCCACTAGAAAATTGTCACAAGAGGTTCAATCGAACAAGTCCAAGAATTAACCGACAAAGTAAACGCAAGCGTTTCATACCACCTGTTTTACTAAGCCGTTTAATTAGATTTCTCATACGAGTGAGGTAAAGGTTTGTATATACTAATAGATTGGAAAACGGTTTTATGAACGAATTCGGTATTAAAATAGTATTGAAATCGTTTGAGGAAAGAGTTTTGATATTTACTACTAGTATAGAAAACCTTTATATTTTTAAAGTGACAAATCACGAAGAAGATTGTATGAACAATCAATCACAAAACAAATTCACATACGAAGACGTGAATAAAATCCAACAAAATCGACAAAGGATCCATCGAAAGGGATATTCAAAAATCCCTAAAAAGAGTCATCAAAGTCATAATAGATGATAACAACAAATAGGATTATCACGAATTGATTTAAATTGGAAGTTCAATCCAAAAAGGCAAATTGGACTCAAACAGCAGGTTCAGTCGACTGAACAGAGTTTTTCAGTCGACTGACCCTGTACATGGAAATTTTTCAGGTTCAGGAAACTTTCTGTTTCCAGTTTCAGTCGACTGTGCAAAGATTTTCAGTCGACTGAATCATGCCTGGAAACTCTCGGGTTTCAGGTTCAGTCGACTGAACAGAGTTTTTCAGTCGACTGAATCATGCCTGGGCTGTTTTCCAGCCTTATTCAAATGAAGAGCAAACTCTTTCAAAATGCAACCGAACGAACATTGGCTCAAGGGTTTATGCCAATCGGCGACCCGGCCCTATATGCTCCTCGATGCATCACCAAAAGCATGATCAAACATCCATAAAAGGATTTTCACACAAATTTGGTTTTAAAAACCCAAAAATTGGAACATTCACAAAACCAATCCAAATCAAGAGCAAATGCACATGAAGAAGTGTTAGGAATTCATACCCAACAACCAAAGATAATTATAGTCATAGATGTGAGATAAAAATCTCACCTTTTCACAAAATCGAACAAGAAGAAGCTTGAAAGCAATTGGAGAATCAACCTCTCTTCAACACAACCCAAATGAGCTTGAATCTAAGCTCAAAAAAAAGAACATTCCCAAGATTAGGTTTAGGAATTTCTGAAATTGGTAAGAGAATAAGTTGGGGAAGAAGAAGAGAAGCTTACCAATGGGTTCTTCTTGAGTTTGGAGCAAGGAATTTGATTTGCAAGAGAAACTAGGGTTTTGGAATTTTAATTTCCAATCTCTCCCACCATTAACACTCTAAAAACTGAAATGAGAAGAGAATGAGGGTGAGGGGGGAAGAGTGGCTCAGATTTGAGCATAAGTTAACATAGGGTTGAGCCCAAAAACCAAACCCAAAGTAAAAAGTAGCAGAAATCAACTTTCTCCAAACATATCGAAGCTTATACTCAAAAAGGTCGCAAACGGCATTTTAAACTCAATGGGAGTGGTCCCGAGCCCTAATTCGACCGTATGCAAAAAGTAGCTTTTCGGACAAAAATTCGACTAACGATAAAATATTTAAATAAAATATTTAAATATAAAATCGATAAATATGCGGGTTGTTACAATAACCGTATAAAGGAAATGGTTGTTCTATAATTTTAATTCGTTTCAGAAGTTAAATTTTATAAGTTCGTTTTGAATATTTGAAAAGATAGTGATTTAAGAATGATCAAATTTGTTAAATTTAATATTACGAATGTTTGAATAAATTAAATTTCGAATTTGATATGATTAATTTGATATTGAAATTTAATATGTGAAAATAGAGTGAATATTTCAAATTTGATTTAATATGAATCAAATTGGTTTCCAAAGTGAATGTAAGCTATATTTGAATTTTAATAGAGTTAATAAGATTTTAAAATTGGAATTTATTGGATAAATTGAATAACGGGTTTAATATGATTAAAAATGATTTGTAAAATTTTATTTTATCATATTGGAGTTATAGTGATGTTATAGAACTTTTAAAACTGAATGTAAAATGTATTTGTGAAAAATTGAATATTTTAATATTTAATTATCGATTGAAAAATAGCCAATTGTCGAACAGTCTCAGAATTGGACGAATTAGTTCCATTGGATCCGTAATAGTTTGTTATTATCGGATTTCAATTTTCGTAGCAATCGGAGTTGTCGTTTGACCGTGGCAGCTCGAAACGCGTTGAAATTGTTTTAATATTAATTTGGCGAGTTAAAATAGTCATTTTTCAAACGGTCTCAGATTTAGACGAAACCAGTTTCATCGGATCCATAATGTGATATTATTGTAAGATTTCAAATTTCAAGTCAATCTGATTTATCGTTTGTCCGGGGCAAGCCAAAACGCCTAGAAATTCGTTTAATCGGTTTAATTTAAAATTGATCGTTTATTTCCGTAACTCGCGCATACGATCGAATTAGCTTTCGAAACCTGTTCCATTGGGTCCGGAACGCGGGATAAACCCTAGAAACGTCAGCCACCGCGCGTAATTCGGAGTTTGGAAAAGCCGGATGAATAGTATTCGTCGTTTCCTATAAATAGCCCTTTATTCACAAACAAGAAAAAAGAAAAAAAAACCCTATTCATTTTCGTGGCCGCCATTAACTGAACCCACGGCCGAAATTTCATCTCCCTTTTCCCTTAATCTCTCCCAATCTACAAGCAATTACCAAAAGTCTTCAACTAAAAAGTTGTAGCTAACATCGAGAGCTTCGAATCCGTACGGTTGAGATGGATTATGGCGCAGTGTAGGGGAAGTTTTTGGGCCGCGTATGGCAGCGGGTCGTGCGCGAAATGCGAGGCGTTGGTGGCGCTATGGGGGTGCGGTCGGAGGCTGGAGGTAGCTCTGGCGATGGCCATTCGAATGGCGGTGGAGTGATGGGATTTTAGTCTACGTAGGGGGAGCGGCTCTAAGCCCTAGCATCGAGGTGATGGGTTTAGTTGCGTGCGTCAACCTGTAGAGGGAGATGAGTTGCATTCTTCGGCCGAGATTGGGGGTGAAGGGATCGAACGGTTCAGATGCATTAGGGTCAAATTTTGGAAATAATTTTGTAAATTTATTTATATTATAAATTGTACAAACTTTAAAATAGCATAACTTTTTCATACGAGGTCGAAAGCGCACGAAACTTTTTGCGTTGGAATCGTATGGACGAGCGCTACGCTATGGAGATGGATTGGAATCATTTGGAGATAGTGAAAATTTCGAGTAAAATTAAACGCTCGTTTAATTTTATTCGAAATAAAACGTTGGAACTACATTGAAATCAAGGTGAGTGTTTTATAACGCTCACGACGTACTAAATATCTTTATGCTAGTTAAATTTGATATTATGAAGTGATATGAATTTTATTTGTCGTTGTTTGATAGAATTTAATTGTCATTTGAATTAACCGTCGAAAATTAAATTGACAGTTAAATTTGAAATTAAAATTGAAATTGAATTGCAATTTAATTACCTGACATCGATAACTATGAAATTGCCACGAATTGTATTGCCTATTGGATGATGTATTTTGATGGATGCTATTGGTTGATGTTTGAATGTTTGGATGTTTATTTGCTTATATATATCCTGTTATGCATACATATGATACTGTGATTTAATTTAAGTAATATATGCTCATCCCTGACATTTAAATTGAAATGAATAACTACTTGGCCATAGGATAGAAAATTATATACGGACACCGAATTGGCTAAATTAATAATTTTGAAAATCGTCGATTTGAAATTTATTAAATGTTGATTTAAAAGTTATAAATAGAAATCAATTTATAGAAATCGAATTTGTCGAAAAATTAAGTTTGGAATGTTGAAATAAATTTTGGTTAAAGGAATTTTGTTAAATAATTTAAGTTGAGACTTTGAGATTTGAAATTGGATATGATTGGATTTCGAAAATTAATTTGTTTGAAGATTTAACCGTAATTCGAGCTTTGAATATTACTAAGTAAAAGTGATATAAAAATGATATTTTGAAATCGAGCTTGGAATTGAACCATATTTGAAATTTGGATTTAAACTTGAATATTGATGGAAAATGTGTTAAGTGTTATAAATGGATATTTTGAAATCAAGCTCCAAATCGATAAAAATTGAAATTGAATAAATTGAAGGTGAATGTAGAATTGAATTGATTTGAAGTTAAAGTTGACGTTGTTTTGAATTGAAATCGAAATTGAATCGGTGGAATGGAAATTGGAATTGATTTGAATTGGGAAGTTATAATTGAATGGATTGATTTTGAAGCTGTTTTATTTTGTTTTCCAAATTACTCGGTTATATAAACCATTTTGAATACTTAAACTATTTTAATCTATTTTAAATCTACTTAACCCAATTTAAATTATTTTAAACTAAATTTATCTATTTCAAATCCATTTTAAGATTTTAAAGTATTTTAACTATTTTAATTATTTAAAACTACTTTTAAACTACTTAAAATTATTTTCTAAAATTCCAAACTGGTTAATAAGGTGAAATGTTTTGTAAATCTTGAATTTGAATACGAATTGGATTAAATGAAGTTGCAACCTAAATTAAAATTCGAAATGATTTTGAAATCGAAATGAGATATTGATGCGAAAATTGATTTTTGAAACGGAATCTTACATTTGAATAGATACAATGATATTTGAAATGGATTTGATTTTTGAAGCGAATATGATATTTTGATATCCATTATGAATCGATTTGAAATATAAAAGAGCCAACGGTGTAATAATACGTAGTTATTAACGAGACCGGGATCGGATATGGACATACTCTCTGTCGATACCGAACACCACTTTAATAACTATTATACGCGGAGTGTTGATCCAGAATGAAGTGGATGGTTTGGTGAAAGCGTTGGCTGAAGAAAGAGAACGATATTGGATCACCCCTGACATGACTAAAACAGGAGCCGCGCCGGGCCATTGAGGTTCGCCACCTCTAGCGGACACACTTCTTCGATACCATTTCTATTACATTTGTGATTCGATTTGGGTGCACCCCTTAATTTGGGAGTGTTGTTTCGCGGTGTTGGGGTAGCTGCTGGCTATGCCCAACATCAGTCCGGATCACGCAACTACTAGTATCCTAGTTGGTATCGCCTCATGTACCTTGTCATACTGATTATCCTATTAGCGACCACTACGTTTTGATTTGTACCTTGAGTATATGGATTGCCCTCTGGTGACTTTCGGTTTTGGGGAAACTACGGTCTTGTATATGCTTTTGGGAATATAAAATGTGTTAAGGGGGATTATGGTAACGCCTTAACGCTATTTTGATACTTTATATTACTGATAGGCATTATCTACTTAGCGTATATTACTACATAGTAGATAGTTTCACGGAGCCTTGAGAGATGGAAAATCCCGTAACATCTCTTGAGTTATTGCACGCATGTTGACACTGGATATGAGGTGTCAAACCCCGTAAACATCTCCGACGCCGTTACACTCATATTTATTTACGATTGATTTAACTTTCATAAGGATATTTTAGTCCTTACTCGAGTGTTTTGTCTTTTCATTACGCTCGGGTCAGTCTTGAGTTTTTTAGATTTTTGAAGATCTATTCTGGAGGACGAAGACGAAGATTTGGTATACTATTACTATTATTACCCTTGCATCATGTTATCTGCTGCATTATTTAATTGTTCTGTTGTATATGTATAAACTCTGATAAA
The DNA here is from genome assembly GCA_030765085.1 of Allium cepa. NCBI lineage: Eukaryota > Viridiplantae > Streptophyta > Magnoliopsida > Asparagales > Amaryllidaceae > Allium > Allium cepa. Next base: position 343,556,537 of record CM060946.1, on the reverse strand, counting down.
TGTTGTATATATAATTGTCAAAGTATAGTAGACAGCTTCATGAACTGTTTATTTGACTACCATATTTTATCGTTCCGTTGCGAGATTCTGTGTTGTTTCATTTCCTTATTTCTCTTCTTTTCTTTTCTAATTTACCCCAATAACTATCTGCCCTTTTGAATGGTTTGGAATCGACATTGGTATTTGTGCGTCGGTTTAAATTGTCCAAAAAGGCGGGTTGTTACAGTTGGTATCAGAGCTTTGGTTTAGTGATAACCTTAGCTTTGTGGGGTATGACTCTTTATAAGTAGGGTAGTAATACCCTATGATGAGTCGCTGAGTGAATATATATATATATATATATATATATATATATATATATATATATATATATATGAGAGAACGTATTTGTTAGTGATATAAAATGTTTTATATTGTGTCGGTTGATTTGTTGAGTGGCTTATGGATTCTGGTCAATACGAGTAATTAACGTTATTGATAGGGATTTCTAAACACTTAAACAGAACAATTCGACATAGTATTGTTTTAAATTGGGTAAATGAAATAATTTTGCTCTAATTATATTTTGTATATAAAGAAAAAATTTCAGAAATTTATTGTGACTTATCTAGCTTACCTGGTTGTTAGGAATTAAAATATTAGTTATTATCATGAATTGGATATTGTAATTTAATAAATAAGATGAATTACAAAATGAACAGTAATAAAACAACTTGTAGAATGTTGTAAGAAAAAAATCCTATAAGATATTTTATAAAGGTGACTTATAAATTTAAAATAGATTTAAATTGGAAAATATTGAATTTAAGACCCGGAGGTTTTGAAAAATGATTCTCAAAGTTTTGAAGAAATATATAGTAATATTAATTGGAAATTGTTTATGGAAATATTTTGAAAGGATTTTTAAAGAAAGGAATGAACTCAGTACTCCTCTTTTATGTCGTTGGAAAATAATTTCGGTGATGACTGCGCCGCATCATCGACGTTCATTTTCGAGTCTCAAAGTGGGGGAGACTTCTAAAAAGCTTTGCTTTTCTTCGAAATTATTTTGGGTAAATGGGTTTTGGTTTAAACTCCAAAGGTATGATTTAATATATTAAAGATATAAGTGTATATATTTATTTCAACGATTTGAAAAGAACCGGGCATTTAAATTTCTAAGTTCTGTTAATTAAAATTTTCGAATTAGTTGAATGAAATGTGAATAACCAGAATTTATTAAAAAAGAGGATTAAGATATCTAAGCTTATGTTTTGGGAAACTTTAAAGTTGAAAGGTAAAGAGGATTTAAATAAATCAAATTTGTGTGCATTCTAATCAAGAAAAATGAAATTCTATAAGTTTTTATAATACCGAATTTACATTCTGATAACATATAACAAGACTTACCAAATGTTAAAAGTTAAAATAATGTTTTGGATATGTAATGAGATATTGTACAAATAAACAGAAGCTGAATATAATTGAAGTATACAAGTAAGGAAAACTCAAAAGGAATTAAAATGTATATAAATGAAAATTTGGTTGTGATAAAAAGGTTATATACTTAAACAATAACATGAAATGATGATGATAAATCGAACAAGTAAGTGAACTTAAGAAAGAAGACAAATGAATTGTATAATATCTTTTGTAAATTGGTTAGAGAAAATAAATATAAATCGCAATGGGATTGGAAAAAAATTTGAATTTGTAAGCTTTAAGATAACTGTAAACTAAGAAAAGTCATTTATGAGAGGTTAGACTTTTATAGGTTGATAAATAAACTAAAGTGCCGGTTAATAAAATGTTCCACAAATGAATTCGTTATTAACTGAAATTATGAAAATGCAATAAATGTAAACAAAGGAATTTTTTATAGCTAAGAATCAATTGGGAAAAGAAATTGAGTTTAATTAAATTATATAGAATGTTTAAAATGAACTTGAGTAAGCAAATTCTTTGCTATGATGTTTAAGAAAAGATAATGGAAAAAAAATGTTAGGTAAAGAAATGAATATACTAACTGAATAATAGATTGTGAGTAATTAAGTGGAAAAAAAAAATAGAAGTCAATAAAATAATTTTGTATAGATAAATTGGATAGAAATCCATTGGAAGGTAATACGTGAGATAGTACGTATATTATTTTATTTGCATAGCGATTTGATCCAAATTCGAGCATAAAATTTCGAGATGATTTATATCGATCCAAGTTAGGATTTTTCACTCGATTTTCGATGGCGAACCCTGGATATGGATTTTTAATTTGATTCTGGAATTCTCTATCATAGCATATGGCTATGCAAGGAGAGTAACAGTTTCCAATCAAGGAACCAAATTTGAGTCCATACTAGAGAGTCGGGTGAACGAGACTAGTTGGAAGTGAAATTGTGTGATCGAATAAGCGATTAGATTGGTATTGCTCACGGATGATATACGTACGGCTTACGGACTTAATTCAAGTAATATTGAAAATTTAAGATGCCAAATATAAAATGATTCTTTTAAAATTTTATAACAGGATATATATATGAAAGAGATAACCAAATTGAATGTAAAAAAATTAATAATTTGGTTATGTTGGGTATGATTGGATTGTTATATGATTGTTAGTTGATTGTATATAATTCAGTAAGTGTTAATGAAATTGAAAGCTATAAATCATTGAAATCAAATTGGAAGTCAAATGAATTTAAATAGAATTTAATTTGATTCAATGAACTAATATAAATATAAATTAGTGAATGCTAACTAATTGAATTGTGAATGAATGTTAGTAAAATCCAACGTTAATGAATCAACTGTGATTAAAATTGAAAACCAAGTGAATAAATATTAATGAGAAGTGAATTTATATTGATTGATTATGGATTTGTTGGATGATAGTTGGATGATAATTGATTGATGGTTGCATTTGTTGTTTGTTGCATTTGCTATGTTGGCACATGTAGTTGTTAGGTTGCTATATTGGGTATATTGATATTATTTTCATATATGCATGTTTCTCATGGTTTGTTGAGTGTTTAGTAGGTGCGGATTTCGATTGCTTCGCATTTGGAGCTCGCTTTCGCGCTATATTAGTCGTATATGCTCGCTAAGAAAATATAAGGTACATGTTTATTTTGTCATTGGATTTGGTGATTTTCGATGAGCCACTTGGCTTTTGATTTTCTTTTGTTGGTTTGGGGCCCGTAGAGGCGTTTTGTAGTTGTACCGATCGAGCCGCGCAAAGGAGACTCTGCCGAAATTTTCCGTAAAATCCGGGTGTTAGAAAATTTTTCAAGTTTTAAAATTTTTATAACTTGTTTTGATAACTAACTTTTAAAAGTTAGAAAGCCGTTTGGAATAACTTAGTGAAAGTGTAGTAAAGACTTTATAAATGGAATTTCATTGTTTATAAGTTGGTAACTTTGAGATAAATATACCTAAGGTTGAATTCTATACTTAGTTCCTTTTCCCTTCTTTTTCTTTTTCAGGGACGAAAAGTTTTGAGTGGGGGAGAGTGTAACGACCCGTAGATTTTCGATAATTAAAATAGCTAATTTAATAAGATTTCGTGATTTAGTGTTAGAAAAAAATTTGTAATTCGTGTAGAATAATAATAACTGGAATGAATTACAACAATAATTATCCAAGTAATGAATAATAAAAGCTACTTAGTGAATGCCTTGCAATCAATAGTTGAATAGGATAATAAATGTTGAATTCATTGGGTATAATAGAGTAATTAATTGATAAGTAAAATCTATTTAAAATCAAACATTGAATATTGAACAGGTAAGTTGTTAAATTAAATATTTAAAACTTATTGAACAATTGAATAACTGTAAAATGAAAATAGTGTTCTAAAGTGTGAATTGGTTTTAAAAGTTGAATCTTATAAGTTCAATTTCAATATTTCAAAAGATAATGAATTATTGGATAATCGAAATTGTTTAAATTTAATATTTGGAATTTATGGAATAATTTAATAATGGGAATTGAATAACCGTATAAAGGAAATGGTTGTTCTATAATTTTAATTCGTTTCAGAAGTTAAATTTTATAAGTTCGTTTTGAATATTTCAAAAGATAGTGATTTAAGAATGATCAAATTTGTTAAATTTAATATTACGAATGTTTGAATAAATTAAATTTCGAATTTGATATGATTAATTTGATACTGAAATTTAATATGTGAAAATAGAGTGAATATTTGAAATTTGATTTAATATGATTCAAATTGGTTTCCAAAGTGAATGTAAGCTATATTTGGATTTTAATAGTGTTAATAAGATTTTAAAATTGGAATTTATTGGATAAATTGAATAACGGGTTCAATATGATTAAAAATGATTTGTAAAATTTTATTTTATCATATTGGAGTTATAGTCATGTTATAGAACTTTTAAAACTGAATTTAAAATGTATTTGTGAAAAATTGAATATATTAATATTTAATTATCGATTGAAAAATAGCCAATTATCGAACAGTCTCAGAATTGGACGAACTAGTTCCATTGGATCCGTAATAGTTTGTTATTATCGGATTTCAATTTTCGTAGCGATCGAAGTTGTCATTTGACCGTGGCAGCTCGAAACGCATTGAAATTGTTTTAATATTAATTTGGCGAGTTAAAATAGTGATTTTTCAAACGGTCTCGGATTTCGACGAAACCAGTTTCATCGGATCCGTAATGTGATATTATTGTAAGATTTCAAATTTCAAGTCAATCTGATTTATCGTTTGTCCGGGGCAAGCCAAAACGCTAGAAATTCGTTTAATCGGTTTAATTTAACATTGATCGTTTATTTCCGTAACTCGCGCATACGATCGAATTAGCTTTCGAAACCTGTTCCATTGGGTCCGGAACGCGGGATAAACCCTAGAAACGTCAGTCACCGCGCGTAATTCGGAGTTTGGAAAAGCCGGATGAATAGTATTCGTCGTTTCCTATAAATAGCCCTTTATTCACAAAAAAGAAAAAAAAAAGAAAACCCTATTCATTTTCGTGGCCGCCATTAACTGAACCCACGGCCGAAATTTCATCTCCCTTTTCCCTTAATCTCTCCCAATCTACAAGCAATTACCAAAAGTCTTCAACTAAAAAGTTGTAGCTAACATCGAGAGCTTCGAATCCGTACGGTTGAGATGGATTATGGCGTAGTGTAGGGGAAGTTTTTGGGCCGCGTATGGCAGCGGGTCGCGCGCGAAATGCGAGGCATTGGTGGCGCTATGGGGGTGCGGTCGGAGGCTGGAGGTAGCTCTGGCGATGGCCGTTCGAATGGCGGTGGAGTGATGGGATTTTAGTCTACGTAGGGGGAGCGGCTCTAAGCCCTAGCATCGAGGTGATGGGTTTAGTTGCACGCGTCAACCTGTAGACGGAGATGAGTTGCGTTCTTCGGCCGGGATTGGGGGTGAAGGGATCGAACGGTTCAGATGCATTAGGTTCAAATTTTGGAAATAATTTTGTAAATTTATTTATATTATAAATTGTACAAACTTTAAAACCGCATAACTTTTTCATACGAGATCGAAAACACACGAAACTTTTTGCGTTGGAATCGTATGGACGAGCGCTACGCTATGGAGATGGATTGGAATCATTTGGAGATAGTGAAAATTTCGGATAAAATTAAACGCTCGTTTAATTTTATTCGAAATAAAATGCTGGAACTACATTGAAATCAAGGTGAGTGTTTTATAACGCTCACGACGTACTAAATATCTTTATGCTAGTTAAATTTGATATTATGAAGTGATATGAATTTTATTTGTCGTTGTTTGATAGAATTTAATTGTCATTTTAATTAACCGTCGAAAATTAAATTGACAGTTAAATTTGAAATTAAAATTGAAATTGAATTGCGATTTAATTACCTGACATCGATAACTATGAAATTGCCATGAATTGTATTGCCTATTGGATGATGTATTTCGATGGATGCTATTGGTTGATGTTTGAATGTTTGGATGTTTATTTGCTTATATATATCATGTTATGCATACATATGATACTGTGATTTAATTTAAGTAATATATGCTCATCCCTGACATTTAAATTGAAATGAATAACTACTTGGCCATAGGATAGAAAATTATATACGGACACCGAATTGGCTAAATTAATAATTTTGAAAATCGTCGATTTGAAATTTATTAAATGTTGATTAAAAGTTATAAATAGAAATCAATTTATAGAAATCGAATTTGTCGGAAAATTGAGTTTGGAATGTTGAAATAAATTTTGGTTTAAGGAATTTTGTTAAATAATTTAAGTTGAGACTTTGAGATTTGAAATTGGATATGATTGGATTTCGCAAATTAATTTGTTTGAAGATTTAACCTTAATTCGAGCTTTGAATATTACTAAGTAAAAGTGATATAAAAATGATATTTTGAAATCGAGCTTGGAATTGAACCATATTTGAAATTTGGATTTAAACTTGAATATTGATGGAAAATGTGTTAAGTGTTATAAATGGATATTTTGAAATCAAGCTCCAAATCGATAAAAATTGAAATTGAATAAATTGAAGGTGAATGTAGAATTGAATTGATTTGAAGTTAAAGTTGACGTTGTTTTGAATTGAAATCGAAATCGAATCGGTGGAATGGAAATTGGAATTGATTTGAATTGGGAAGTTATAATTGAATGGATTGATTTTGAAGCTGTTTTATTTTGTTTTCCAAATTACTCGGTTATATAAACCATTTTGAATACTTAAACTATTTTAATCTATTTTAAATCTACTTACCCCTATTTAAATTATTTTAAACTAAATTTATCTATTTCAAATCCATTTTAAGATTTTAAAGTATTTTAACTATTTTAATTATTTAAAACTACTTTTAAACTACTTAAAATTATTTTCTAAAATTCCAAACTGGTTAATAAGGTGAAATGTTTGTGTAAATCTTGAATTTGAATACGAATTGGATTAAATGAAGTTGCAACCTAAATTAAAATTCGAAATGATTTTGAAATCGAATTGAGATATTGATGCGAAAATTGATTTTTGAAACGGAATCTTACATTTGAATAGATACGATGATATTTGAAATGGATTTGATTTTTGAAGCGAATATGATATTTTGATATCCATAATGAATCGATTTGAAATATAAAAGAGCCAACGGTGTAATAATACGTAGTTATTAAAGAGACCGGGATCGGATATGGACATACTCTCTGTCGATACCGAACACCACTTTAATAACTATTATACGCAGAGTGTTGATCCAGAATGAAGTGGATGGTTTGGTGAACAAGTTGACTGAAGAAAGAGAACGATATTGGATGACCCCTGACATGACTAAAATAGGAGCCGCGCCGGGCCATTGAGGTTCGCCACCTCTAGCGGACACACTTCTTCGATACCATTTCTATTACATTTGTGATTCGATTTGGGTGCACCCCTTGATTTGGGAGTGTTGTTTCGCGGTGTTGGGGTAGCTGCTGGCTATGCCCAACATCAGTCCGGATCACGCAACTACTAGTGTCCTAGTTGGTATCGCCGCATGTACCTTGTCATACTGATTATCCTATTCGCGACCACTACGTTTTGATTTGTACCTTGAGTATATGGATTGCCCTCTGGTGACTTCCGGTTTTGGGGAAACTATGGTCTTGTATATGCTTTTGGGAATATAAAATGTGTTAAGGGGGATTATGGTAACGCCTTAACGCTATTTTGATACTTTATATTATTGATAAGCATTATCTACTTAGCGTATATTACTACATAGTAGATAGTTTCACGGACCCTTGAGAGATGGAAAATCCCGTAACATCTCTTGAGTTATTGCACACACGTTGACACTGGATAGGAGGTGTCAAACCCCGTAAACATCTCCGACGCCGTTACACTCATATTTATTTACGATTGATTTAACTTTCATACAGATATTTTAGTCCTGACTCGAGTGTTTTGTCTTTTCATTACGCTCGGGTCCGTCCTGAGTTTTTCAAATTTTTGAAGATCTATTCTGGAGGACGAAGACGAAGATTTAGTATACTATTACTATTATTACCCTTGCATCATGTTATCTGCTGCATTATTTAATTGTTCTGTTGTATATGTATAAACTCTGATAAATGTTGTATATATAATTGTCAAAGTATAGTAGACAGCTTCATGAACTGTTTATTTGACTATCATATTTTATCGTTCCGCTGCGAGATTCTGTGTTGTTTCATTTCCTTATTTCTCTTCTTTTCTTTTCTTATTTACCCCAATAACTATCTGCCCTTTTGAATGGTTTGGAATCGACATGGGTATTTGAGCGTCGGTTTAAATTGCCCAAAAAGGCGGGTTGTTACATGTAGTTAATGAAGTTTATTGTGATTTGTTTAGATTAATTAATTAAGTTTAATTAATTTTAATCACTTGTTGGTTTGATAATAATTACTTGATGTAATTAATGAAGTAAAATTACTCGGTGATAACCCGGTTTTTGAATAACAGTTAATAGAATAATTAACTAATTTTCAGTTATTGAGATACTAATTCTATTTGAATTTAACAAATAAAATTTGGTAATTTAGGATATCTGGATGTATATAGGTGAATTTGAAACTATAATAATAATTGAATTAAATGAGGAATTTAATGATAAGTCATTAAAATATAAATAGATGAGTGAAAAATCTGTTATTTTTGTAACCTTAAAAGTGTGTCCATATACATGTATACAAGCGTGTATATATATATGGTAGGTAGGAAGCTATTGTTTGAGTTCAACGGGAACTTATAAAATTTATTATTTACAAAGTAAATTTTTATTTGTTTAAATCATATACATACATACATATATATATATATATATATATATATATATATATATATATATATATATATATATATATATATATATATATTTTAGTTGGACTTGAATTTGGAATTTCAAAGGAAGGATATATGTCTTGGATATATATGTTTTAGATTTAAAATATAGTATATATGATTTTTATTTATGATTATAATTTCCTCAAAATAAAATTTTATTTATTTAGTATTGGAAAGTGTTTATTAATTAGTTGAATTAATTTAAAAAAAATATTATAAAAGCATTCTTAAATAAATAAATGCTAAATACATATGTTAGCTTATAACCCTCCTTAATAACAAGTGTAAATATATTAAGCATAATAAAGGACAAGTGTTCACAATTTTTACAATTGTCGCCATTCTTATTTTATTTTCTTTATTTTTTTTAATCCTAAATTAAATCTATGTAAACCTATCTTTCCCCTATCTCTCATTTTCTTTGATGAGTAAAAGAATTTTTGTTCCTAAAACATGTATAACAAAACACAAGATCAAAATTAGAACCCTGTAAATCATTTTCACAAACATGTGATCAAACTTTCAAACCAGATAAGTTAAAGCAGCAGTTTCAAAAACTAGAGATTTATCAAACTGGAAATCAAAAAGCATCATCATCTCAACATCAAGTTCCAGTCAATTAAGTTTCAGTTTTGCACAGAGATAATACAGATCAGAGCTCTCTGTTTTTCTGTTCAAGCTGTATAAAGGTGAGAAAACACCCATTTCTTTGATTTAAATCTTTTTCTCTTATATGTTGAAGTTGGTTGAATGGGTGTGCATGCATAATAAAATCTATGTTATCTGTTATGATGCTTCTGCATGTTTGGGATTAGGTAAGAACCTCTCTGTTTCTTCCTTCCAAAGTGAGTAAACTTGCTTTTAAACAAAATTTCGTTTTGGATATCTGATTGGCATGTGATCATTTGGGTAGTTTTGAATCAAACTAGGTTTGTATGGCTATAGAAAGATGTCTGTGTATATGTAGGCATGCTCTGTGTATATCAGGAAGAACAGGCAAGAAATGACTGTTAAATAATGTAAAGTTTTAAACTTTAGTTCAAAATAAAATCCAATTGCTCAGATCATTGTTAGTCAGTGATGTAAAAACAAAATCTGTTCAATAACATCATAACTAAAATTCAAAAATATGTTTTTAACATAATATGGAGTGGTTTTGTCTGAATAAATAATATACAGTGGAAATTTCAAGTTTGCCCAAATTTCGAATTGCCTGAATCTCACATTGCATTATATCACCTAAAACTATTTCGAAAATAATGATTTTTTAAAACAAGAATCGGAGTTTTCAATTTCGAATTGAGGTGGCATTTGTTTGTTGAACGTGAGAAGGTGAAACCTAGGTGATCGGATTATTTTCGAAGGTCGAAATTTGGTATAAGGGAGCTGGGATGATCGATGATCTCAAATAAAATGCATAATATTTTTTTATTTCACCGTAGATGGAGATTTGAATCTAATTAGGGTTTAAGCTCAACATTTGAATGGGGGTTTGCCGCGACGTCGTCAGAGCATTTCAGGTGATCGCACCTAGGGGATGGGCTCGTGGGTGAGTGGCGAAGGTGTGGTGGGACTCATGTGGCCTCCGGTGATCAAATTTGTGGGCGGTGATGTGATTTTTTTGATTAAAGTATTTGTTCCAGTTCGACCTGGAGCACTCAATTTCGATTTATGGCTGTTGGAGTTGATCTGGGTTATCGTATGGGGTGATGGTGTTGCTGATGACTTGTAGGGGGTCGAGGCGCTAATCTCCGGTGGCCGGAGTTGCCGTGCACATGCACGTGCACGTTTGGGTTGTGCTGTGGGTTCGAGCTTAGGAGGAACGATTGTGTCTCGGTGTCGACTTCGTGTTTTTAGCATGAGTGACTCGAAGGAAAACAAGGTAGACGAGACGCTCAGAGATGCTCGGGTTTTCTTTAGCTTGTACTCGGGTTTACTCTCGAGAAATTTGGTGGGTAGCTCGAGTGTAGTATTGAGCAGTTCGAACGATTAAAACTGTATTTTTAATGTAAACTAAAATAACATTTCAAAAAAAAAAAGAAATGAAAGGAAGGAGAAGAAAGGAGTTTGGGGTATTGGGTTACGGCCCAACTGGGTTGCATTATTGACTCTTTGGTAGGTATTGGGCTTGAGTTTCTTTCAGGCTTGGTTTGGTTAAAAGCAAAGATTGTTTCTTTAAAGAATTTAATATATAAAAGGTTTTAAGTTCATACTGTTTTCCAATGTTTTGTTCAATTTAGTCGTAATTAAGAAGTTTTATCTTAAAATCAGATGAAGATTAATGATTTGAAATTAATTAAATTAATAAGGTAATTAAGAAGTAATTAGTTAATTTAAATTAATTTATAATTAGGGATTAATTAATTAATTAAGAAATGTTTCAAATTAATAAAGGATTATTTATCATTTAAAGGTTAATTAATTATAATTAATTAAGTAATTAAGATAAATGAATTTCTAAATTGTAATTAATTAATTAAGTTTAATTAATTTTAAATCACTTGATGGTCTGATGATAATTACTTAATGTAATTGATGAAGTATAATTACTTAGTGAAGTAATTAATGATAATTACTAGATGTAATTAGTGGAAGATGGAAGTGTGAAAATAATTTGGATTTAATTATTTTGAATAAAAAAATTAAGGGATTAATTAGAGATAATTAAGGAGCAATTAATTTATTTGATGAAGTAATTAAGCGTAGTTACTTACTGATGTTATTAATCAAGGGTGATTAATATTTATGGTTAGCAATTAATTAATGAAATAATTAAAGGTTAATTACCGTATGGAATTAAGGATAATTAATTTGTGAAATTAATTTAGGGTTAATTATTTAAATGTAATTAAATGATAAATAGAACGATATTGGAAGTCTTCGATTAATTGTTATTCCTAATATGTGGTTTGTAAGGCGATGTGATAAGATATGTTAGATTTAAATTGTGATGACGTGGTTATCTATTGTTAATGAATTGGATGACATCCCGTATTTAAAATTTAGTTATATTTCACTTGAATAATTTAAGTTAAGATGATACTGGTTTGAAGAGACCGGAGTCGAGTATTAATAAATACCCGAAACCACTTCGATTCTTTATTGGTATGTGAAATCAACTGGCTGGTATGTAATGATTTAAATGACTTTGGTTGTTAATCCAAGTTCTGGTACTTCGATATTGATGTGTGATATCAGCGATATCTATAACGAATTTGTGAATTGGTAAATTGATACAAGTACCCCGGGTTATATAAGTTGTATACTTTTGTCATTCATGTTAGATGGGTTTACTCACGCTGGTTTCCAGCCTGACTCGGGTGTTACATTGATGTAATGCTCGAGTCAGACCGAGTATTACAGATTTTCAGGTAAGGATGTTCTGGAGCTCAGGAGGCGAGCTGGATGGCAGGGTCGTATGGAGAGTTTCCACTATGATATTTTATATATCTGTGACATGTTAAATTGTATCCGTCCAATGTTGTATAAAATTGTTGTAACTCTGATATGTCGATGTAAATTGATAGATACAGTTTTCTGTGATATAACTATTATTATTATTATATTATATTTTTATCCACTGCGAATGTGAGATTGTGTGGTTCTTTTCTATTCTTCTTCTATCTCTTTTCTTCTTTTCTCTAACTATCTGGAATTTTCGAGATCGGAATTTCCGGGATGTTACATTTGGTATCGGAGCCAGGTTAAGCGAGAACCTTGGCTCTATTGGGATTACTCATTAAGGATAGGGTAAGTGGTACCCTAGAATGAGTTGAGTGTATATTTATATGAGAGAGCGTACTTGTTATTTTCTTATATAAATATTTTTAAACAATTTCAAAAGTAAATGAATCTTATATAAGAAATAGATTATCTATTATATTAAGGAAATTGGTTGTAATATTAATTAAATTAAAAGTAATAGTAAGAATTAAGTGGTAGTAGAATTACAACCAAATTGAAATTAAATTAAAGACAAGTTTGAAATGGATTCAAACTGAAATTAAATCTTGAATTGGGAAAGGTTTCAGGATAAGGATAATCAATTAATTTATGTAATTAATTAAACTTTATTTAATGAGATTAATTAGTGGATACTAATTGGAATTAATAAATAAGAAGGAGTTACTTAATGAAGTAACTAGAGGTAAGTAATTTATGGGACAATTACTTAATGAAGGTAATTAAGAAATAAGTTAATTACCGAATGTGATTAATTAATGAAGTAATTAATTTAAAGAAATAACAAATAATATTATTTCATGCATTTGAATGAAATGGTCCTATTTCAAACAAGAGTTGTTTGAAAATTTAAAAAGAAATTTTTTTTTGAATTAAAACCAAAGGTGGTTTAAAATTTTAAAGTATAACTTGGTATGTAAAAGAAATTAATATGTATACATGTGGATATACATACTATCAAAGGTGGTTGGAAATAAACTCTAAATGGTGAGTTTTGAGTTTGGAATAAGATGTGATACCCAAGGTGATAAGTTTTTGAACTTTTAAATGGGATAATTATTAATGTGAAGTTTAAAATTTGAAATGGAGGTTCAAATTGGGTAAGGTTGACTGGATTTGGTGAATTGAGTTTAATTTGGGAAAAAGTTAAATAAGTTGGAATGATCAACATGATTTGGGAATTTCAAGATGGAATTGGAATTTAACTTGGAAAGTTAAATGGTTAATTTGAATTTGGGAGTTTGTGTGATCTCAAAATGGGTTGAGATCTGGAAATTAGAAATTGATGGATGTTTTAAGATGAATTGGATGATATCATCCTATTGTTATTAATAATCTTTAAATTGTAAATTGGATTTGTTTGAATGAATGAGAAGTGAAGTGTGGTAATATATCCATTATAGAGATAATTTAAAATGGAATTTTGAGAATTTGACTTGAAATTAAATTGTTTAAAAGCTTTTAATAAAGGTTAAATTGGTTTAAAGAGTTAAACCAACCTTAGTAAATTTAACTCGAATTTATATAATTCGAGGTGGTTTAAATCTGAAATTTGAATTAAAATTAGTTCAAATTGAATATGATTTGAATTAATTAAAATTGTGATTGAAGATGTGTAAGTATAAAATTCAAATGGAAAAATTGAATTTGATTAAATTGAAATGGATTAAAATTGAAGTGGATTCAATTTAAAATTAGTCCAAATTGATTTGAATAATTTGGAATTGTAATTAAAGTTGAGTAGTTTTAAAATTCAAATGGAATTTGAATTAAATTCTGGGATAAATCAAGAATAATTCAACTTGATTTGATAATGGAGTTTGAAATTGTGATAAATTCAGATTGGAGATAAAATGAATTGAAACTAGAACTAGTTCAATTGAAATTTATTTGAATTAGTAGAATTTGAGATCAAGGTTGAATAAAATTAAATTTGGAAAGAAACTGTGGTTAATTCAACTTGAATTGGGGTTGAATCAATTTCAATAGAAATTGAAGTTATTTAAATTGGAACTGGGTCAATTTAAATGGAAGGGGAAATTTAAATTGAATTAATGAGAATGGAGATTGGGAAGTGAACAGTTTTGACTCTGGACTATTTTTAATATAAATTGTTTTAATATAAACCTATTTTCTAAGCTATTAATTATATATATACAACCTTTCTTTAAAAAAGCCAAACTATCTTATACTTGTTTTACAATTATTTTTGAAACTGTTTAACTATTTTCCAACTGTTTTATAAACCAATTACTATATTTCAACTATTTTACAAAACTAATTATTACCTTACTATTATTTTGCAATTATCTAAAATTTCTAAAATTATTTTAACTATTTTCTAACTATTTTATACCTATTTTACAAACTAGTAATTTTTTTCAAATTACTTATCTATTTTTAAAAAAAAAATTCAAGCTATTTTCTAAATAAACTGGTCGGAGTTCAAACTGTTAATGGTTAAATACCCAATCGAGATAAGAATAGAGGTGATAATCCAAATGGATTGAAGCAATTGTGAGTTAGTAAATGAAAATTTAAGTAAATATGAATAGAAATGGAATTCATTTGGCTAATAACCAATAGAGATAAATACGTAGGGTGTACGTATGTTATTCTATTCGCATAGTGATTTGATCCAGATTCGAGCACATAATTTCGAGATAGTTATATCGATCCGAGTGGGATTTTTCACTCGATTTTCAACGGCGAACCTGGATATGGATTGTTGATTGGTTCTGGATATTCTCTGTCATAGTTATGACTATGCAAGGAGAATGACGGTTTTTGATCAAGAAACCAGATCTATGTCCGCACTAGGAAGTCGGGTGGACAATACTAGTTCGAAAATGAAATTGTGTGATCGAGTGAGCGATCAGATTGGTATAGCATACGGATGATATGTGTACATCGTACGGATTCGAATAAAATTGATACGGAATTTTGTGGATAAGAAATGTGAAATGGTTTTTGAAATGAAAAATATATATTTTGTGAAATATATGATGAAGTAAGGTGGAAATTGGATATTTCTATGGTTGAAATTTTGTTTATGGAAGTAAGTGATATGGTTAGTGGTTTTGTAAAGAGTAATCAAATTTGAATATTTGATTTTGAATAAACAAAGTTATATATCTTTGTTATATAAGATAAAACTCCCCTTGATGAATCTTTTGCCGGAAGAAAATGGTTTTTGGAAGTGTTTGAAGTATAAAGGAGTTTTATACAAGTTTGAAATGATCCAAAGTTTTAAAAATTATATATATATATATATATATATATATATGTATGTATGTATGTATGTATGTATGTATGTAAAGGATCATATGAGGATTTTGGAAAAGTTTTTGGGAACCTATGGATTTGGAAAGGCTTTTGATTTTTGGATAAAATCAATATAAAATTTGGAAAGCCTAGTTTGAGAATTATCGATTTTGGAATAATCGATTTTGTGTAAAGGAGCTTTGTAAGAGATCATACTAGGTGTATGATTTAAAGATACTATATATAATATAAAGTGTTTTGATGATGGCTTTGGGGAAAAAGGCGCTCCCTTGGAATGGACTTCTCAGGAGTACCACTGGGTGGGGCTACCTTGAGCCCCAAGGGGGGTTCTAAAGTTGATCTTGTGAGGAGTCCGGACAAACTAGTTCCTGAGGATTTTTGGGTAGCGAAAGTCGAGGGCGCTGATGCCTACAGGGCATTTGGGTTATGCTGTGACGACAGTGTAACTCGATGTCACTGCGATCTACTGTGGGGACCATAGCGAAAATCGTGTGGAGGATGAGTGCCAACGGTCTACACTTGATTTTGCCGGGAAGCCAACGCAACATCGGTAGACTGCGATCTATGGTCAAGTGGAGTGGAGAAGTTTCATTCTTTTGGCAGCGAAATTCGAGGGCGTTGATGCCTACAGTTATATGGGTTTTTGTTGTGATAGCTACGTAACCCCAGTTGTAGCTGCGATCTGTAGCGGTTTCCATGGTGTAATTGAGGGGCGTGGAGGCCTACAGTTATCTATGGATTTTGTCGGGATGGCAACGTAACCATCGGGTTAACTGCGACCATGGATGGGGGTGATAATTTCCAGAGCATTCTCACCCAAGATATATCCTCTATTTTCAAAAACTGTTTTCTATATTTTCAATAAAAATTATTTTTCCAGGTATTTTCACTGAATGTTGAAAACGAGTCTGCTAATACTTATAGATTTTCAGTTGTACGCATGATCAGCGTATGACCGAATTTCTATGAGAACAAGGATGGACTGATTGAAACATCGAGTTATAAAAGTATTTTTACAAAACTATTTTGGAAATATTATACTAATTTTAAAAGTGTTTTAAACTGATCAAAGAATATTTCAACTGGTTTTAAAATATTTAATAAAATCTGCTTTCGTTCCTTTTCGAGGACGAAAAGATTCAAAGGGGGAGGAATGTGATAACCCGGTTTTTGAATAACAGTTAATAGAATAATTAACTAATTTTCAGTTATTGAGATACTAATTCTATTTGAATTTAACAAATAAAATTTGGTAGTTTAGGATATCTGGATGTATATAGGTGAATTTGAAACTATAAAAATAATTGAATTAAATGAGGAATTTAATGATAAGTCATTAAAATATAAATAGATGAGTGAAAAATATGTTATTTTTGTAACCTTATAAGTGTGTCCATATACATGTATACAAGCATGTATATATATATATATATATGGTAGGTAGGAAGCTAGTGTTTGAGTTCAACAGGAACTTATAAAATTTATTATTTACAAAGTAAATTTGTATTTGTTTAAATCATATATATATATATATATATATATATATTAGTTGGACTTGAATTTGGAATTTCAAGGAAGGATATATATCTTGGATATATATGTTTTAGATTTAAAATATATTATATATGATTTTTATTTATGATTATAATTTGTTTTATATTATTTTCCTCAAAATAAAATTTTATTTATTTAGTATTGGAAAGTGTTTATTAATTAGTAGAATTAATTAAAAAAAATATATTACAAAAGCATTCTTAAATAAATAAATGCTAAATACATATGTTAGCTTATAACCCTCCTTAATAACAAGTGTAAATAAATTAAGCATAATAAAGGACAAGTGTTCACAATTTTTACAATTGTCACCATTCTTATTTTATTTTATTTATTTTTTTTAATCCTAAATTAAATCTATGTAAACCTATCTTTCCCCTATCTCTCATTTTCTTTGATGAGTAAAAGAATTTTTGTTCCTAAAACATGTATAACAAAACACAAAATCAAAATTAGAACCCTGTAAATCATTTTCACAAACATGTGATCAAACTTTCAAACCAGGTAAGTTAAAGCAGCAGTTTCAAAAACTAGAGATTTATCAAACTGGAAATCAAAAAGCATCATCATCTCAACATCAAGTTCCAGTCAATTAAGTTTCAGTTTTGCACAGAGATAATACAGATCAGAGCTCTCTTTTTTTCTGTTCAAGCTGTATAAAGGTAAGCAAACACCCATTTCTTTGATTTAAATCTTTTTCTCTTATATGTTGAAGTTGGTTGAATGGGTGTGCATGCAAAATAAAATCTGTGTTATCTGTTATGATGCTTCTGCATGTTTGGGATTAGGTAAGAACCTCTCTGTTTCTTCCTTCCAAAGTGAGTAAACTTGCTTTTAAACAAAATTTCGTTTTGGATATCTGATTGGCATGTGATCATTTGGGTAGTTTTGAATCAAACTAGGTTTGTATGGCTATAGAAAGATGTCTGTGTATATGTAGGCATGCTCTGTGTATATCAGGAAGAACAGGCAAGAAATGACTGTTAAATAATGTAAAGTTTTAAACTTTAGTTCAAAATAAAATCCAATTGCTCTGATCATTTTCAGTCAGTGATGTAAAAACAAAATCTGTTCAATAACATCATAACTAAAATTCAAAAATATGTTTTTAACATAATATGGAGTGGTTTTGTCTGAATAAATAATATACAGTGGAAATTTCAAGTTTACCCAAATTTCGAATTGCCTGAATCTCACATTGGATTATATCACCTAAAACTATTACGAAAATAATGATTTTTTAAAACAAGAATCGGAGTTTTTGGTTTCGAATTGAGGTGGCATTTGTTTGTTGAACGTGAGATGGGTTTTGGTGAAACCTAGGTGATCGGATTATTTTCGAAGGTCGAAATTTGGTATAGGGGAGCTGGGATGATCGATGATCTCAAATAAAATGCATAATATTTTTTTATTTCACCGTAGATGGAGATTTGAATCTAATTAGGGTTTAAGCTCAACATTTGAATGGGGGTTTGCCGCGACGTCGTCAGAGCATTTTAGGTGATCGCACCTAGGGGATGGGCTCGTAGGTGAGTGGCGAAGGTGTGGTGGGACTCATGTGGCCTCCGGTGATCAAATTTGTGGGCGGTGATGTGATTTTTTTAATTAAAGTATTTGTTCCAGTTCGACCTGGGGAACTCGATTTCGATTTATGGCTGTTGGAGTTGATCTGGGTTATCGTATGGGGTGATGGTGTTGCTGATGACTTGTAGGGGGTCGAGGCGCTAATCTCCGGTGGCTGGAGTTGCCGTGCACATGCACGTGCACGTTTGGGTTGTGCCGTGGGTTCGAGCTTAGGAGGAACGATTGTGTCTCGGTGTCGACTTCGTCTTTTTAGCATGAGTGACTCGAAGGAAAACAAGGTAGACGAGACGCTCAGAGATGCTCGGGTATTCTTTAGCTTGTACTCGGGTTTACTCTCGAGAAATTTGGTGGGTAGCTCGAGTGTAGTATTGAGCAGTTCGAACGATTAAAACTGTATTTTTAATGTAAACTAAAATAACATTTCAAAAAAAAAAATGAAAGGAAGGATAAGAAAGGAGTTTGGGGTATTGGGTTACGGCCCAACTGGGTTGCATTATTGACTCTTTGGTAGGTATTGGGCTTGAGTTTCTTTCGGGCTTGGTTTGGTTAAAAGCAAAGATTGTTTCTTTAAAGAATTTAATATATAAAAGGTTTTAAGTTCATACTGTTTTCCAATGTTTTGTTAATGGCAATTTAGTCATAATTAAGAAGTTTTATCTTAAAATCAGATGAAGATTAATGATTTGAAATTAATTAAATTAATAAGGTAATTAAGAAGTAATTAGTTAATTTAAATTAATTCATGATTAAGGAATAATTAATTAATTAAGAAATGTTTTAAATTAATAAAGGATTATTTATTATTTAAAGGTTAATTAATTATAATTAATTAAGTAATTAAGATAAATGAATTTCTAAATTGTAATTAATTAATTAAGTTTAATTAATTTTAAATCACTTGATGGTCTGATGATAATTACTTAATGTAATTGATGAAGTATAATAACTTAGTGAAGTAATTAATGATAATTACTAGATGTAATTAGTGGAAGATGGAAGTGTGAAAATAATTTGGATTTAATTATTTTGAATAAAAAAAATTAAGGGATTAATTAGAGATAATTAAGGAGCAATTAATTTATTTGATGAAGTAATTAAGGGTAGTTACTTACTGATGTTATTAATCAAGGGTGATTAATATTTATGGTTAGCAATTAATTAATGAAATAATTAAAGGTTAATTACCGTATGGAATTAAGGATAATTAATTTGTGAAATTAATTAAGGGTTAATTATTTAAATGTAATTAAATGATAAATAGAACGATATTGGAAGTCTTTGATTAATTGTTATTCCTAATATGTGGTTTGTAAGGCGATGTGATAAGATATGTTAGATTTAAATTGTGATGACGTGGTTATCTATTGTTAATGAATTGGATGACATCCTGCATTTAAAATTTAGTTGCATTTCACTTGAATAATTTAAGTTAAGATGATATTGGTTTGAAGAGACCGGAGTCGGGTATTAATAAATACCCGAAACCACTTCGATTCTTTATTGGTATGTGAAATCAACTGGCTGGTATGTAATGATTTAAATGACTTTGGTTGTTAATCCAAGTTCTGGTACTTCGATATTGATGTGTGATATCAGCGATATCTATAACGAATTTGTGAATTGGTAAATTGATACAAGTACCCCGGGTTATATAAGTTGTACACTTTTATCATTCATGTTAGATGGGTTTACTCACGCTGGTTTCCAGCCTGACCCGGGTGTTACTTTGATGTAATGCTCGGGTCAGACCGAGTATTACAGATTTTCAGGTAATGACGTTCTGGAGCTCAGGAGGCGAGCTGGATGGCAGTGTCGTATGGAGAGTTTCCACTATGATATTTTATATATCTGTGACATGTTAAATTATATCCGTCCAATGTTGTATAAAATTGTTGTAACTCTGATATGTCGATGTAAATTGATAGATACAGTTTTCTGTGATATAACTATTATTATTATTATTATATTATATTTTTATCCGCTACGAATGTGAGATTGTGTGTTTCTTTTCTGTTCTTCTTCTATCTCTTTTCTTCTTTTCTCTAACTATCTGGATTTTCAAGATCGGAATTTCCGAGATGTTAAAAAATTAATTAGAGATGATGTAATTAATTTAATTCATTTTAAATTAATTATAGATGGTATGACTATAGATCATTGCATATGAATGGATGATATTAGTTTCCTTGAATGGTTTGGAATCTCAACTATGAGATTAGTAATGTTGAGTGATATGGATGCATTGGTTGCATTGTGATGATGATATGGATTATCTTTTGGATAATGATAATGTGGATTATCTGTTGTTATGATAATGGTAATTATCTGTTGTGAATCTGTGAATTATCTATTTGTGAGTATATACATAATGTAATTGCATTGTTTTAAACTCTAAAACAACTTGGATCTAAAAGACACGCTTTGGATTTCGATGAGACCGGGATTGGGTTTCCATATTTGGATATCCGAAACCACATCGATCCAAATTAACATAGGTCGTGAATCTTATGTGAAGAGTGAAGACTCGAGGTGTAAGGGCTATTCATCAATATAACTCTAGGGGTGATTTCGTGATGAGTTTGACGGAAATAGTACTTACAGGCTCGAGATGGTGATTCAGAGTGCAAGGGTTATCGTCATTAACTCTGAGGGTGATTCCAAAACGAGTGTAACGAGATAATGCGTTTGGTTTCGTTCGAACCCGGAACGAACTTGTATGGATTGAATGCTTTCAGATCATCGTCAGGTGGACGATGAGCATTCTAAGTGATGTGTCCTATAAAGGTAATCGTAGCCTCAAGCCTCATCAACGGGAATGGCTAAAACAGGGAAAGTGCGGTAAGGCTAAGTGGGTGATGCCCAAGTAGGACGAGATTTTTCCTAGTCTAGAGGTCCCTTTTTATTCGGCTTAGTGGGCGGCTGGATATGCACACCAACTGCGGGGTTGTCTTGCTCGGGACTGTCCAGTAAGGGATGGTTTCGGCCTTGTGTTGCAGGGGAGTGGGCGTACTCCTCGGTACGGTGATCTAGGCCACGTACTGTGATGGGCGGTACCCCAGTAGCCCTGCCATTGTATGGAATCCAAAATCCAATAAGTGCCAACGGTTTTGATTGTATTACCCATTTTCGTGGCTAGTAGCTGGAATTTAATCATGTAACAATTTTGGCTATTTCATATTTACTTGAAAACCCTAGACCTATTATAATATCACTGTATTTCCTATCAAATGTTTTGGTTAGCGTAAGGTAAAAACTTTTCCATGTTTATGTGTGGGAAGTCTTACGTGATACCTTTCTTTTCAAAGATTTTTGAAAGTTAAGCAACTTTAACCTGTTACTCACACTAGACCCATGTCTGACCCGGAGTTTATCTTTTGTTTTCTTAAACTCTTGGGTACTCAAATTTTTACGAGTAAGGCACTCAGGTTGGCTTTGACGAATTATGGAGGAGCAATGGAGCAGGAGGCTTCAGCGTTGTAGATATGTATAGTAGTCCGCTGTGTTTGGTATCTCTGAGTTATTTGTTGATGTGGTATTGAGTTGTATAACTAGACAGGTGTTTATAACTGTCTAGTATGTTATGTGTATCCGTGTAACTCTGATAATTGTTGTATACTATGTAATATCCTATGTTATTAATATAATTTATTTGTTCCGCTGTTTAGATTCTGATGTGTTGTTTCTTCTTTCTTCTCTTTCCTTCTCTTTTCTATCCCTTTCTTTCTTATTTAATGATGTGTCATTCTGTGGAGACGGGTGGCGAGTCTTATAGTGGTATCAGAGCATTAGGTTGAGTGAATACCTAGGCTCTGGAGTGATTTCTTTCTTGACAGAGCGTATTTGTAATTTTAAATATATATATATATATATATATATATATATATATATATATATATATATATATTTCTACCTATCTGTTGGGTTACCTGTTCAGGTTTTCCAACATAGGTTATAAAGGTAGATGAGGTAGTAGTGTTTGTAACACGATTACTGCCATTGGTTGAAGTTTGTATGTTGAGGCTGGAAGTGTATTTGTCGAGACTGTAGACCTAATATCGTCTCGAGTGAGCTTTGCAGCTGGATGTAAGTATTTCATCGATCTCTGAAGGAAACCTGTTAAGGTTCGGAGACATCTTTGAAGTGCAGAGTTTGGTGAGTAGAGTTTGGATTTTTCGGTTGGGCTGGAGCAAGTGATGGTATTTTGATACCTCAGGAAGTTGTAACTGTGTGATGGGATGCAGTGACTATGGATTGTGACCAAAGATATTTCTTTGGATCAAGTTTTAGGAAGTGTATCTGCTTCGGTGTTCTGGCTGGGTTCAGCAGGATGTGGTGGTTGGCTTTGAAGTCCGAGTTTCTCGAAGAACTTTGGATTAGAAGGTCTTTGGCTTGGTGTCAGCAATGCAGCTCGGAGTGTTCTGTGAACCGATAGGGAGGTCTTAGCTGAGTAGTTTTTCTGGAGGTGGAATTCAGAAGCAGCAGAGTGGATCCGTTTCTTCAATGGATTGGGTAGACCAGCATAAGCTGTTCTGTTTGGTAAAGAGAGAACAGTTTTTCTTTGGAAATTGAACTGGGTTGATCGCAAAAGTGACTTGCGATAGTTGAGTGTTCTCTTGGGTTGTTGAAGATTTTCTAGATGTCTTCTGGGAAGACAGAGATTTGTTTGAATCTGGAGATTGAGTTTTCTTATCGACTAGAATTCCAAGAGTGGAGCTGGTGATTCAGTATAGTTGAAGGATGGTTCCTAAAGATAGAGTTTGGTAAAGAAGCTGAGGATCTGGTGGAATTTCTGAGTTTTCTTTATGGATCCGTTGAACTATATTTCTGGAAAGTGATGTCCAGTTTGTGCTTGTGTTCATCGTCAGCATTTTCTTATCTACTTCGGATCAGAGTTGTGCAGCGGAAGCAGTTTGGAAGTATTTCTGATTGTCTTTTCCGGATTAGGAGAAGTTTGTTGTCTTCTGCTAGTTATGGAGTTGCGTTGTGTTTTGGTTTTGATTGATCTTGAGGAGATCATTGGACTGGGTTGATTTTGGTTCTGATTGTTTCTAGAAGAATCAGCATGAGGTTGAGCTGATCAGTTTGGATGTTGGAAGTCAGGATTGTCTGAAGACATTTTGTGGATAAGAGATGAAGGAATTTGGATTCTGAAGTCGGAGTTTTGTTTTGGATAAGTTTTCTCCGATCAAAGGAGCTATATGATGGGGTAAGGCTAGAAAGCTAACTCCGAGATATTTTTGGATCTCTGAGTTCTTGAGAGGATAAGTATTTGGTTTTCAGGATTGAATTGTTAGTCCAGATAACTGGAATTCGATGAGTTTCACGAATCTCCGAAGGAGTACGTGTTTGGTTTATCTCTGGTTTTGGACCCAGCAGTAATAGAGGTTGGTTGTTGAGTCAGACTCGTCTGTAGTCTGATATGCTGTCTAGTTCTTTAGATCTAGATGAGTAGGAGCTCTGTAGCTTAATAGTATTGATTGTTTGGAATCTATAGAGCGAGTATCCCGATACTTATACCGGGGAAACTCGTGGAAGTTGTATCCAGAATTTTTCTGGATAATTAGATTTGTTTGATTGGGTGAATTGATTGCTATGGTTGTTAGCATATCATTGGTATATGCTTGTGTTTTAAAACTAAATCTTTAAATATATTATTAAATTACCTTTGTTTTAAATTTCGGGGATGAAATTCTTTTATGGGGGAGGAATGTGATGACCCGGAATTTTGAAACAGTATCAATTTAATAATCTGAAATAAAAATTAAATTGATTTGATAATCTTTCTGATAAGATTTGAATTAATTTAATTAATCCAATAAAATAAATATTTAATTGATAGATTTTTATCTTTTTAAATCTAATAAATTGTTTTCTGTTTATAATGTATATAGGTTATGCATATATTGTAAATAGTCTTGTTTTAATCTAATAAATAAATAAATCTTATTTTCTATAAATATATATATCTTTAGTAAAAATTGGGAGTTTTGATTTTATTTAAAAGTTAAACTTTTAAAATGTTATTTAATAAATAAAATATGGTTTTAAATTGATAAGATAAAATTTAAATTTGTTTAAGTTTGTTTATTTAATAATAGGCTTTTTAAAAGTATGTAATAAATAACAATATGATTTTAAATACCTAAGGTAAAATATTGAAATGATTTAAAATATGTTTAACTCAAGATTTAAATTTAAATAAATAACAATAAGGTGCATTTTGATTTCTTAAAATATCATAATACATTGTTTTAACAAAAAGATTTTTAATAAAAATAATTGTTTCTAAAAATTGAATTGTGTAGTTATATATGTATATATATATATATATAACTTGATTTGAATTTGAATTCAAAGCTTTAAAATTTAAAGTATAAATATTTTTAATTTTTTTTATTTTGAAATATTTGTATAAGCTTTATTTTATAAATAAAATTGGATTTATTCATTTTAAAATAATCTACTTGTAAATAATTACATATTAATTAATTAATTAAACAAAGATTTACAATTATCTTGTATTAACATCTAACTAAATAACAATTAACTTTTAATTATAAATACTAATTACTTTTATAAGACAAGTGTAACATCCTAAGGTCTTATATAACATATGTTAAATGATAAAATAAGGTTTTTGACAAATGTTATATTGTAAGACAAGTGTCAAATTTTAATTTAGCTTTTTCTTTTGTTTTTATTTTTAAATAATTTTAGTTTATATAAAACCTTCTTCCCTCATCTTCTTTTCTTCTTCTAAAAACTGAAGCCAAACAAATTTAAAATAAATAAATAAACACTTCAATTTAAAAATAAGAATCTGAAAGCATCTTTAATTTTCTGCAAATCTATACTCTGTACGGTTTCAAGGCAAAACTGTTTTTAAGCATGCATATTAAATCAAGGTAAATCTGCACCATTTCAAAATTTAAGTAGCAAGCTCCAGCAACTACATTTTCATTCCAATCTGGAGTTGTCTTCATGCAATTGTATTGTGAATCAAAGTGCACTTCTAGATGATAAAGCAACTCAAAGTTTAAAAGAAAAAGCATTGAAGTGCAAAGTTTAAAACAAAGAAAAAAAGGGGTTTCAGTTTTCAGGCTCTTTAAAAACTAATATGGAGGCTCTGTTCTTCTTTTATAACAGGTGAGTAACTTTATTTTTTTTTAAAAGTTAAGTATAAAACATGGTTGCTGTTATTTCTATGGTTAAATCTGTAGTATGTTTATTTGAAGAATGAAGTCTGCAGTATGCATGTTTTATTCGCATATGAGTATCCTCTGTTCTAAATTTAGTTTCCCTGGTTTAGATTTAAATTCATTTTTCTTCAAACAATTGTTAATAGGACTTAATTTATAAACAAAAGATTGTGTGATTTATCATGGATTAATGCTTTAAAAACTTATTTCAGCTAAAATTCATCTGAGTGTCATTGGAAATAAAAAAAGAAACAGCAGTGATTGTTATACATAGTGAAAATCAAACTTTGTAAATTATGAATTCAGTAATATAAAATGGAAACACAAAGAAAAATATGAATTTCAATACAAAAATCATAATTTATAGACTAAGGGAAATGGTGCAGTTCTATGATGAACAGAAAAGGGAAATTAGGGGATTTCTGATGATCTATCTATATTGAGGGATCGGGGTTCATTTTGTGGGTAGAGGAGTAACCATTGATGTTTGGAAAAATAATTGATGTTGATGCAAATCAACATGGAGACAGTGGTGATGAATTGTTATGTGTAGCCCTAGTTTTGTCTGGGTAATTTAGTTTGGTCGATTCATCCTGTCGAGATGATCGAGTTGAATGAGAATTGGGCAGATGGAAGCTTGGACGTAGGTGGAAGTATAGACGGAGTTGTTGGATTTCCAGTGGTCGGAGAGCCATGATCTTGGCGATGACGGGTTTGATGGGGTTTTGGACTATCTGTTCCAGGTTTATGATGTTAAGTCAAATTTCAAATTCGAGCTGTAGGTGAGCATTGTGAGGATCGCAATGGCTTGAGGGGTTGATCGTCGGTATGGGGAAGCCACCAGAGGTGGTTGAAGATGGCCAGAGGCACGGTGCACGTGCACCGTGCACTTTTAGGTTTCTGATGAAATCTGGGTATTGCAGTGTTTTTGACTAGAGTTTTACTCGAGATTTTGGGATGTTTGCTCGAAGGAGAGGGTCTGATGACTCGAAGCAAAATATTTTTAGCTCGGGTAATTGTAGTTATTACAGTTTTTCTGTAAACTGTCTAAAGTTTTGAATTTAAATCAAATTTAAATAAATTTTAAAGTTGTTATGATAAGATTTAAACAAGTTTAAAACTAGTATGTATTATAGTTTCAAATGGTTTTGAAATCTTATAGGTTTTTAAATTTTGAAATTGGTTTTTCAGTTTTGAGAAAAAAAGAAACCTGACAGTCTCTGGAAATTAAATTTCATTTTAAAAATCTGAAACCTAATTTAAAACAGCAGTTTGAATTTAAATTTTAAGTTCAGTTTTCTTAAGACCTTTGAATCTTCAGGTTTTTAAAAATGGAATTTGGATTTAAATAAAGAGTTTTAAAATCAACATTTAAATCAAAGGTTTAATTCAAGTTTAAATCAAATGATTTAAATAAAGAATAGGTTCTAGTATCTTGAATTTAAATCTGGATATTTGAATAAATTTTATATATTCTGAATGTTTTCAAACACAGTTTAAATTTAAATTGTTCGTTAGGGGTAAATGTGTTTTCAAACAAATACTTAAACTTGATTCTTTTGAAATGAAGGTTTTTTTATAAATGATTTATAAATGGAAGATAAAAGGTATGTACTTCAAACTTAATTTTTAAATAAAATTAAGTAAATTAAGGCCTATCTTATATAAGTTTTAAATGAAAGTAATAAATGTTATTTGCATTTATTTTAAAGGATTTTAAATGGAATTTAAATTTGGTTAATGTTTAAATAAATATCAATTTTGAATATTAGATTCAAAACGGAATTTGAATTTAAATTTAAAAATGCAGTGTTCCAAGTACACTTTAATATTAATAAAATTATTAATAAGAAATGGATTATCTTAGAAATTATTAAGGAATTAAAATAATTAAATAAATAAGATAATTAAGGAATGACTTATTTGTTTAATTTATAATTAATAATTTGGATTAAATTAAAATTAGTTTATAATTAAGAAGTAAATTAAGAAAAGTAATTAAAGGATGATAAATAGTTAATGAAGGTCATTAACTAAGAATTATTTAGTAATTAATTAATATGATTAATTTTTAATGATTAATTAGACTAATTAATTAATGATAATCAATTGTGAAATTTATTTAAATTTAATTACTAAATTGAAGTAATTAAGATATTAATTACTTAATTTAATTAATGAAGTTTATTGTGATTAGTTTAGATTAATTACTTTAGTTTAATTAATTTTAATCACTTGTTGGTTTGATAATAATTACTTGA
The DNA here is from genome assembly GCA_030765085.1 of Allium cepa. NCBI lineage: Eukaryota > Viridiplantae > Streptophyta > Magnoliopsida > Asparagales > Amaryllidaceae > Allium > Allium cepa. Next base: position 343,528,381 of record CM060946.1, on the reverse strand, counting down.
TGTAATTAATGAAGTAAAATTACTCAGTGAAGTAATTAAAGATAATTACTGGTTGTAATTAGTGGATGATGTTGGGATTGCGAAAGTAGTTTGGATTAAATTATTTTGTATAATTAATCAAGGGATTAATTAAGAAATTAATTAAGGAATAATTAATCTGATAAGTAATTAAGGGAAGTTAATTACTGAATGTGATTAATCAAAGGTGATTAATAATTATGGGTTAACTAAGATTAATTACTGAATGTAATTAATAAGATAATTAATTAAATATAATTAAGGATCATTAATTAATATAATTAATGATGTAGTTAAGATTGATTAATCAAGATTAATTAATCGATAATCAATTATTAAGGGTAATTAATTAATGTAATTAATTAAGGTTAAATGTAATTAATTAATGAAGTAATTAAAGGTTAATTACTGTATTTGGTTTAGAGTAATTAATTTTGTGAAATTAATTGAAGTATAATTAATCAGGGTTGATTAATTAAGATGATAAATTAGAGGTTAATTAATTAATTAATTTGCAATTAATTAATGATTTAATAAGCAAAGTTTATATTGATGTAGCAATTAATTTAATTCATTTTAAATTAATTAGAGATGATGTAATTAATTTTATTCATTTTAAATTAATTATAGATGGTATGATTATAGATTATTGCTTATGAATGGATGATATTAGTTGCCTTGAATGGTTTGGAATCTCAACTATGAGATTAGTAATGTTGAGTGATATGGATGCATTGCTTGCATTGTGATGATGATATGGATTATCTTTTGGATAATGATAATGTAGATTATCTGTTGTTATGATAATGATAATTATCTGTTGTGAATCTGTGAATTATCTATCTGTGAGTATATAGATAATGTAATTGCATTGTTTTAAACTCTAAAACAACTTGGACTTAAAAGAAACGCTTTGGATTTCGATGAGACCGGGATCGGGTTTCCAAATTTGGATATCCGAAAACCACATCGATCAAAATTAACAATAGGTCGTGAATCTTATGTGAAGAGTGAAGACTCGAGGTGAAAGGACTATTCGTCAGTATAACTCTGGTGGTGATTCCATGATGAGTTTGACGGAAATAGTACTTACAGGCTCGAGAAAGTGATTCAGAGTGCAAGGGTTATCGTCGTTAACTCTGAGGGTGATTCCAAAACGAGTGTAACGAGATAATGCCTTCGGTTTCGTTTGAACCTGGAACGAACTTGTATGGATTGAATGCTTTCAGAACATCGTCAGGTGGACGATGAGCATTCTAAGTGATGTGTCCTATAAAGGTAATCGTAGCCTCAAGCCTCATCAATCGGGAATGGCTAAAACATGGGAGATGCAGCAAGGCTAAGTGGGTCATGCCCAAGTAGGACGAGATTTTCCCCTGTCTAGATGTCCCTTTTTATTCGGCTTAGTGGACGGCTGGATATGCACACCAACTACGGGGTTGTCTTGTTCGGGACTGTCCAGTAAGGGATGGTTCGCGCCTTGTGTTGCAGGGGAGTGGGCGTACTCCTCGGTACGGTGATTTAGGCCATGTACTGTGACGGACGGTACCCCAGTAGCCCTGCCATTGTATGGAATCCAAAATCCAATAAGTGCCAACGGTTTTGATTGTATTACCCACTTTTGTGGCTAGTAGCTGGAATTTAATCATGTAACAATTTTGGCTATTTCATATTTACTTGAAAACCTTAAACCTATTATAATATCACTGGATTTCCTATCAAATGTTTTGGTTAGCGTAAGGTAAAACCTTTTCCATGTTTATGTGTGGGAAGTCATACGTGATACCTTTCTTTTCAAAGGATTTTTGAAAGTCATGCAACTTTAACCTATTACTCACACCAGACCCATGTCTGACCCAAAGTTTATCTTTTGTTTTATTAAACTCTTGGGTACTCAGATTTTTACGAGTAGCCAAGGCACTCAGGTTGGCTTTGACGAATTATGGAGGAGCAATGGAGCAGGAGGCTTCAGCGTTGTAGATATGTATAGTAGTCCGCTGTGTTTGGTATCTCTGAGTTATTTGTTGATGTGGTATTGAGTTGTATAACTAGACAGGTGTTTATAACTGTCTAGTATGTTATGTGTATCTGTGTAACTCTGATAATTGTTGTATACTATGTAATATCCTATGTTATTAATATAATTTATTTGTTCTGCTGTTTAGATTCTGATGTGTTGTTTCTTCTTTCTTCTCTTTCCTTCTCTTTTCTATCCCTTTCTTTCTTATTTAATGATGTGTCATTCTGTGGAGACGGGTGGCGGGTCTTATAGTGGTATCAGAGCATTAGGTTGAGTGAATACCTAGGCTCTGGAGTGATTTCTTTCTTGACAGAGCGTATTTGTAATTTTAAATATATTATATATATATATATATATATATATATATATATATATATTTCTACCTATCTGTTGGGTTACCAGTTTAGGTTTTCCAATATAGGTTATAAAGGTAAATGAGGTAGTAGTGTTTGTAACACGATTACTACCATTGGTTGAAGTTTGTATGTTGAGGCTGGAAGTGTATTTGTCGAGACTGTAGACCTAATACCGTCTCGAGTGAGCTTTGCAGCTGGATGTAAGTATTTCATCGATCTCTGAAGGAAACCTGTTAAGGTTCGGAGACATCTTTGAAGTGCAGAGTTTGGTGGGTAGAGTTTGAATCTGTCGGTTGGGTTGGAGCAAGTGATGGTATTTTGATACCTCAGGAAGTTGTAACTATGTGATGGGATGCAGTGACTATGGATTGTGACCAAAGATATTTCTTTGGAACAAGTTTTAGGAAGTGTATCTGCTTCGGTGTTCTGGCTGGGTTCAGCAGAATGTGCTGGTTGGCTTTGAAGTCCGAGTTTCTCGAAGAACTTTGGATTAGAAGGTCTTTGGCTTGGTGTCAGCAATGCAGCTCGGAGTGTTCTATGAACCGATAGGGAGGTCTTAGCTGAGTAGTTTTTCTGGAGGTGGAATTCAGAAGCAGCGGAGTGGATCCGTTTCTTCAATGGATTGGGTAGACCAGCATAAGCTGTTCTGTTTGGTAAAGAGAGAACGGTTTTTCTTTGGAAATTGATCTGGGTTGATCGAAAAAGTGACTTGCGATAGTTGAGTGTTCTCTTGGGTTGTTGAAGATTTTCTAGATGTCTTCTGGAAAGGCAGAGATTTGTTCGCATCTGATGATTGAGTTTTCTTATCGACTAGAATTCCAGGAGTGGAGCTGGTGATTAAGTATAGTTGAAGGATGGTTCCTAGAGATAGATTTTGGTAAAGTAGCTCAGGATCTGGTGGAATTTCTGAGTTTTCTTTATGGATCCGTTGAACTATATTTCTAGAAAGTGATGTCCAATTTGTGCTTGTGTTCATCGTCAGCATTTTCTTATCTACTTCGGATCAGAGTTCTGCAGCAGAAGCAGTTTGGAAGTGTTTCTGATTGTCTTTTCCGGATTAGGAGAAGTTTGTTGTCTTCTGCTGGTTATGGAGTAGCGTTGTGTTTTGATTTTGATTGATCTTGAGGAGATCATTGGATTGGGTTGATTTGGGTTCTGATTGTTTCTAGAAGAATCGGCATGGGGTTGAGCTGATCAGTTTGGATGTTGGCAGTCAGGATTGTCTGAAGACATTTTGTGGATAAAAGACGAAGGAATTTGGATTTTGGAGTCGGAGTTTTGTTTTGGATAAGTTTTCTCCGATCAAAGGAGCTATATGATAGGGTAAGGCTAGAAAGCTAACTCCGAGATATTTTTGGATCTCTGAGTTCTTGAGAGGATAAGTATTTGGTTTTCAAGATTGAATTGCTAGTCTGGATAACTGGAATTCAATGAGTTTCACGTATCTCTGAAGGAGTACGTGTATGGTTTATCTCTGGTTTTGGAACCAGCAGTTATAGAGGTTGGTTGTTGAGTCAGACTCGTCTGTAGTCTGATATGCTATCTAGTTCTGTAGATCTAGATGAGTAGGAGCTCTGTAGCATAATAGTATTGATTGTTTGGAATCTATAGAGCGAGTATCCCGATATTTATACCGGGGAAACTCGTGGAAGTTCTATCCAGAATTTTTCTGGATAATTAGATTTGTTTGATTGGGTGAATTGATTGCTATGGTTGTTAGCATATCATTGGTATATGCTTGTGTTTTAAAATTAAATCTTTAAATAGATTATTAAATTACCTTTGTTTTAAATTTCGGGGACGAAATTCTTTTAAAGGGGAGGAATGCGATGACCTGGAATTTTGAAACAATATCAATTTAATAATCTGAAATAAAAATTAAATTCATTTGATAATCTTTGTAATAAGATTTGAATTAATTTAATTAATCCAATAAAATAAATATTTAATTGATAGATTTTTGTCTTTTTAAATCTAATAAATTGTTTTCTATTTATAATGTATATAGGATATGTATATATTGTAAATAGATCTTGTTTTAATCTAATAAATAAATAAATCTTGTTTTCAAATACCTAAGGTAAAATATTGAAATTATTTAAAATATGTTTAACTCAAGATTTAAATTTAAATAAATAACAATAAGGTTTATTTTGATTTCTTAAAAATAACATAATACATTGTTTTAACAAATAGATTTTTAATGAAAATTATTGTTTCTCAAAATTGAATTGTGTAGTTATATATGTATATATATATAACCTGATTTGAATTTGAATTCAAAGCTTTAAAATTTAAAGTATAAATATTTTTAATTTGTTTCGGTTTTGAAATATTTGTATAAGCTTTATTTTATAAATAAAATTGGATTTATTCATTTTAAAATTATCTACTTGTAAATAATTACATATTAATTAATTAATTAAACAAAGATTTACAATTATCTTGTATTAACATTTAACTAAATACTAATTAACTTTTAATTATAAATACTAATTACTTTTATAAGACAAGTGTAACATCCTAAGGTCTTACATAACACATGTTAAATGATAAAATAAGGTTTTTGACAAATGTTATATTGTAAGACAAGTGTCAAAATTTAATTTAGATTTTTCTTTTGTTTTTATTTTTAAATAATTTTAGTTTATATAAAACCTTCTTCCCTCATCTTCTTTTCTTCTTCTAAAAACTGAAGTCAAATCAATTTAAAAAAAAATAAACACTTCCATTTGAAAATAAGAATCCGAAAGAATCTTCAATTTTCTGCAAATCTATACTCTATACGGTTTCAAGGAAAAACTATTTTTAAGCCTGCATATTAAATCAAGGCAAATCTGCATCATTTCAAAATTTAAGTAGCAAGCTCCAGCAACTACATTTTCATTCCACTCTAGAGTTGTCTTCATGCAATTGTATTGTGAATCAAAGTGCACTTCAAGATGATAAAGCAACTCAAAGTTTAAAAGCAAAAGCATTGAAGTGCAAAGTTTAAAACAAAGAAAAAAAGGGGGTTTCAGTTTCCAGGCTCTTCAAAAACTAATGTGGAGGCTCTGTTCTTCTTTTATAACAGGTGAGTAACATTATTATTTTTTAAAGTTAAGTATAAAACATGGTTGTTGTTATTTCTGTGGTTAAATATGTAGTATGTATATTTGAAGAATGAAGTCTGCAGTATGCATGTTTTATTCCCATATGAGTGTCCTCTGTTTTAAATTTAGTTTCCCTATTTTAGATTTATATTCATTTCTCTTCAAACAATTGTTAATAGGACTTAGTTTATGAACAAAAGATTGTGTGATTTATCATGGATTAATGCTTTAAAAACTTATTTAAGCTAAAATTCATCTGAGTGTCACTGGAAATAAAAAAAAAAGAGAAATGGCAGTGATTTTACACAAAGTGAAAATCAAATTTGTAAATTATGAATTCAGTAATACAAAATGGAAACACAAAGCAAAATATGAATTTCAATACAAAAATCATAATTTATAGATTAAGGGAAATGATGTAGTTCTGTAATGAACAGAAAAGGGAAATTAGGGGATTTCTGATGATCTATCTATATTGAGGAATCGAGGTTCATTTTTTGGGTAGAGGAGTAACCATTGATGTTTGGAAAAATAATTGATGCTGATGCAAATCAACATGGAGACAGTGGTGACGAATTGTTATCTGTAGCCCTAGTTTTGTCTGGTAATTTGGTTTGGTCGATTCATCCTGTAGAGATGATCGAGTTGAATGAGAATTGGGCAGATAGAAGCTTGGACATGGGTGGAAGTATAACCGGAGTTGTTGGATTTTCGGTGGTCGGAGAGCCGTGATCTTGGCGATGACAGGTTTGATGGGGTTTTGGACTATCTGTTCCAGGTTTATGATGTGAACTCGAATTTCAAATCCGAGTTGTAGGTGAGCATTGTGAGGATCGTAATAGCTTGAGGGGTTGATCGTCGGTATGGGGAAGCCACTAGAGATGGATGAAGATGGCCGGAGGCACGGTACACGTGCACCGTGCACTTTTGGGTGTCTGATGAAATCTGGGTATTGCAGTGTTTTTGACTCGAGTTTTACTCGAGATTTTTGGATGTTTGCTCGAAGGAGAGGGCCTGATGACTCGAAGCAAAATATTTTTAGCTCGGGTAATTGTAGTTATTACAGTTTTTCTGTAAATTGTCTGAAGTTTTGAATTTAAATCAAATTTAAATGAATTTTAAAGTTGTTATGATAAGATTTAAACAAGTTTAAAACAAGTATGTATTATAGTTTCAAATGGTTTTGAAATCTTATAGGTTTTTAAATTTTGAAAGTGGTTTTTCAGTTTTGAAAAAAAAAAGAAACCTGACAGTTTCTGGAAATTAAATTTCATTTTAAAAATCTGAAACCTAATTTAAAGCAGCAGTTTGAATTTAAATTTTAAGTTCAGTTTTCTTAAGACCTTTGAATCTTCAGGTTTTTAAAAATGGAATTTGGATTTTAAATAAAGAGTTTTAAAATCAAGGTTTAAATCAAAGGTTTAATTCAAGTTTAAATCAAATGATTTAAATAAAGAATGGGTTCTAGTACCTTGAATTTAAATCTGGATATTTGAATAAATTTTATAAATTCTGAATGTTTTCAAACACAGTTTAAATTTAAATTGTTCGTTAGAGGTAAATGTGTTTTCAAACAAATACTTAAACTTGATTCTTTTGAAATGAAGTTTTTTATTATAAATGATTTATAAATGGAAGATAAAAGGTATGTACTTAAAACTTAATTTTTAAATAAAATTAAGTAAATTAACGCTTATCTTATATAAGTTTTAAATGAAAGTAATAAATGTTATTTGCATTTATTTTAAAGGATTTTAAATGGAATTTAAATTTGGTTAATGTTTAAATAAATATCAATTTTGAATATTAGATTCAAAATGGAATTTGAATTTAAATTTAAAAATGCAATGTTCCAAGTACACTTTAATATTAATAAAATTATTAATAAGAAATGGATTATCTTAGAAATTATTCAGGTATTAAAATAATTAAATAAATAAGATAATTAAGGAATGACTTATTTATTTAATTTATAATTAATAATTTGGATTAAATTAAAATTAGTTTATAATTAAGAAGTAAATTAAGAAAAGTAATTAAAAGATGATAATTAGTTAATGAAGGTCATTAACTAAGAATTACTTAGTAATTAATTAATATGATTAATTTTCAATGATTAATTAGACTAATTAATTAATGATAATTAATTGTGAAATTTATTTAAGTTTAATTACTAAATGGAAGCAATTAAGATATTAATTACTTAATGTAATTAATGAAGTTTATTGTGATTAGTTTTGATTGATTAATTAAGTTTAATTAATTTTAATCACTTGTTGGTTTGATAATAATTACTTGATGTAATTAATGAAGTAAAATTACTCAGTGAAGTAATTAAAGATAATTACTGGATGTAATAGTGGATGATGTTGGGATTGCGAAAGTAGTTTGGATTAAATTATTTTGTATAATTAATCAAGGGATTAATTAAGAAATTAATTAAGGAATAATTAATTTGATAAGTTATTAAGGGAAGTTAATTACTGAATGTGATTAATCAAAGGTGATTAATAATTATGGGTTAACTGAGATTATTTACTGAATGTAATTAATAAGATAATTAATTAAATATAATTAAGGATCATTAATTAATATAATTAATGATGTAATTAAGATTGATTAATCAAGATTTTCAATAATCAATGATTAAGGGTAATGAATTAATGTAATTAATTAAGGTTAAATGTAATTAATTATAGTTAATTAATTAATGAAGTAATTAAAGGTTAATTACTGTATTTGGTTTAGAGTAGTTAATTTTGTGAAATTAATTAAATTATAATTAATCAGGGTTGATTAATTAAGATGATAAATTAGAGGTTAGTTAATTAATTAATTTGCAATTAATTAATGTAAGCAAAATTTATATTGATGTAGTAATTAATTTAATTCATTTTAAATTAATTGGAGATGATGTAATTAATTTAATTCATTTTAAATTAATTACAGATGGTATGATTATAGATCATTGCTTATGAATGGATGATATTAGTTGCCTTGAATGGTTTGGAATCTCAACTATGAGATTAGTAATGTTGAGTGATATGGATGCATTGTTTGCATTGTGATGATGATATGGATTATCTTTTGGATAATGATAATGTAGATTATCTGTTGTTATGATAATGATAATTATCTGTTGTGAATCTGTGAATTATCAATCTGTGAGTATATAGACAATGTAATTGCATTGTTTTAAACTCTAAAACAACTTGGACCTAAAAGACATGCTTTGGATTTCGATGAGACCGGGATCGGGTTTCCATATTTGGATATCCGAAAATCACATCGATCCAAATTGACGATAGGTCATGAATCTTATGTGAAGAGTGAAGACTCGAGGTGTAAGGACTATTCGTCAGTATAACTCTGGGGGTGTTTCCGTGATGAGTTTGACGGAAATAGTACTTACAGGCTCGAGATGGTGATTTAGAGTGCAAGGGTTATCGTCGTTAACTCTGAGGGTGATTCCAAAACGAGTGTAACGAGATAATGCCTTCGGTTTCGTTCGAACCCGGAACGAACTTGTATGGATTGAATGCTTTCAGAACATCGTCAGGTGGACGATGAGCATTCTAAGTGATGTGCCCTATAAAGGTAATCGTAGCCTCAAGCCTCGTCAACCGGGAATGGCTAAAACTGGGGAGGTGCACCAAGGCTAAGTGGGTCATGCCCAAGTAGGACGAGATTTTCCCCTGTCTAGAGGTCCCTTTTTATTTGGCTTAGTGGGCGGTTGGATATGCGCAGCAAATGCGGGGTTGTCTTGTTCGGGACTGTCCAGTAAGGGATGGTTTCGGCCTTGTGTTGCAGGGGAGCAGGCGTACTCCTCAGTACGGTGATCTAGGCCACGTACTGTGACGGACGGTACCCAGTAGCCCTGCCACTGTATGGAATCCAAAATCTAATAAGTGCCAACGGTTTTGATTGTATTACCCACTTTTGTGGCTAGTAGCTGGAATTTAATCATGTAAAAATTTCGGCTATTTCATATTTACTTGAAAACCCTAGACCTATTGTAATATCACTGGATTTCCTATCAAATGTTTTGGTTAGCGTAAGGTAAACTCTTTTCCATGTTTATGTGTGGGAAGTCTTACGTGATACCTTTCTTTTCAAAGGATTTTTGAAAGTTAAGCAACTTTAACCTGTTACTCACACCAGACCCATGTCTGACCCGGAGTTTATCTTTTGTTTTCTTAAACTCTTGGGTACTCAAATTTTTACGAGTAGACAAGGGATTCAGGTTGGCTTTGACGAATTATGGAGGAGCAATGGAGTAGGAGGCTTCAGCGTTGTAGATATGTATAGTAGTCCGCTGTGTTTGGTATCTCTGAGTTATTTGTTGATGTGGTATTGAGTTGTTTAACTAGACAAGTGTTTATAACTGTCTAGTATGTGATGTGTATATCTGTGTAACTCTGATAATTGTTGTATACTATGTAATATCCTATGTTATCAATATAATTTATTCGTTCCGCTGTTTAGATTTTGATGTGTTGTTTCTTCTTTCTTCTCTTCCTTTCTCTTTTCTATCCCTTTCTTTCTTATTTAATGATGCGTCATTCCGTGGAGACGGATGGCGGGTCGTTATAGCTATTAATAGTTATACCAATCCCAAAGGTTGCTTCAGGATATATAAAGAGCCCTTTTTATTCGAACTAATAATATTTCAAAATTAAAACGTTCTTCTGCCTATTGTATTTAAGGGATTATTTCTAAAACGTACATTTTTTGGAAAAAAGTCTAATAAGTTTACAAAAGGAAAGAAGAAAAAGAAAGCGTAAAAGGGTCTCCATCGTCAGATCTAATGAAAACTATTGAAGATTAGTATTAATGCTTCCGGCTAAAGACGTATTCACTTCAGAACTATAAGATTTAAATTTCTTTTCTATTTTATTTTGAATTTACGGATTCAAGATTGATTGTGTTATAACCGTAGAACATATTATGATCTTTTTAAAACTCTTTCATTTGGTACCAAAGCCATTGTAAATTCATATAAATACTATTTTTTATGAAATTGATTTTCAGTGGTTTGTATAAAAACTATACAGATTCAACTAATTTATGTATAAATATTTTCTTATAATTTTGGATGAAAGACTTAAAAGGGGAATTTTTATTCCATATTATGTATGCATATAGATGTTAATCAATGAATTATTCATGGAGATGTAATATTGAAGACCTTTAACCAAGAGGCATCATGTCATGAATCACATGTGCACCCTACTTTTGATATGTTGGACCTAATAAAACTAAGTTTGTATGAAATTTTGATCCAAACGGGATTATGACCAAGAGTTTTGATATGTTTACATGTTGCATTTTGAATCTGTTATTATTATATATAGTGTATTGTATATATTTTTTATAAGTAACTTAAACTATATAACAATTTTTTAATTAGTTATTTTTAATTCCTATCAACCTTGAATTATAACTGTCACTTTATTAAAATGAATTTTGTGATTTAAATTCACAATTATGTTTTACATTTAATAAATTATGAACGGTAATTTTACCAATTTTAATTTCCATTACGATTTATTAAGTAATTTTTTTTTAATGTTTCAGGTTTTTCTGCCCCAACGTTGATACAAATTAATTTTCATGAAATTACATTTTTACATTTAATAAATTATGAATGATATTTTACCAACTTTAACATCTATTTTGATTTATTAAATAAATATATTTATTTTAATGATTCGGTTTATTTCTACCTAACAGTGGTAAAAAATTAATTTTCATGAAGTTAGATTTTTACATTTAATATATTATGAATGGTAAATTTACCAACTTTAATTGTTATTATGATTTATTAAGTGAATTTACTTATTTTAACAATTCAATTTTTTGCCCAATGGTAATATGAATTGAATTTTATGCAATAAGTATTATGATAGGACTAAAATACAAATTGGTGTTTTATTATTTATTTCAGCATAATTATTGTTAGCCCTTTTATATACAGTTCGTTTAATGTTGTTATGTTATTTATGGATTTAGAGTTGATAATAGTTAGCATTTCATTTTTTCTGAATCTAATGCACCATTGAATATTGTTCATGCTCAAATCTTTGGAATAGTACAATTGAACGAAATTAATTTTTCCACTTGGAAAGAGCAAACTGAGACTTATCTTGGTGTTCTAAATATTGACTAGGCATTACGAATGGACAAACCTACTATTAAAACGACAAGTATTGATGATGAAAATGCTAATGTTGAAAAACGGGAGCGTTCAAGTCGCATGTCTCTCATGGTTATAAAAATTACTATTACAACTTCTATAAGAGGTATTCTTGAGAAGGTTGATACAAATAATATTTTCAGTGCTAAAAAAGTATTTGGCTTCGGTTATATGGCAGTCTAAAAGCACTTCTAATGTAACGACCCAGAATTTTTATTAATTAAAATATGAATATTTAATTAATTTTAAATATTAATAAGTGAATTTATAAGTCGAATAAATTTTTATTTGAATTACTGGATTTAATTGGATTATTAAAATCAATAAATTAATATGTTAAATTATGGAAATAATTGAAAATATAGTTAAATATGATTGAAAATGATTTGTAAAATTTTATTTTATCATATTGGAGTTAGAACGATATTTTAGAACTTTTAAAATCGAATTTAGAGTTAATTTGTGAAAATTGAATATTTTAATATTAAAATCGACTAGTGAAAATAGTCAATTTTTGAACAGTCTCAGAATTGAACGAAACCAGTTCCATTGGATCCGTAATAGTTAATTATTACCGGATTTCAAATTTCGTGTCAATCGGAGTTATCGTTTGATCGTGGCAGCTCGAAACGCATCGATTTATTTTTAATTTAAATTTGGCGAGTCAAAATAGCCATTTTTCAAAAAGTCTCGGATTTCGACGAAACTAGTTTCATCGGATCCGTAATGTGATATTATTGTAAGGTTTCAAATTTCAAGTCGATTGGATTTACCGTTTGTCCGGTACAAATTAAAACGCCTAGAAATCGAGTTAAATCGATTTAATTTAAATTGAGCGTTTATAGCCATAACTCGCACATACTTCCGAATTAGCTTCCGAAACCTGTTCCATTATGTCCGGAACGCGGGATAAACCCTAGGTACGTTAGTTTCGGCGCGTAAATCGGAGTTCAGGATTTCCGGGTGAATAGTGTTCAAAAATCTTCTATAAATAGACCTAAAATTCTAAAAAAATAAAAATAAAATAAAAAGTTAAACCCTAACCCTAAACCTAATGGCCGGCCGCCACATTCAAATTCAAAGGCCAAAATTCGATCTCGTTCATCCCTCAAATCCTCCAAATCTAGGCAAAATTAGACTAGGGCTTCAACTACAAAAACGTTAAGCGTTCTGAGGTCTTCGATTTCATACGGTTGAGATCGTGGTTGAAGTGACGAAATGGCCAGTATTTGGGCCGACATGGATTTCGTTCATGCTCGATTTTTGGGCACTCGGGGGTGCCGAGCTGGAGGCGGTTCTGGCCGTGGGGGTGCGCCACTTTGGCCTTCGAAACGAAGGGTTCTGATCGTCGCCGTAGCTAAAGAAGGAGGTGCGGCCATCAACGTTTTGTCGTAAGCTTTGGGTTCGTATAAACTGGAAAGGAACGAAGGTTGGGGGAGAAGAGCACGAACGGTCGTGATGGCCTTGCTTTGGATCCTTCGGCCCATGTTTGGAATAGGTTTAAATTAGTTAATTAATTGTTGTAAATTATGTATAAAAATTTGTATAAACTTCATAAATTGATAACTTTTTCATACGAGGTCGAAAAAATGCAAACTCAGTTGCTTTTGGAATCGTATGGACGAGCACTACGCGATGGAGTTGGTTTGGAGTCGTTTGGAGTTAGTGAGAATTTTGGGTAAAATTAAACGTCCGTTTAATTTTATTCGAAATAAATCGCTAAAACGGAATTTAAAACCAAGGTGAGAATTTCTCACTCAATCGAATCAGTTTCGATTTTATTTTAAATAGTTAGATTTAAAATATTTGAATGCATGTTTGAATGTTGATTGATATCTATTGATTGTTAAAATAGACATTATACGCCGTTAGTAAGCGGATGTTATTTATTAAAAACATATACCGCGAATATTTCATAAACAGTGAAATTGGTATTATATATAATAGCAATATATATATATATATATTGGCATATGCATATATTGGAGTTATTGATTTCCCGTATTTTTTGTTTAGCGGATGAGACCCTATTACGCCGTTATTAAGCGGATAATATTTAATAAGAACATATACCGCGATAATTTCGTACTGGAGCGAAATTGGTATTGTGCTAATGTTTTTGGATGCAGGAAAACAGGTTGGAGGGATCCAACTGGATTCCTCAACAGTTTTTATTTGATTTCAGATATTTTGATATTTGATTGATTATCATATCGATATATGATATCGTTGTTGTCGTGATTGACTATTTGGTATGTAGCATCATTGGACCAAATTTGGAATTTTAAAATGATTTATAAAGTGATTTTTTAAAATATACTATATTTTTGGAATTGATCCATTTTAAATAAATAACGATATAATTTTTAATGTTATAAAAATTATGGTTTTTGTGAAATATAGTTAAAAGCTGATTTTTGAGAAATATAGTTAAAAACTGATTTTTGAGAATATGATGCTATTGAGTTTATAAAATAGTTAAATCGAGATATTTTAGAATTTATTGTGAAAAGTCTAAATATAGGATTTATAAAATTTAATTATTTAATGAATCAAAATGGTGAAATTATAAAGGAAATTAAAGACGTTTTAAAATATTAATATAAATTGATTTATATTAAGAGATTTATAAATGGATATTTATAAATTGAAATATGGACATTATAAAACGAGTTTTTATAAGTGTTTGAATGAAGTGAAAATGAAATTCATTAATGAATGAAATTTATAGAATTATATAACGGTGAAGTTATAAATGGAAATTTTATAAACAGTAGGTTTATAAAATTTGTAAAGTTCAAAGGAACGATTTTTGCAAATAAATAAATTATAAGTGTTTGACTTATAATTTGGACTTTTGGTTTATAATTAAAATTATAAATCGAATAAGTTAATAAAGAGATTTATAAAAAGGAAGTTTTTATAAATAAATAGAAATGGAATTTATAAACGTTGTTTTATAAATTCGCAAATGACTTATTTTAATAAGAAAATTGTTGAAACCTATTAAAGGAGTTATATTCACATTTTTGAATAGTGAATAATCCTTTAAAACAAAATTTATAGAATTGATGGAATCTGTTAACGTAGTATATTCACGTTTTTGAATAGTGAATAACATGTTAAAGAAATTATTTTAGATATGATGTTTTAAATAGAATTAAAACGATCTAACGATGTTTTAAATTGTGTTGAGATTCGAAACCATAGATTTCAACATTGATTGTTGAAATAGACGTTTTCGAGAAATAGAAGGAAATAATGGACTATAACACTGTTGTTATAGTAAATGATTTCCGAAAGGAAATGTTTTGTATAGTATTGGGATTTATATATCTATTTAAACTTCGAATCCCTATACTAGTGATTTTGGGACGTCGTAACAATGTTTTACGCAACATTCATTTTGGCCCAAATAAATATGCTTAAGAGAATGATTTCCTTAAAGAATGAATTATATACTTAATTTGATTTAAGTATATTGAATATTTTCCAAGGTTGAAAATAAAAAGATTTGTGAATTACTTATTTAATAAGTATGAAAATGTTTTCCAATATGAAGTGATATTTAGAATTTATCTTTTTGAAGATAAATTGAAAATGAATAATTGAAATCGAATATTCATTGATATTTTGGAATTATAAATTCACTAAGGAATTTATAAAGGAAGTGGAATTTGTCTAAAAATAAATATTGATTTATTTTTGAAGTATGAAATTATATATCTAGTGAAGATATTTTGGAAAATAAATAATTTGGAAAATTATTTGGAAACTCGTGATGTGTGCATATCAGTGATAGTTCAATAACCGACTATCAATATTTCCCTTTGAATGGGTAATTGATGTGATTTGTTTGAATGTGAATGCTACACTTATTTTTGAATAAGCGCTCACTATTCGGGTTAACCGGGAAAGGACCATGGGGTCGTATAACCCATTCCGAATATGTGATATGTCGTTGTGAATTGCATTGAAGATCGGTGTTGAAGACCCGGTATTTGCGAGAGCGATAGGATGACCTGTCGATTTACTCTGCACCGAGTAGCTACGGTATTGAGTTCTCCATATGTGATGGTGAATCCGATCAGGATTGTGAATATCCGGATTGCAAGGACTTCTTTGTAAGTGCCTTCGGTTTTGTTCGATCCCGGAACAGACTTGTATGGATTGTATGTCTGACATTACAAGTTGAGATATAAAGCCGATTTCTTTCAAATATATTTCTGTTGGTGGCGAAGAATTTATTCTTTAGCTTAACACCCTTCTCTGAGACGTACGAGCTCAGAGGTTATATAGTTGAAGTTATCAGCGATATATTCCCAATTTGGTAATGTGATATGCTGAGTGATGCTGAAATGATCATTGTGTTGATTATTGTGATAGGATCGTTTATTTGATCGTCTATCTTGGTGATCATTGTGTTGATCATTTGTTGACCCAAAGCATGGCTTTTATATAAAGTATGTTTTTGTGGACGTGACTTCGTCGAACCTCACACCCCGGAAATGGTCAAAACAGGAAAGATGCAGCAAGGTTATGAGGGGTAGCACCCTTTAGGGTATGTACATTTCCTTCTGGATAGAGGTGGTATCATGGTATGGAGCCCAGATATTTAACCTATGTGGTTACTACGAATTTATTACTTTGTGGTTGTTGGTTTTCGGGATCCCGTGAGAAAGGTCGTTTACGATCGGGGAATGGCGTGCTCGTGTCAGTAGTTACCCAGTTAGGGGTAACCCGGCCTTGTGTTGGCAGAGTTCCGGTTTGTCTCTCGGGGATGTCTTTCCAGAGGCATTCTCATGTGGCAATGGGAAGTTCCTTGGCCTGACCATTTGTTGGAAATCCAATTCCCAATACGAAACTTGTACGGTATTAGTTGTAGAACCTGCCATTCACTTATGGTGGTCACCACTGTTTGGATGGTAGCTATAGTAGGCATAGTTCGAAATGTCTATGTTGGCTAAGATTTATATTCTACTTTCGAAATGAATTTTTTCTACACTATGCACTAGTAATAATATCAAATGTTATTTTAAATGCGTATCAAGCATCTTTGACTATCATAAGGAGAAATCTCCTCCGATTCTGCGTTTGCATGTGTGTGTGTGCGGGAGGCCTTATGGTAGTCTCATTTTTAAAAGCATTGCGAATTGAATTTAAAAATATCTCTCTATTTTGATTTTAAAGTTAAATAAAATGTTTTGAGTTCTCACACCAGTCACATGACTGACTTGGAGTTTATTGTTTTCCTTCCTAAACTTTGGGTGCCCACCAATTTCCACACGGGCAGTCAAGAGTTAAGGTTTATCAGGATATTCTGGATATTCTGGAATTGCTGGAGGCAAGCTGGATGGCATGGCGTATTACTAGTTTATATAGTATTTCTTTTTCCCTGCACTGTTTGATGTTGTATATTGTTGTTGTACACTCTGATGATATGATGTAATGAAATGTGATGTAATGTAATAACTGATATAGTTCTTTGTTTAAAGATTATTCATTTATTATTATATGTTGTTCCGCTGCGAATTGTGAGATTCTGTTATTATTCTGTTGTTTTCTGTTCTGTTCTATGTTCTCTATTCTCTTTTTCTTCTATTTTAAAATTTTCTATCTTCTGTTTTCCTTCTTCCCTATCTCTATCTTCTACCTTCTTCTCTCTTTTCTTTTCCTAAATTCTTTTAAAAAAAAACCTCAGTGTTCGGTTTTCCGTCGTTCGATTCCTCGGCAGTCGATAAAGTGAGTGTCGATGTTGAATTTTCGGAAGACGAAGAATCGTGTCCTGACAATGTGGTATCAGAGCTTATGGTTAAGCGACAACCATGGTTCTGTTGGGTATTATTCATTAGAGATAGAGTCAGCAGTACTCTAGAATGAATTTGAGTGTAATAATAGATATGAGAGCGTATTTGTTAGTGAATATAAAATTGTTTTATATTGTGATGATTGGTTTATTGAGTGGTATATGAACTTTCGTCAACGCGGTTTGTCAAACTATGCCGAAGGGGTTTCTAAACACTTGAATAGAACAATTCGACATAATATTGATTTTAAAAATTGGGTAAATGAAATAATTTTACCTTGAGTATATTTTATATATATAAAGGAATAATTGTTCAGAATTATAAGAGTATATAAGTTGATTGTTTAGTTGTTTGAATAATCTAAATAAAAGAATAATTGTATAAGCAAAAGAATTATAAGAATTGAATTATAATTAAAGTGATTTACAATTGTGAAATAAACTTATATATATAAGAAGTGAAACTATATGAATATGAGTTGTAAATAAAAATGAATTTAAAGTTAAATGGAAAATTTACTTAGAATTGGAAGCTGAATTTATTTACAAGTAGGAATTTAAGTTATGTAAAACTAAGTGATGTTTAAATGGAATATAACTTAAGTGATATGGAATTAAGTTGATATGAAATAATGAATATAAATGTTAATTCATTTAAAATCTAATGTTATTGAAAGTTGAATAATTGGATGCAAATCAATTAAGTTAAACCAAAATGAATGTCAGTGAAGCAAAGGGATTTGGTTGTTATATGATTGTTAGTTGATTGTATATAAGTTCATTAAGTGTTGATGAAATTGGAAGCTATGAAATTGAATTCAAATTAGAAGTAAATAAATTTGAATAGAAGTGAATTTGAATTGGAAGTGAACCAACTTGAATATAAATTAGTGAATATAAACTAATTGAAAATGAATGTTAGTAAATCCAATGTTAATGAATCAAGTATGATTAAATTGAAAACCTATTTCGTTGGATATGAATGAGAATATAAATGAATATATATTGATTATGAATTTGTTGAATGCTAGTTGGTTGATGTTTGCTTTTGTTTCATTTGCTATGTTGACATATATAGTTATTATGTTGCTATATGTTGTATTTTGAGATTATTATCATATATGCATGATTCTCATGTTGTTTGTTGAGTGATTAGTAGGTGCGGATCGCGTTTGCTTCGCATTTGGAGCTCGCTTTTGCGCTATATTAGCCGTATATGCTTGCTAATAAAATATAAGGTACATATCTCGGATTAAATACAGTACTTTTACACTTTTTTCCCTTCGGGATGCCTCATTACTTGATGAGATGTATATTTGTGATATATATACTGTCATTTTTTTTTCGGATCGAGCCACGCAAAGGAGACTATGGCGAATTTTTCCGAAAATTTAAGGCGTTAGAAAATTTTTGAGAAAATTGGGAAAATTTTGAAAACTTTTACTTTGATTTTGGAATTGAAAGTTAAACAATAGTAGTTGTTTTTGAAAAGATAACTAAGTATGATTTTGAAAACTTAGTAAGTATTGTAAGAAGTTTAATTATGGATTTTGGAAAGTTAATAAATTCTGTAACCTTTCTTACTTGATAATTTCGAGGACGAAATTCTTTTAAGTGGGGAAGATTGTAACGACCCAGAATTTTTATTAATTAAAATATGAATATTTAATTAATTTTAAATATTAATAAGTGAATTTATAAGTCGAATAAATTTTTATTTGAATTACTGGATTTAATTGGATTATTAAAATCAATAAATTAATACGTTAAATTATGGAAATAATTGAAAATATAGTTAAATATGATGGAAAATGATTTGTAAAATTTTATTTTATCATATTGGAGTTAGAACGATATTTTAGAACTTTTAAAATCGAATTTAGAGTTAATTTGTGAAAATTGAATATTTTAATATTAAAATCGACTAGTGAAAATAGTCAATTTTTGAACAGTCTCAGAATTGAACGAAACCAGTTCCATTGGATCCGTAATAGTTAATTATTACCGGATTTCAAATTTCGTGTCAATCGGAGTTATCGTTTGATCGTGGCAGCTCGAAACGCATCGATTTATTTTTAATTTAAATTTGGCGAGTCAAAATAGCCATTTTTCAAAAAGTCTCGGATTTCGACGAAACCAGTTTCATCGGATCCGTAATGTGATATTATAGTAAGGTTTCAAATTTCAAGTCGATTGGATTTACCGTTTGTCCGGTACAAATTAAAACGCCTAGAAATCGAGTTAAATCGGTTTAATTTAAATTGAGCGTTTATAGCCATAACTCGCACATACTTCCGAATTAGCTTCCGAAACCTGTTCCATTGTGTCCGGAACACGGGATAAACCCTAGGTACATCAGTTTCGGCGCGTAAATCGGAGTTCAGGATTTCCGGGTGAATAGTGTTCAAAAATCTTCTATAAATAGACCTAAAATTCTAAAAAAATAAAAATAAAATAAAAAGTTAAACCCTAACCCTAAACCTAATGGCCGGCCGCCACATTCAAATTCAAAGGCCAAAATTCGATCTCGTTCATCCCTCAAATCCTCCAAATCTAGGCAAAATTAAACTAGGGCTTCAACTACAAAAACGTTAAGCGTTCTGAGGTCTTCGATTTCATACGGTTGAGATCGTGGTTGAAGTGACGAAATGGCCAGTATTTGGGCCGACATGGATTTCGTTCATGCTCGATTTTTGGGCACTCGGGGGTGCCGAGTTGGAGGCGGTTCTGGCTGTGGGGGTGCGCCACTTTGGCCTTCGAAACGAAGGGTTCTGATCGTCGCCGTAGCTAAAGAAGGAGGTGCGGCCATCAACGTTTTGTCGTAAGCTTTGGGTTCGTATAAACTGGAAAGGAACGAAGGTTGGGGGAGAAGAGCACGAACGGTCGTGATGGCCTTGCTTTGGATCCTTCGGCCCATGTTTGGAATAGGTTTAAATTAGTTAATTAATTGTTGTAAATTATGTATAAAAATTTGTATAAACTTCATAAATTGATAACTTTTTCATACGAGGTCGAAAAAATGCAAACTCAGTTGCGTTGGAATCGTATGGACGAGCACTACGCGATGGAGTTGGTTTGGAGTCATTTGGAGTTAGTGAGAATTTTGGGTAAAATTAAACGTCCGTTTAATTTTATTCGAAATAAATCGCTAAAACGGAATTTAAAACCAAGGTGAGAATTTCTCACTCAATCGAATCAGTTTCGATTTTATTTTAAATAGTTAGATTTAAAATATTTGAATGCATGTTTGAATGTTGATTGATATCTATTGATTGTTAAAATAGACATTATACGCCGTTAGTAAGCGGATGTTATTTATTAAAAACATATACCGCGAATATTTCATAAACAGTGAAATTGGTATTATATATAATAGCAATATATATATATTGGCATATGTATATATTGGAGTTATTGATTTCCCGCATTTTTTGTTTAGCGGATGAGACCTTATTACGCCGTTATTAAGCGGATAATATTTAATAAGAACATATACCGCGATAATTTCGTACTGGAGCGAAATTGGTATTGTGCTAATGTTTTTGGATGCAGGAAAACAGGTTGGAGGGATCCAACTGGATTCCTCAACAGTTTTTATTTGATTTCAGATATTTTGATATTTGATTGATTATCATATCGATATATGATATCGTTGTTGTCGTGATTGACTATTTGGTATGTAGCATCATTGGACCAAATTTGGAATTTTAAAATGATTTATAAAGTGATTTTTTAAAATATACTATATTTTTGGAATTGATCCATTTTAAATAAATAACGATATAATTTTTAATGTTATAAAAATTATGGTTTTTGTGAAATATAGTTAAAAGCTGATTTTTGAGAAATATAGTTAAAAACTGATTTCTGAGAATATGATGCTATTGAGTTTATAAAATAGTTAAATCGAGATATTTTAGAATTTATTGTGAAAAGTCTAAATATAGGATTTATAAAATTTAATTATTTAATGAATCAAAATGGTGAAATTATAAAGGAAATTAAAGACGTTTTAAAATATTAATATAAATTGATTTATATTAAGAGATTTATAAATGGATATTTATAAATTGAAATATGGACATTATAAAACGAGTTTTTATAAGTGTTTGAATGAAGTGAAAATGAAATTCATTAATGAATGAAATTTATAGAATTATATAACGGTGAAGTTATAAATGGAAATTTTATAAACAGTAGGTTTATAAAATTTGTAAAGTTCAAAGGAACGATTTTTGCAAATAAATAAATTATAAGTGTTTGACTTATAATTTGGACTTTTGGTTTATAATTAAAATTATAAATCGAATAAGTTAATAAAGAGATTTATAAAAAGGAAGTTTTTATAAATAAATAGAAATGGAATTTATAAACGTTGTTTTATAAATTCGCAAATGACTTATTTTAATAAGAAAATTGTTGAAACCTATTAAAGGAGTTATATTCACATTTTTGAATAGTGAATAATCCTTTAAAACAAAATTTATAGAATTGATGGAATCTGTTAACGTAGTATATTCACGTTTTTGAATAGTGAATAACATGTTAAAGAAATTGTTTTAGATATGATGTTTTAAATAGAATTAAAACGATCTAACGATGTTTTAAATTGTGTTGAGATTCGAAACCATAGATTTCAACATTGATTGTTGAAATAGACGTTTTCGAGAAATAGAAGGAAATAATGGACTATAACACTGTTGTTATAGTAAATGATTTCCGAAAGGAAATGTTTTGTATAGTATTGAGATTTATATATCTATTTAAACTTCGAATCCCTATACTAGTGATTTTGGGACGTCGTAACAATGTTTTACGCAACATTCATTTTGGCCCAAATAAATATGCTTAAGAGAATGATTTCCTTAAAGAATGAATTATATACTTAATTTGATTTAAGTATATTGAATATTTTCCAAGGTTGAAAATAAAAAGATTTGTGAATTACTTATTTAATAAGTATGAAAATGTTTTCCAATATGAAGTGATATTTAGAATTTATCTTTTTGAAGATAAATTGAAAATGAATAATTGAAATCGAATATTCATTGATATTTTGGAATTATAAATTCACTAAGGAATTTATAAAGGAAGTGGAATTTGTCTAAAAATAAATATTGATTTATTTTTGAAGTATGAAATTATATATCTAGTGAAGATATTTTGGAAAATAAATAATTTGGAAAATTATTTGGAAACTCGTGATGTGTGCATATCAGTGATAGTTCAATAACCGACTATCAATATTTCCCTTTGAATGGGTAATTGATGTGATTTGTTTGAATGTGAATGCTACACTTATTTTTGAATAAGCGCTCACTATTCGGGTTAACCGGGAAAGGACCATGGGGTCGTATAACCCATTCCGAATATGTGATACGTCGTTGTGAATTGCATTGAAGATCGGTGTTGAAGACCCGGTATTTGCGAGAGCGATAGGATGACCTGTCGATTTACTCTGCACCGAGTAGCTACGGTATTGAGTTCTCCATATGTGATGGTGAATCCGATCAGGATTGTGAATATCCGGATTGCAAGGACTTCTTTGTAAGTGCCTTCGGTTTTGTTCGATCCCGGAACAGACTTGTATGGATTGTATGTCTGACATTACAAGTTGAGATATAAAGCCGATTTCTTTCAAATATATTTCTGTTGGTGGCGAAGAATTTATTCTTTAGCTTAACACCCTTCTCTGAGACGTACGAGCTCAGAGGTTATATAGTTGAAGTTATCAGCGATATATTCCCAATTTGGTAATGTGATATGCTGAGTGATGCTGAAATGATCATTGTGTTGATTATTGTGATAGGATCGTTTATTTGATCATCAATCTTGGTGATCATTGTGTTGATCATTTGTTGACCCAAAGCATGGCTTTTGTATAAAGTATGTTTTTGTGGACGTGACTTCGTTGAACCTCACACCCCGGAAATGGTCAAAACAGGAAAGATGCAGCAAGGTTATGAGGGGTAGCACCCTTTAGGGTATGTACATTTCCTTCTGGATAGAGGTGGTATCATGGTATGGAGCCCAGATATTTAACCTATGTGGTTACTACGAATTTATTACTTTGTGGTTGTTGGTTTTCGGGATCCCGTGAGAAAGGTCGTTTACGATCGGGGAATGGCGTGCTCGTGTCAGTAGTTACCCAGTTAGGGGTAACCCGGCCTTGTGTTGGCAGAGTTCCGGTTTGGTTCTCGGGGATGTCTTTCCAGAGGCATTCTCATGTGGCAATGGGAAGTTCCTTGGCCTGATCATTTGTTGGAAATCCAATTCCCAATACGAAACTTGTACGGTATTAGTTGTAGAACCTGCCATTCACTTATGGTGGTCACCACTGTTTGGATGGTAGCTATAGTAGGCATAGTTCGAAATGTCTATGTTGGCTAAGATTTATATTCTACTTTCGAAATGAATTTTTTCTACACTATGCACTAGTAATAATATCAAATGTTATTTTAAATGCGTATCAAGCATCTTTGACTATCATAAGGAGAAATCTCCTTCGATTCTGCGTTTGCATGTGTGTGTGTGGGGGAGGCCTTATGGTAGTCTCATTTTTAAAAGCATTGCGAATTGAATTTAAAAATATCTCTCTATTTTGATTTTAAAGTTAAATAAACTGTTTTGAGTTCTCACACCAGTCACATGACTGACTTGGAGTTTATTGTTTTCCTTCCTAAACTCTGGGTGCCCACCAATTTCCACACGGGCAGTCAAGAGTTAAGGTTTATCAGGATATTCTGGATATTCTGGAATTGCTGGAGGCAAGCTGGATGGCATGGCGTATTACTAGTTTATATAGTATTTCTTTTTCCGCTGCACTGTTTGATGTTGTATATTGTTGTTGTACACTCTGATGATATGATGTAATGAAATGTGATGTAATGTAATAACTGATATAGTTCTTTGTTTAAAGATTATTCATTTATTATTATATGTTGTTCCGCTGCGAATTGTGAGATTCTGTTATTATTCTGTTGTTTTCTGTTCTGTTCTATGTTCTCTATTCTCTTTTTCTTCTATTTTAAAATTTTCTATCTTCTGTTTTCCTTCTTCCCTATCTCTATCTTCTACCTTCTTCTCTCTTTTCTTTTCCTAAATTCTTTTAAAAAAAAAACCTCAGTGTTCGGTTTTCCGTCGTTCGATTCCTCGGCAGTCGATAAAGTGAGTGTCGATGTTGAATTTTCGGAAGACGAAGAATCGTGTCCTAACATCTAAGGCTAATGCAAGTATTCTCATAATAAAAATGCCACTACCAAGTATAACAAGACAAGCGGTGCTCGTGAACATATCATGACAATGAATGATATGGCTGCAAAAATTAACGACATGGATATGGCAATTTCTGAAGGATTTTTAGTTCATTTCATTATGACTTCTCTTTTTGCACAATTTGGTCCTTTTAAGATCAATTATAATAAGTAGAAAAAAAAATTGATAATGAGCGAATTAATTGCTATGTGTGTTAAATAAGAAGAAAGGATTAAGGTTGAGAAACCTAATTATGCACACATTGTTGCTCAAAGTCCAAAATAGAAAAATAAGGACAATGGTAAAGGTAAAAATATGGTGAATACAGCTACTGATATGAACAAGACTAGTATATCTGGTACAAGACCCGTGCATGCTCCTAAGTTTCATTATTGTAAGAAGCATTGACATATGAGGAAAGACTGTGTCAAGTTTAAAGATGGCTCGCTAAAGGGGTAACGATTTAAATGTCATGATTTGTGAAACCTTGGTTGATGTCACCTTAAATACGTAGTGGGTTGACACTAGTGCCTATATGCACATTGCGAACTCATTACAAGGATTATATTCCATGAGGATGCTTAAAAGGGGTGAAATGAATCTTAAAGTTGCTAATGGATTAGAGGCTGAAGTAAAGGCTGTTAGAACTCTTTGTTTGGTCTTGAAGAGGGGATTTATTCTTGATTTACATGATGTAGTTTATATTCGTAACAACCCGCATATTTATCGATTTTATATTTAAATATTTAATTTAAATATTTTATCGATACTCGAAATTTAGTCTGAAAAGATACTTTTTGCAGTCTAATTAGGACTCGGGACCACTTCCATTGAGTTCAAAACGCCGTTTGCGATCTTTTTGAGTATAAACTTTATATGTTTGGAGTTAGCGGAATTTTGCCACTTTTCACTTAGGGCTTTGGTTTGGGCTGAGCCCATTAACCCCACTTATTAACTCAGTCCCAACCCTCTCCTCTTCATTTACTTCCTTTCTATTTTCCTATTACTCAATCTTTTACATCAATGGAGAGTGGAATGGGAAATTAAAACTCAAGCCCTAGTTTTCTTTTGCAAATCAAGCTCTAGCTCTAAACTAATAGAAGATGCTTTGGTAAGCCTCTCTTCTTCTTCTCCAACTCATTCTTTTATCAATTTCAGAAATTTCCTAAACTTAATTTAGGAAATGTTTCTCCTTTAAGCTTACATTCAAGCTTGTTGGGTTGGAATTGAAGAGTGATTGTTCTTGCCATTGCTTTATAGCTTCTTCTTCATTGACCTTGTAAAAAGGTGAGATTTTTATCTCACATCTATAACTATAATTATCTTTGGTTGTTGGGTATGAATTCCTAACACTTCTTCATGTGCATTTGCTCTTGATTTGGAATGGTTTTGTGAATATTTCAATTTTTGGGATTTTAAGTCAAATTTGTGTGAAAATCCTTTTAAGGATGTTTGATCATGCTTTTGGTGATGCATCAAGGAGCACATAGGGTCGGGTTGCCGATTGGCATAATCCCTTAGAGCCAATGTTCGTCCGGTTGCATTTTGGAAGAGTTTGCTCTTCATTTGGATAGGCTGAAAAACAGCCTAGGCATGATTCGGTCGACTGAAACCTCTGTTCAGTCGACTGAATCTGGAACCCGAAAGTTTCCAGGAATGATTCAGTCGACTGAAAACTCTGTTCAGTCGACTGAACCTGGAAACAGAAAGTTTCCTGAACCTGGAGAGTTTCCATGTACAGGGTCAGTCGACTGAAAACTCTGTTCAGTCGACTGAATCTGCTGTTTCAGCCCAGATTGCCTTTTGGATTGAATTTCCAATTTAAATCGATTCGTGAAGATCCTATTTGTTGTTATCATTTATTATGACTTTGATGACTCCCCTTTTTAGGGATTTTTTTTGAATATCCATTTTTGATGGATTCTTTATCGGTTTAATTGGATTTGATTCGCGTCTTCGTACGTGAATTTTTATGATTGATTGTTTCTACAATCATTTTTGTGATTTGTCACTTTAAAAATATAAAGGTTTCAATACTAGTAGTAAATAAGCTCGTTTCTTAAACCGTTTTCCAATCTACTAGCATATACAAACCTTTACCTCATTCGTATGATAAATCTAATTAAACGGCTTAGTAAAACAAGTGGT